>VXBQ01000752.1:179215-203022 GCA_013400175.1 Phainopepla nitens | reverse complement strand
AGGCTGTGCTGTGCCGTGCCGTGCCGGGCTGTGCTGTGCCAGGCTGTGCCAGGCTGTGCCGGGCTGAGCCGTGCCGGGCTGTGCTGGGCTGTACAGGCTGTGCCATGCCAGGCTGTGTTGTGCCGGGCTGTGCTGTGCCAGGCTGTGCTGGGCCATGCCGGGCTGTGCCGGGCTGCGGCTGCACGGCTCTGGGTGCCCGCTGAGCCCGCCTGCCCGGCTCCCCAGGAGCCCTGCCGGGCTGTGCCAGTCTGGGTTTGCTCCCTCAGCCACTGAACCATGCCCCGAGCACTGTTTGCCCCCCTCAGCCCCAGGCTGGTGCTGCTCCTGGCCCCTGCATTCGCAGCCGTGTGTGGGGATGCACAGAGCAGCGTGGGACACCTGTACAGGTGTGCTCTCTGTTTGGAGCACAGCACCGTTCCCCACGGGATGGAGGGATGTACACACCCTGCAGTTCCCTCCAAACCATCCCTCCATCCCTCCAAACCAAGTCTGTCCTCTTCAGCTCTTTTTCACTCCATCAGTGCACTGCTCAGCCCTTCAAAGCCAAGGCCAATCCTCTCCAGTTTTGTTCTAACTCCCCGAGTGAAATGCTCAGCCTTTGTCCATGGAAAGCCTGCTCTTGGATGCCGATTTGTTTATACATCAACAGCAGAAATGCTAACTGAAGTAACTGTTTACCTAAACACTGTAATGTAGATGCCTATAACATATGTACAGCCATGTGTGTTTTATAAATAAATACCTCTGTGCACATGTGTCAGGCACCGAAATGCCTCCAGGGCCTTTTGGTAAGGGTGGACTACTTGTAGATACTTGAAGCTCTTGCTAGTCTGGGATTGATTATGTCGTGCTTATTAAAGTGGTTTGCAGCTTTAAACTGGTAAATATAATTTTAAAAGGGCAGGACAATGTTTTGAAAATAGTTGGTCACTACTTTGCACGGACATAGCTCTGAGAGTGCAGTTTTATTTCTCTCACCAGGCGTTAACTGAACTGCATCTCTTTACATGGGTGTAATAAAACTTGTCACATGGCATCCTTCAACTACCCTGATACACAGATACAGAACATGGAAATAATGGATATACAGAAGATTGGTGGAGAAAAGTTGTGAAGAGAAGGCAAATGGGCTGTACTGAACTTGTACTTTATACACAGAGTTAATGGCTTTTGTACAAAAATTGCGCTGTAAAAAGGACAGTCTGGAAATTATAAAACTGCCCTCTTTGGCAATACTGATTCTGTGTTTCTTTGATGTTTGTCAGCACAGAAGATTAGGTTACTCCTTCAATTACTCACAAATAACAATCAGACACTGTCACAGCAATCTTGACGTTGTCATCTTTTCCATTGTAACATTCCACTGCACTGGCAAACTACCACCCAAATATCAAAGTGCTCACTCCCAATGATTATGATTTCAAGCTACTTATTTTCAGTCTGCCTGATACTCTTGCTTTTTGCCTCTTGCTTCATTAAGTGCTCCCATATATAATGAGAATGTTACGAGAGTCAAATACTAAATCTCTGATTTCACAGCATTTGATGCTTTCTTTGTCCAAATGTAATAAAGGAGCAGAGCCCAGGGAAGAGGAACCAGGCACTGCCAGCCCCACGAGCAGGATCCTCCTGAGGAACTGGGATGCCTTTCAGCCAAAAAAACCCAAATCTGCTGCCATGGAAGTGAACACCAGAGCTCTTGCTGACCGACAGGGAGCCAGTGCTCTGCAGCTGGAGGGGTCACCTTCAATTGCAGCTCTGGAGCCTTAATGCCACCAGAGCCCGAGGGTGAGGGAGAGACCCCGAGGAGCAGGGTGTGCAGCTCCCCTCCCAGGCACACAGGAGCTCCAGACCGAAACAAGAGTCTCTGTCTGTGGTGCTTGGGTTGGGATGGATGGTTATCTGATGGCCTGTAGGAAAAGTGGTATCTCTGCCCTAATCTATGGGTAAGATTTAAGGAATCAAAATATTTTCCACAGGTACCACTGGTCCCTGATCTGATCAATATTTAGATCAGTTTCTGAGGTCATTAGGGTGTGTCTTCCTCCTGTGCAATCAGCATTGGTTCTTTCAGTGGGGTGGGACAGTTCCTCCTCTGCTGCAGTGACACAGAAGTGCATTGCCCTCATGTGCCAGGAGAACCCAGGTCCTGCAATTCATCATCTGAAACTATCTGCTGCAGGTCAGGGATAACTCCCCTACTTAAATTCACATCATCTCCCTGAAAGGGCCTGAACGAGGCCCTCAAGCTTTGTAAGTAATGCCAAAGTGATGCACAGTGGAGAATTTCACCATAAGAAAAAGATGAAAATTGAATTCTGTCTGTAAAACAGAATATATTAAAAAGCAGCCATTCAAAGTCCATGACATAAATGGGAAGTTGCTCCAGAAATCCTAATTTTGTTCAGTTATGGACTCCAGAATTTGCTTTTAATGTTTACACTGTCCTTGGCTTTGGGTTTATTAAAAATTCAACTTGAAATTCAATTAGGTGATAGTTTATGTTATTGGAGTAAATACAGATTCAGCATCAGATCAGTTACTTAATTTCAGTTTTACTTTACCATGTCAAAGCAGTGAAATAATGCAGTTACCATCATCTCCCCATTTCTACTTGCCCCAGGTACTCCTGCAGAATCTTTTTTACAGTTCTGAAACAAATGTTTATAAAATCTCTGACAAAGGTAAAGCAGAGGACAGACCCTTCTTCACTCTTATGATGAATGTTCTCTGACATAGGTCATAAACTTTATAGCATTCATTCCAAACAAAAGCCTGCTATTATGTAGGGGGGATATCTGTAACAGGGGAAAGGAAGGAGGAATACTTGCTCTTCTTTCTAGAGCTCAGTTTGATTTTATTACTATTATATTACAGTGTTTGGGTTGCTTGGGGCTTCTTTAAGAGGGAAAGAAAAGAAGCGTGGACTTAATTTTGTTTCGCTTCTAATCTCCTGCCAAATGAATGAGCTGGGAGCATTTTATCCTGACAAAATACGGTCTGAGCTGTCGGAGCTCTGACTCATCTGCTGCTGTCCAGCCTCCCTTGAGAAACAGTTTTGAGTGGCCAGGGCAGGTTTTGGTGCATGGAGTGTCTGTTAACCTGTGCTGTCACTGCTTTGGGCAGTGATATGGGATTTGGAGATGCTTTGGGCCCTGTGAAATGGCAGCACAGGAGAGCCCCGAGTCCCTGGGGGAGGCAGAAATCCATCAGTGCAGACAACGGGGCCCTACAGAGTTAATAAGGAGAATGAATGGAGCCAGCTAAGCCCCCAGGGACAGATGAGCCTACTTCTCATTTTCTGTTTATTAAAACCATTCATATCAATTTGTCATGTGGAAGCATTTAGCTCATTCAAGCACAAGTGTAATTTAAAAGTCTTATTAATAACACTTTTAAATACAGACTGTCAGATTCCTTACACACAGGTGATAAGGGAACCAGCGTGGCAGCTTAAGATGCCACTGCAAGATGTACTAAACAATGGCTCAAAGTCACTTTTCCTGTAAATTTTCTGAAGCAGAAGGCACAAATTTAGGAAAGCACTCCAAAGGCCACATACAAACTTCTCTGAAGTTGCCTTTTCTTTTTTTTTCATTCGTTTTCTAAGATTCATCTTTCTGTTTGCTCTAATCGGCTGTGAACTGATTTCAAAACTTATTGTAAAAGTTCCTGGAAGACTCAAAAAGTTTGTTGTTTTTTTTGCTCAGGGTGAGAAGCAAGCTCTTGCACGGGGACAGCAGAGGGTAACTCCTGGCTGAGTGCACTTGCTGTGCTTTGCACACTCCCTGCAAAGACAAGGTCTGCTCATCCTGAGCTCTGGGGAGCTGGGGCACAGCAGGCAGGACTAGGTCAGGCCACAGACAGCTGTGGGCATTGCTCTCAGGAGAATGCTCTTTTTGAGATGTTTAACAGCGAAATTTATCAAAACAAAGTCAACTGCTGGGGAGCTAGCCCTGTCAGGCTGTTTTTCTGCACACGTCCTTGTGCAAAGGTTATATTTTAATGAAATTTGACTCGGTGCTCTACCTGTCTGTGTGCTGGGTTGTGCCTTTGGGCTTTGTCCAAAGGCTGCTGAAATGAGGGGCTCTTCATTTCCTTGAGCTGTCCACAGTTCAGAGCCTCTGAATGTCCCCGTCAGAGTCTGACAAATGCCTGTTTGTGAACTCTGGGAGTGCAATTGCCAAAGAGCAAGTTGAGGTGCAGGAGAGAAGTTTTCCTGGTGTGGCCTTGGCTTTGCCTTACCCTCTCCCATTCATCACCAGTAATCCAGACACTCAGTCCTGGCACAACATCCATCTTCTCATATGTAATTAGTATCACACCTACAGGCTCTGTTTCTTTTAAATAATCCTTTGATGAATGCTAGAGATATTAAGCATGTTATTAGAAGGAGATGGTGCTTAGAAGAAGGAAAAAAATGCTGTGCTTCCTGACTGCTTTGTTCTTTTGAATTATTACATAGTAGAAAAAGAAAACAAAACCTTTTCTCTCTTCTGAAAGAATATACAAAATGCTCTATGGATTCAATGGAACTATTTCAGGTTCCAGTAGTCACTAAATACCCAAGGTAGAAAGGAAAGTCAACCTCAAACTCCCAAAATATTCAATAAAATCATGGTCCAGGACTAGCTCAACACACGACAGCCTATAAACCTCAAGGCTGGGAATTGAAACAAGCTCTTGGTATGAGTGGCCAGACCAGACCTCCCTCCTTAAACTGAGCAACTACAGTACCTGGTAAAGTTTTATAGTCCTAACGAGATCTTTAACAAATTAAAGCCACTGGAACCAGGACTTTGTTCTTTCTTTTCAAGCTGCCCACCTTCCCATTCCTATCCAGAAATGTCACTGCCCAACGGATGGTTTTAATTCAGGTCCCTGAACGGTACAAAGCTCAGTGTTCGTACAATAAACCTTTCAAAGAAGAATTTAGGTTTACTGGAGCTGTTTAATTGCTGTAGAAGCTCTGCCGTAATGAAGAAAGACTTCTGACATTTTTGTATCTTTGTTATAATTGACTAAATCTATTAGAATATATTCATAGCTGAGGGAAGACTGGGATCCCTGTGACTGCACTTATATTTGCATTATTTATGTAGCAACAAGAACTAGATAAGGCAGCGAAATAAGATCCTTGATCATCATCTCCTTTGATCATCCCCCTTCCCCCACTGCAGGCACAGAGCTCACCACGGAGGTGCTCTGGTTTGGAGCTGGGGTTCCAGAGCCCTTCCAGGAGCACCCCACCCAAGTGTGGGTGAGCCTGTGCCAGGCCAGTGCCAGGTACCAGCCCAGGGGGCTGAGCTCTCACTGCAGTGCTCTCTGCCCAGAACACGGCCCCAGCTGCAGGGCAAGCAGAAGGAGGCACAAATGATCGGGCCAAGGTCGCTCTGAGCTGCTCAGGTCGGGGAGAGGAGGGCCTGCCTCAGTTTCCCCTCGCAGCCACAGCAGCTCTCAGCTCTGTCTGCTGCTGCTCCCCCAGCGAGGCAGGGATTCCTGGCCACTGCTTCCCACAGTGCTGGGAATGCTCAGGCAGTTTATCTCTTTCTCTCCTCTAAGACCCTTCTGTTTTCTGTGGATTCCACTGTCTAAATTCCCAGCCCCCAGAACCAGCAATGATCCAAGGGAGCCCTGTGCACACCACTGCAGGAAATACACAGCAAGGATTCTGCTTCGCTCTCCCTTTAGGTTTCAATCACATTTCCCAAACTGGTTTCCCAGTCTGTTCAGGAAAGCTCGTGGGTTTAGTACAAAGCTACCAAAAAGCAGAAAATTGCTGCCAAGACTTTGCATACTTAAAGGAAAGGGAAAGCACATTCCCATCCATAATAGGATGTAAAGCATGGCAGTGAGCAGAAAGAAAATGCTGGGAAAATCCCTTCCCATTACATGCATGGGATTTGGGTTTAGTTCTAGGTAGTTTTTTGAATTCATTGTCAGGTTTGGCATGTGCCCTTCTGCTGCTTACACAGGAGCCTCAGAATCAAACAGAAATTCTGAGGATGTTGTGCTTGAAATCAGCCCCTGTTTGTTAGGGAGCTTTCATGGTCCAGGTGTAAAATCTCCAATAAACATTAGACATAGCTCAGACAGACAAAACCACCCCTGCTCTGACAAGCTGTGGACCACGAGGCCACAAAGTACAAAGAAGCAGCTTCTGACATCGAGACACATGGTATTCTTAACTGACACCCATAAAACTGAAATTTGTCAAAACACGTTCTCCACCACGGCTTGGAGCTTGGAGCATTTACTGTACACTGAATAAAAATCCCCACCAAAGAGAAAACTGATGAGACTAAACTTTTGGTCTCCAGATCCAAGAGAATTGAATTCATCCTATCTTTACTATGTGTACTTGTTTGTCCTAAGGTACAGACAGAATCTTGTAAAATAATTTTGTTCAAGTACTTGGGCTGGGTTATTTTAGATCTGTAAAGCTGCGGTTGTACAGAAAAATCCCCATAAATATCTATTCCCATGTCAGGGATTGAACACCTGTTGGGAGTCAAGCCTCAGACAGTCACAGAGCAGAAGAGTCCCCTCAGCCCTGCTGAGTCCTCTCTGCAGTAGCCTCAGGCTGAACTGCAGGACCAGGCACGGGCTGTGAAGGCAGAACTGCCCAGAGCTGTGGGCTGGGTGCTCGTGCCTGGGCTAAGGCCCAGGATGTGCCCCCTTGCCCGGAGCAGAGGTGGTGCCAGGGCCAGGACCAGCGCTCAGGCACGGCTGCTGCTGCTCGCCCCTCGGCACCTCTGCTCGGCTCAAACCTCCTCACAGCAGCCCCAGGTCCACAACACCCAGAAAGTAAGTGTTCAGCTGCTCACAAGCTCCCCTGATGGCAAATGTGGTCAGGTAGAAGCTGGAGGGGTGCAGCGGCGTGCCAATAAAATTTGTTTTCCCCTGCCAAGGAAAGCGCTGGTTTGGAGGCAGATTCAAAGGCAGAGGATGTTACCTCGAGGAGCCACTTTGTTTACATTTCAAAGGGCCAGTCCTCTTGTTAGACTGATCCTGCATCGTGCAGCTCCCTAACTAAAAGCATTTGTTTGGTATTATACCTCAGCAGCAAATTCCATTCTCCCAGGACAGTCTGACTGTGTGAGAAAGCTTTTGTGACTGCCCAGACCTCTGCAGTTCATTGAGGTAAAGACCCTCACATCTGCACTTTCCAATGCTCTTCTCAAGGAAAACACAAAAAAACCTCAGATCCAGTCCAAACTTACAGGGCTTATCACCCCAGCTTGACTTAGATAACTTATATTCCCTCTAAATTC
The DNA here is from genome assembly GCA_013400175.1 of Phainopepla nitens. NCBI lineage: Eukaryota > Metazoa > Chordata > Aves > Passeriformes > Bombycillidae > Phainopepla > Phainopepla nitens. The sequence goes on along the minus strand of VXBQ01000752.1, from coordinate 195,748 downwards.
TTGAACTCAGCCTGAAATAAATTACAGTACTGAACATTTTGGCAGTTCTTGCCCAGTACCTTTAAGCAATGTCCCTTTCAGACACGGACAGTGTCTGACTCTGGCCAACAGCAGGGGCAGCTTTTTTCAGAGGGTTTTGGAAGGGTTCTCACTACACCGAGGAATGAAAACAATGGAAAAGTGACAAGGAAAATGACTGCAATCATGTTACTTATTTCCTGTCTCTGGCTTCTCTTGTATGATCATTTTAAAAAGGGCACTCTCTGCCTCTACTGAACATTTCCCCTACTGATGCCTAGAAATTAAACTGTAAGTTACAGTCAAAGAATTTTTGTAATAAGATCCAGAGAAAGTTACAAGAACTCCATTTATTTAGAGAAGCAAACTCCCCCGAAATGTAAAATAGCTATAAAATTGTTATAAAGATATATATATATATATGTTAGAGATGCGTTTTTGTGCCCGTCACTTTGATGCCTAGGAAATAACTGTGATTTCTTTGTTGAGAGGTGTGTACTGTCAGTGCTGTTCTGGAGTACATACCAACCCAAACCCCCTCTATCTAGAAGCTCCCTAAAATCTAAAGGCCATGCTGTCATTGCTTTATCCCTGGTTCACTGCTGCAGCCTGCTGTGGAGTGCTCCCTGAGTGAAACGTGGGAGATCCATCCCAGTGCACCAGATGTGTTTAGAAGGTCACACCGTGATTAAATGTGTTTAAACTCCCCTCCCAAACCCCTCAGAAGGGTCTGGCACAGAAATGGAGCCCGTGTGGCAGCTGCCAGCTCCACCCTCGGTGCCTGGGCTGGCTGGACCGGGTGGCTCTGGCTGTGCCAAGCAGAGCTGCAAACGCTGCACCCTCAACCAGGAGAGCTTGAATGACAAGTGACTCATATTAGGAATTCCTTGTGTTCAATCAGCTCCCCTTGATGTGAGATAAAGAGACTTGATGAAAACAGACAGAACCCAGTTTCAGGCTCCTCTTGGGAGGAGTGAAGACCTTTTTTACATAGGGACAGATTCATTCCTGGCATGAGGCTTTTTACTCGAGTGGAATGCTAGCAGGGATGAAAACAGGTCATCTTGTTTTGTACTACATGCTTCACATCAGTGATGAAATAAACTGGGTCTCCAAGGAGAGGTGATAAAAAATCAGCCCTTGTGTTTTTTGTGATTTCTTTTAAACTATAAAACCTCCTAATGCTTAGTTTTTAAAATATATTAGTTTGATTTATCATTGACTCTTGTGCAATGACAAGCAAAAGCTTTTCGTGGAAAATAGAACACACTCTGAAATCCAGACCCAGCAAAGCAAATGTACCACAGGTCTCACAAAGAAATCTGAAATCATCTGTTTTAAGCAGCCAACTGGAAGGAGAAAAAAGACCAAAACAACAAAACCCAGCAAAGGCTTCTAATCATTCTTTGTATCTCCCTTTTTATATGCTTGACTTGAGATGCTTTAATGAATGCTCGCTCTCAAACAAGTGCTGGGTACCTGTTCACTGGGAATCAGGCACATCACAGCACTCACCAGAGGCCTTTAGGGGAATATTCAAGCACCTCAAGCACAGCTGAATATTTATTTTATGATTCTATCCCGGTCTGAACTGTAGTTTTCGTAACCTGAATATCTCTTTTGTAGTACTCTGAATGTATTTACAGTACTCCATAGTAATGGTTGCAAATGCTGCAGTCACACTCTCATGCAGAGCCGGCTGCACTGCTTTGATCATCCCATTATTTGGGTTATTTTACGACAGTTTTAAATGGCCGAGAACTGCACAGAGGTGGCTCAATTGTATCATTAGCCATGAACAGCAAGTCCATGTTAACAAGCCCTAACTACCCCTGAACAATGTAAACAGGAAGCCTGGTGCTGGAAATTCATTCTGATGATTTCCACTCTTCTTGCAGGTCACAAAGAGAGTCACAAATTAAAAAATGTCTTCACAGAGTGCCAGCTTGGAGTTTAGCTGTTGCTGGACCTCAAGAATAGATGTTTTCAGCCATTCTGAAAGGTATTTTATGTCACCATTCACAACAGAATTATGTGAAAAGTGTCCCAGCGTTTTAATTTAGTTATTGCATAAAAGGCTCCCAGTGATATGTCTGACATCATGCACAAAAATAAATAAATATTATAAAACCACTTCAAAATCTTTAATACTTTCTTGAATGTGGTTATAAGCATAACAACCTTGGTTCTGTATTTCCATGAGTTCAGAGGGAAGTGACTGTGACTGAAATGCTGCCAGGAGATTCCTCTCCGCTCCCCACTTCATTCAGCAGAGTGAGTATGTGGCCTAAACTCTTCTATAATAAGGATATTCTGGAAAACACCTAAATCTCATGTTCTGGCTGTATATGCAGTGCTGTAAAATGCTATGTGTTTGCAGGGTTTGTGTGTCTGGTTAATTTGGGGTTTTTTGTTTGTTTCTTTTGTTGCTGTTCTGATTTATCCAGGAAATCTTCTCAGTAAGTTCCAGGGAGAGGGAACTAAGGCAACATAAAAAAACCCCAATTTTCTACTGTGTGTCCCATGCAAATCGATATAATCTACAGTGCAGAACAAATTGTGTCAATAATTATACTGGATTTTACGTAAAAGCAACCTCTCTAGGAACAAGAGAGCGAATCAAATGAAAACCCTGAACAAATGTTTTCAGTACTAGAAAGTGTGAGGTGAGCAAAGGACGAGGTGATAATCCCTGGCCCTGCTTTCCGAAGCAAACCCATCCTAGTGAAAGGTAACCTGACGCTCGTTTCCACCAAGGGAAAACATTTTGTCACCACCCTTCTCCCGGGGTCGCCTTGGCGCTGTTCTCTTGCCCTCTGCTCCTCGCAGAGCTCCCCTGGCAGTGGGGCTGAGCTCTCCTGTGCCCAGCAGCACCCAAAGGTCCTCAAACCACTCCCCAGACACCGACTTAGGGGTATTTGACGCATGGATCCAAGGGGGTATTTCCCAAAGGCACCAGTCCCAGACCCAGCGGGTGTTCTGTCCTTAGGAACCCTCTGGAAGCTGCAGCTCTGCAGTGAGGGAAGGTGTTTCTCCCCAGCTAACTCCTATTTTAGAGCAGCAGAATTTGAGGACTTTTTAAAAAGCTGGGCATAATTGATTTCTTGAAACTCACATACAAATCAATAATGTAACTAGAAACACAATCCAGAAAATGTAAAATGTAGTGCTTTGTACCATCCAGGTTAACAGTGACCGGCTGAGACAGACTGCAAATTTGTGTGTTGGGGACTGGCTCTGGTGTGGATTTATTAAGTGGGCTGAAAAACACAGCAAAGCACCACCAGAGCTTGTACCAAAGTTGTAGTTGGAATTTTTTTTGCTTTGATGAAGAAACTATTTCACTTTGATTTTAGAGTTTCTTTCTAGCTTTTGAGTGGCAGGCAGCCCTTTACATTATTAATAAATGTTTTGAATTTAAAGTCTTTAAACTAAAAAGTTTTTTTGGGGAGGAGCTTTGAAAAACCAAGAAATAAAGGAACTCGTCATAACACTTACAAGATAAAGCTGGTTTTTTCACACTGAACTTTGGTTTAATGTGTCAGAACCATGATTTTAATCACACATTCTATCTAATGTTGAAATAAATGCCAAGGATGATGACTGGAGGAGCTCTGTCTTTATAAATCTCCCATCAGATAAAGCGGGGAGGTGAAAGTCAGAGGAGTGTAAAGGAGGCATCACTTCATCACCTCTGAGCTAACCTCAGCCCTGCAGAGGCCAAGCCCAGACAGGGCTCGTGCCCTGAGCACGGGAGGGGAAGAAGCTGCCCCAGCCTCCAGCAGCAGTGGGGAGCTCTTCTGGAGGGACACAAGAGCAAATCAGTGTACAAGGCTGTGAGGTGCTGCCTCTGGCCCCGGGGAATTCCTCCAGATCTGCTGCTATTTTCTGCTGTTGATCTGAATTCCTGTGCTCATTCAATAGTCAGGCTGGGCGCAGGGAGGAGATATCTCTTCCCCAGAGGTCAGAAAGCAGCAGCAGATCTGCCTGAGCTCCAAGCCCTGAGCCCAGAGCCTGGGCAGCTGTGCTGGCCCAGCCACGTGAAACCCTCTCTCCAGACAGGCACAGCAGCAGCTCGCTCAGGGATAAAAGCATCCTGGTATTGGTGAAGCCCACAGGACCAGCAGAGCTGTCCTCAGGATTCACTGGAGCGTCACTCTGGGTACAGCAGGGCGTTTGAAGGAGAGGGTTTCACTAACTGCGTGACAGAGAGCACAGGGGTCACGCCACCCCTCAAACCTGCCGTGGGCTTTGGAAGAGGACCCGTATTTCCCAAAATCTCCAGGCTCACGGGGAAGGGAGGCACCACCCATCCCCTGCTCATCACCTGGTGTGGGGTCATACACCATGAACTCATCAGGGAGCACGGTTTCAGAGATTGAAAAGCACCTGCCAGCTGCCACTGCCGTTCATGGGTTCACTGGGAAACTCTCGGGGGTGTGCAGCAGTTCCTGAGTCGCTTGCAGGGCAGCAGAAGTGTGAGCAGGAGCCAAAGGTCCCAGCCCACTGCAAAGCCCTTCACCACTGTCAGTAAAAGTCACATTTCTTGATTCCACTCAAGCACACGTGGCAGAACAGCCCCACTCCTGTCAGAACCTGGCGTTTGACATGCAGGAAGTTCACATTGTGGTAACATAAAATCCTCATGCACGGTAATAAATACCCCGGAAAGAATTTAATAATATGTTTTGTTTCATCATAAATTGACAGGAACCAGGGAATTAAACAGCCCTCTCTAGGTCTTTTCTTTGATAACTGCCTTAATAACTGCAGAGCATTTCACCTTTCACAACGTAAGGGTTTTGTAAAGTACGTTTTAACTTAAAAGAACTTCAGTGTTTATGCAGGGTTTACACAGATTGATCTGCAGTAATCTATCTAGAGTTCTTTGCCTTGATGAGAGATATTTGAAGTGGTCCTTACTGTATTCTGAAGCTTCACCCGTTGCATAAAGAGCTGCTTCTGAAAAAGCCCACGATGTACTGGGTAAAACATCAAGAGCAATTAGATTTAACGAAATTATTCAGAAGAGGGCCAAGATCAAATAAACATTGCTTTTCCGCAGCAGAGGGGAGCAGTCTCTCACTTTTTGCCTAACAACAAGGTACTGACAGCGGTGTTGCAGGCAGGATGGGGCAGGCTTTGATCTCGGCAGGGGGCTCGTGTTAACCACCACTGCGAGCTGTCTGACAGCCCACAGGTCAAGCAGGTATTTTTAGTTCTGTTTTCAGGCCGTACAAACATACTTTCTCTCATTTCAACAGCAGGACTATTCATTTCGGGCCGGGGAGGGAGGGGGGAACTGCACACAGATATATTGTTGAGATAAATCAAGACAAAGGAGACATTCGATATTTATCCATTAAGAAAATATAGAATACTTCCTGTGTGACAGAATCCCTCCCACCCACTTTAATGGCTATTTCTCTCATAAAAGTTAACAGGGAAGAATTAAGGAACAACATTCCACAGCAACAGTCCTAAACACTGCAGTAACACTTTAAATTGAGCATTTTGCATCATTGTTGCCGATCATTTCAGTGGTCGTGTAAAGAAATTAAACAGAATAATTCAGAATTTATAATACTGCCAGGATCAGAACAAACTGTTGTTCAATCTAATGTATAAAGATAAAATAAAATCAGGAATGGGGACATTAATTCTCAGCTTTTACTGCAGCTAAGCATGATTTGAGTCCATCAAGGCGACCTTGCCGACCAAGTGACAATGAATCCCATCTCATCCCCTCTCCTGCCTTTTCCCCAGGACTCTGAGCAGGGGAGGCTCCACCTGTTTCCCCTTTCCTGCCTGGCAAAGGTCTGGGGTAAAGGCCCCTGGGGAAAGCTCTGCTGGAAATAGCCTGCGTGTGGTTGTGCCCCCGAGCCTGCAGAACCTGCACACATGAGATTCCCACCGCCTCGGATGGGAATTTTGTGCATAATCATTTCAGTGTCTGACCACAAAAACCATAATTGGAATTAAAGCACCAACCGAATTGTTGAAAATCCAGAACCCTGGCACCAAGATAATACGGTTTAACTTTAGACTGAATACATGACATTTACATCTGTATACTATTGTACGTGATCCTGGGCATTTTAGTAGATTTTCATTTACTTCACAGAAAGAATAAATTAAAAATTGCCCTAAATGATGTAGTAAGCATATTACAAACACATACCTTAAATCAAAGCAAATTGCCCCCCCAACACCCACTCACCCATGAAAATTATTTTTAAAAGTACAGTGCAAGCCACAACTTTTCCTCGTATTTATTACAAAAGCTTTCTTTCCCTTAATGTTTGATCTAACTATGAAAGACAAAAATGTTTTGTTAGTAAAGCTCAACCTTTGGCAGCCAGCAAAGTGACTGAATTTCCTACAAACAATTTCAGTTTCTCCTGTGTTTTCCAGTGTGCTTGTTCCCACAATCCCCCTGGGAGGGGACAATGTCCCCGTGCAGATGTTCAATGTTATAACTGGGCAGCATTCAGCAGAAATGTCATCAGTGACACAACACTTTAACAATAAAAGAAAATGAAACAGACATCACAGGGGACTCCCATTTCAAAGCAAACCTTCAAGGATCTGAACAGGAAGCATATTTTCCATATTACAAGTTCTCATTTAAATTACAAAAGTACATTGGCATTTATTTCCTTAACAGACGAGTTTATCACCAGTTTAGCAATGAGTATCAATGGCAGCTGAAATTACAGCTCCTTTCACACTGAGCCTCTTTTGATAATCCTTTCCTTTACTTACAGCCTCATAGAGGTTTCTTTTATTCTGACCGTAACATCCAACGTTTTGCATAAACATAAATTTTCATGTTATGAAGCAGGGATGCTGCCATAGCAGTTTTTTCCTTCGCAGGGCAGCAAGAACAGCCCGTTTTGGGCTGGCCCTGTGCCCAGTGCCACTTCCCAAGGGAGCGCCTGCTCTCTCTGCTGGGAGAGCCGAGGGAAGGGCAGAAGTGGCTGCACAGTTCTGTGCGTGCTGCTGCCCACAGGAGCCGAGGTGACAGCGTGCCAAGGGCTGCAGCCCAGGTCAGGGAACCTGTGCTGAGGTGCCTCTGTGCCTGTGGCTCTGTCCAGGTGCCAGGAGCACAGACAGCTAACAGCAGGTGTGTCTTTCCAGCCTCTGAGACTCCCCCTCAGAAATCTCAGGCTCCCCAGGGACGTCTCCTCTGAATCCTCTCACTAATAACCAGCCCTGTGCACACCTAACGTGCTGGAAAAGATGGGAAAAGCAATCCCACAAACTAATACTGCAGGAAAAGGTCTAGAGGTGTGTCTAAAACAATGTGAATCCAGGTTTTGTTCTCAGATACACTTTGGGTAACTCTTACTACCTTTATTCACGTAAGAATTCTGAGAAATTCAGAAACTGAGCAAAATTCAGCTGTGTCCCATCAGCTTCCTGCAGAAGACAAGTGACTGGCTTTTCTGCATTGTCTCCTAGGATCTACAGAGTGGAGTTTCCTGCTCTGCTCAGTGCCACGCTACCAGGGGTGTGCTCAGGGGGTACCACAGGCAGTCTGCAGGGAAGGATACTCCCACCATGCTCAGCATCATCCTGGCCCGTTGGAGGCTGACAGGAGGTGCTGATTGACTTAATACTGACAAAGGAATGCCCAGTTTTTGCCAGGTGCCCAGCAAACCCTGTGCATGCCAGCACCTCACCTCTTATCCCCACTACAGCAGGGCAGTGTCAGTCCCAGCAGCAGGTCCAGGAGGATGAGCCTGAGGTAAACTTGCCTCAGCTGAAGAAGGTTTTGCATTTGGCTGCAGAACAAACAAACAAATCTAGTTCAGGGCACAAAAGAAAACTTTGAAGTAACTTTCTTATGCAGTCTGAGGTACAACGTGCTAAAGGCTCAAATGGAGAATTGCAGGAGTCCGTACCTGAGGGAGAAAGGAGAGAGCATAAATTGGAGCAAGGAATTCACACAGTACATTTCCCTTCAAAGCATCGTGTACATTTGCAAGCCTTGCAGCTGTAATTTGCATTTTTGTCATAAACATTTTGGTAACAGAGTGGAAAAACCCAGGAGTGCCCAGAGTGCATCCCAGGCACCAGGTTTGCTGCGCTGTGACTGTCACGGGCTGGAGCCTGGCACCCACCTCAGAGCCTGCAGCAGGGCAAGGAGGGGCTGCAGAATATTCTCACTGACTCAGTGCACCCCCAGTCACCACCACCCCCTGGCACTTTCAGCTGCTCTAACGATTTTCTCCACCACCAGAAGAATTTCCTTAGGATTTCCCTAAGTTTTCCTGGCCCTGTCTCTGCTTTGCCCCTCTGGAAGTGTAGGACCAAGCAGGTGCTGATAAAAATTACAAATTTATCAGGTGAACAACATACATAGGAGGAAGAACTCTTTCCATCTGCAGAACTTCAGTCACCAAACTAACACCCCTTATGCACTCCTTTGGAGTAACAACAATAAAAAACCCTAAAGCAAACTCCTATCCTGTCTTTTCCCAGCAGAGTTTTGACCCTGAGACATTCCTGAGATTTTATGAAGTCCAGAAGGAACTTGGTTTTGTTACTGATCCTATGTGGAAGTTGCACAAATGCTACCAGCCAAGGATGATGGTTTGAAAAAGCTGTGAGAATTCAAGGGCCTACCTGAATGATTCTTCTATCATAATCCACAAACTAAGATTTGGCATTTAGATCCTTTAAAATAAAATATCAAGGGCAGTGAAAGGTGTTGAGAACAGCTTTAGAAATTCGCCTTAAATCCTCTACCATACTACAATGCATGTACATCTGTGCTGGCTCCAGCAGATGTTGGAAAGTTTGATTTTTTTTTTTTTTTAACTGAAGAAGAGACAACCAGGCCTCTAACAGACCCTCTTTGATCTCACCTGGAAGGAAAGTTCTAATCTGGCCCTGAGAATCTCCACAGTTCAGGCTTAAAAGACAAAAGAGAGGAGAATGTGAAAAGAACAGGAAGCAGCACATAAAGCAAATGGGCTTAGAAACGCAGCCTGGTCCCCAGGAATGGCACTGAGTGCAGTTATGTCCTTGGAAGGTTGTTCTTGGAAAAAAAAAAAAAAAGCTGTCTCAGAGATGTGCCAAAGGCCCTGCTTTTGATTTGGGTGGCAGCAAATGGGACACGACAAGTGGAGCAGAGCAGAGCTGTGCCCAGCCCACAGCGGAGGAAGTGCCACTGAGGGGAGAGCAGGAAAAGGAAAGGTGATAACCCCGAAACTGCCCGCCCTCAACAGAGGCCTTACAGCAAACAGTGCCCAGGAAGCTGCATTTTAGAGCACTTTCAGAGCATTTATCTGAACACACACACAATATAAAATAATTAGAGTTTCTCTGTATTTTTTCTGCACACACAACAGAATTTTTTACATATTTATTGTGGTTAAATGTCCTTATTGTCCTTAAATTACAGCCAAAAGAAAATGTAAGAAGGTAAGAGGTACTGAAAATCTGTAATAGAAAATAGCAGTAGCTGCTCTGCGTTGGAATCTGTCCATTAATTAGGTTGTTCTGTACAGAATGTTTTCAACAGAACTTGTACTTGAGGAATGAGATCTGGAGTGGCAGGGACTGCTTTTTAGGTGGGGTATTTGCCTATAGCAATAGATTAATTCAGAAGTTTCTGTATTTACTGTTGGGTTTTCCCAAGTTCCCTGAACTTGCCCTTTTCCTCAGCAGACCCAGGAGCTGGGAAATGCCCCCAGCTGAACAGAGGCCCCTGCTGACCAGAAAGCTTCCCAGGGCAGAATCAGTTCCTAACCTGGGACCTGTCCCGCTCTCTCCGGAGCAGCTTCTGCATTTCATGTTTCTGCACTGCTGCAGCACAACTCGCCAGGCTGCACACTCCATCAGCATTGCTCCTCCTCAGCCCATGAACCAGGGAAGAAACTCTCCCAAGTTCTCTTTTTTGAAGCTTTCCAGTCCTTTTCCCAGCTTTATTAACAAGCTGATGGCCATGGATCAGCAGTAAACCTCCCCAGCTTTCAGAAGGAGGTGAGCAGCCTGAGTGGGAGCGATTCCTCTGCAGCAATCCTGCCTCCTCCCCAGCACACACCCTCTTTAATTGCACATTTTCTAAAATAGTCTGAGATCAAGATCAGCAAATGGTCTTTTTGGTGCCAGCACAGAAACAGGAGCATGTCAAACTGCCCTGCAGAAACTCGCACACCTCTGTGGATCACAGACGGGCTGTTTCCATGCCTGCTTTTAAACAAGCCTCTTTCCAAGCATGCTTTCACAGCACAACAAGCTGCTGAAGTCTTTACCACACAATATTTTTTTCTTTCTTCACCATTTTTTTTCTGGGTGGGGTTTTTTGGGGTTTCTTTTTTTTTGTGTGTGTGTGTGCTTTTGCTTTTGGATTGAAGTTGCTTGGGTTTTTTTTTTCTCTCCTTATTAACGAAGCAAATCCTGTTTTACTTGTTTACCCTCGAGGAATTCTGCTATTACTAGTGATTTTCATAATTTTAATTGTGGTGCAAATGTATGAAAAATGCCTTTCTGTCTTACAATAGCACAGTGATCCATTTTTGGGACCTGCTGTATTACTACTTGTAGAGCAGTTGGGTTACTCCATGCATAATAAGCACTGCCAGAACATAGAGTAAGTTTCATTTCAGAGGAGTCTGCCAGCTAAATAAAAGGTTAAAAAATTAAAATTAAGAGCTTTGTCAGTGCTCTGAGTGGTTCTGACACTCCAGGTTCTGGTAATGTCCTGGCAGCAGCTCAGCTAAATTTGATTTAGATGATTCCACCGTCCTGCACCCCGGGCAGTGGGGAGAGCTGAGGGCACAGGATGTGGATGGACAGCATGTGAAGGTACACAGAAAAGGTTCAACAGTTTGCCAGGCTTTCCACGGCTTGCTTGTGGAAATTTCTGACACTTTTTCAGATCACAATCGAGATACTTAAGCTTATTTTAAAAAATTAAATATATATGTAACATATCAGTCTTAAATTTTTGCTTCTGGCTACGCTGAAAATTTAAGTTATGGAGTCATTAAGTAAAGAAAGGCATATCAGTTACATCAACATACATTGTATTTTTCTCACTAGAGGGAAAAGCTTTGTCATAAAAATATAAATCTTTCTGTTTCACATGTGAAACAGAAGGCAGATTAAACTAATAATAGTTTCAGAAGATTTGCTATATGTATGAACTGAGAGGCATTAAATAAACAGTCTCTTGTTAGCCAAAATATTGTTTCGGTTAGTCAGATATCAACACAAACCTTTGTACTACCTCGAAACTGACCCCCTGTAGACAGGAAGAGAAATCTAATTTGCATCAGGATAGTACACATTAAACTAGTCTCGATTTCCAGAGATCAAATTTATATTTTTATTTTGATTTACTGGATATCAAGTGTCAGTGCAAAGTGAATGTCAAAGAACATCAGTTTCAAACTCCTGAAAAGATGAAGAAAGCCCCTAGAGCAGTGAGCAGAACAGATCATGTTTCCTGTTCCAAGAGATTCTCGTTATGGAACTTTGATGGTAAAATAAAACTCTTTAATCTGGGGCATAATCCTGAAGATAGCATGCTAAAACTTGAAGGACACCAGCATGCAGATGTTCTGATGTTTTTAACCCTGGGCTACCTTGCTTGCCAAGAAAATTTAATCTCCTGACATGTACCTTCATGAAGAGTCTGCTGCTAATGGTGTCTGGGGGACAGCAAGGCTCCTGCTGGCAGAGCCCGAGCCGGAGCTGCTGCAGCTGCTGCTCAGAGAGCGTGCAGGATGGAGCACCAGGGATTCCACTGCAAGGACTGGGACCTGGCCTCTGGAAGTGGTCCTAGAAACCTCGACTGGAAAACCTCCAGTCTCTGGTATCTTGAATAAACGAGGTAAGGAAATGGGTTAGCTCTGGGCACCTGACATGCAGTGAGCAGCGCTGGTGGGGGGAATGCCCTGAAACCAAGAGATGCCACTTGCCAGTTAAGTGAAGCACACCTAGAAGGCTTTACAGAGCTGGAGCCTATTAATAGCAACCTCACTTTTACAGAAACCTCCTGGGCTGTAAACAGTCCTTCCTTCAAAGCAAGTAAAAAAAGGTGAAAATCGGCTGTTAAGCAAAAAGCAAATTATCATAGAATTAAGCAAATGTGCTTTCTAGGTTGGTCATAGCAAACATCCTAAACCAGGACAGCAGTGCAGAGTGGAGCACACCTGAAAACCCCACCCCAGGGCTGAGCTGGGGAAGGATTTGTGCTGGCCACCGTGCTGGAGTTAGAAATGAACAGTTTGTGGTTTAAATTGGTTAAGAACCACCGAGCCCTGCTCAGGTAAGGTTCACTGGGCCCTGCCCCAGGGAAGGATGGGCAGTCACAGGTACCAGCTCCAGGTGTGCAGACCATCAGAGCCAGCTCGGGACAGGGCTGGGCTCAGTCCCTGAGAGAGCTGAAGGAATTCTCCACCCAGCTCATCCCACAGGAGCACCAGAAGATGGAGAACCCAAGGAAGGGGACGGCAGCAGTCCCACCAACTGCACTTGTAAGCAGCTCACTCGATAGATTGAGATCTCAGTTAAGCAAATGCAGTTTCCAGCATAATCCATAAATCCATCAGTGGAGTTTTCAAAGACCCAGCCTACCTGAGAGAATGGAAACAAGGCCATTAAAAGACTTTTATTCCAGTCTAAATCTCCGGGAGGTGGCCCTGGTGGCCACTCAGTTCGGATCGCAGCCATTAGGTCTGTACAGCACGTCAGGCTCACCAAAGTATTTCATGTAAAAGCCCAGCTGTCAGGATTCCACCTTCTTCTGGTGGGCAGGTTCCCACTGTCCGTTGGTAATTTATTTTTAAAGGCCACATTTCAGGTTATTCCACAGCGAGTGAGAAAGAGAAGGACTCTCTGTGGATTTGGGGAGGTGAATCTTACAACGATTACAGATTACAGCTCCAGCAATGAAACCGGTCAGAAAGCCCAGTGCCAGAGATCCCGGGATTCCTCTGTGATTAGCACATCGGTGACATCCAAATGCCGACCCCTAGCAACCTCGAGGAGCGTGCAAAGCAGCTGAGGAGCACAGGGAAGATGTGACACCAACGTGACCCTGGCTCCTGACACAATACCGGGCAGCTGGAGGGGGAGGGATGGGGGACAGGGAGCAAGGACAGCTCAAGTTGTTGCTTGGAAATGTTAGTATTTTTATAACTGGGACTTCCTCAGGGTATTCTCACTTTTCATTTATTCTACACTCCAAAAAAAAGTGGCCTTAAAACGCAGCCCATCCAGCAATGTTACTCTCTGAGCTGATTCTCTGCTTCTGTGCTGTTGTTCTAGGAAATTTAAAAGCAAGGACTTTGTACACCGCATCAATCCCTGTGGAATGCCAAATTACAGAGGATAAGGAATACAAGAAGAATGCTGTACTTAAAGAAAAGTAAAAAATCGAGAAAGTAGTAAAGTTGGGGTCAGGAATTCAGGTGGCCCAATTCTCTCCACGGGTATTTTTGTGTGCCTCTGTCTCTTGCCCTTCCACAATGGAGCTGCAATAATTTAGCCCTTTATTTGGCTCTGCAGAGCACCGAGGGATGCTCGGTAAATCAAACAGGTGTGAAGTGAGTGCAATCGGCCTAACCCTTGCTTTCCACATACAGAGGTTTTGTACAAAGAAACTCTGGCTGAAAAGAAATGTAGGTGTTTAAAATTATATTTATTTTAGATACTGAAGGTGAAAAACCCTCAAAGGATGTGAAGTGTTTTCTACTAAGTCTAGATGTCACTGTGAGATTTCTCTGAATTAGAGGATGTCTTGAGGGATGTAGATACTGCTGTAAGAGTGCAGAAAAGCCAAACATGTATCTGCACCATTCACAAGGCAGTTTCTGATTGCAATCAAAGCAAACCAGCACTAACACAGATGGATGATATATAACAAATGGAGAAATCAAAGGGTGGCAAAGCTTCTTGCTCCTTTCCCTGGCTCTGTGCAGCCAGCCACAGGCATTGTGACACCTTAATGCCATTCAGCAGCCAGGGGTAAGTGATCTTCCTTTCCTGCAGCCTTGCTGTGCACAGTGGTTCTGTAGTTTCTTCTCCATCTCTCACATATTATTGCAGTGTGGGTTTTGGGTTTTTTTTTTTCAAAAAAAGCATTTGATTTCTCTTCTGGTTGATCTTGTCTCAAATGAGATTCTGAAACTGTACTTTAGAAAACCATCTATTGCAGGGCGTGTGATCAGCACTGTGTCCTGATCCCCAGCGAGGAGCTGCTGATATTAAATATCAACAGTGCACACTGGCAGTAATCACCGAGCCTGTGCCAGGGAGGCTGCATTAATCCAGGACCATTTCTGAGCCACGGCCTTATCAGTGCCAACTAGACACAGCTCAGTGACTGCAATTCAGCTCTGCAAATCAGAACCATAAAACAGGTTCTGATTCATTGTACGCCTGAGTCTGGAATGATTTCCTGGTTTCAATTGTTCCTAAGTTTCTAAAAGATTTATAATTTAAATGGGAAATGTTCTTACTAGAGATAAGCAGTGTGATTGTTCCCTGTTTGATATAATAGGGTATAATTCCTAAATACAGGGAGGATGGAGCTTGTGTTTTATAAGGAGAGAACTTGTTTGTGCTTGGCTGAAACTGTTATTACACATCATTAGGACTCAGCGAGGCACAGATGCTGAATGGATGTGGGAGGATATTCTTATTAAAAACGGTTTCACACGGCCCAACCACAATCTCTGCAGCTCTCCCCGTGCTGGGAGCCGTGGCCCTCCTTTCTGAGGTGACAGCAGCCCTGGCTCCTGTCCCTGCAGGGCACAGTGCCTCTGGTGGCTCCCACGCCGTGGCTCAGCCTGTGGGCAGGCAGGACCAACCACTCAGCTGCGAGGTTATTTGTAATATTGACACACAGACAACCATTCAACTACAAAATACCAGAAGGAGATAACGTAAATGGCCACTTGTGAGCAGGCAGCCGTGTGCCACTGCTGTCAGTCCCACTGGCAGGTCCCTGTCACCGTGTTCCCAGTGCTGAGATCCCCAGGAGCCAGCCCAGCACGGGCTTTGCAGGGAGCACTATCAGCCACTGGATCTGCTGACTGGGCCCTGCTCCTTTCATCAGTTCTGACAACAAAGCTGCTAAAACAGGTTTAACCTAATTATGGTAATCAACTAGACAATTTAAAAGAAAAAAAGTAAGTCAGTGTGGAACAGAGAAAATGCCAGCAAAGAAAGATGTGAAAGTTCCTGAAAGAAACTTCAAAAATCTGTCTAAAAAAATCAAACCACACCAAGTTTCTGGGCTCTTTAGAATGCCTGCCAACATTTCCACTAATTAATTAATTAATTTTGCCACACCACATTTTCATTAACGAATAAAAAGTTAACTTCAACTAAATATCACCTATACACCTCTCTTTTCTATTTGTCTCTCTGCCTTTGTCTTTCAACTCACTGAAAAGTGCAGCTGAACAAAAATAAAGTGCTGTGATTTGTGGAACCCCCTCTTCCTGCTGCTTTGCAGCTACTTCTGTGGTGGAACCAACAAAAAAGGACTCCCCTACTATCTTTGTTTAACAAGGCCAGTGGAAAATAACCTTTGATCTGAAATAATCATCACTGGAGGAACATTTGGCATATAGGCTGTATGACAACAAAATGAGCTCCATCAAAGGAAGGACAGCAGGAAAAGGAAGGTGGGAGAAGGGCAGGGAGCACCATTATAAATATAATGACATTAAGCTCCATGGTTTAGGGCAGAAGGGCTGATACAGCCAGGAGAGAACCAGCTGAACACGACAAGGATTTACCTTTCTGAAAGGATTGTGCTATTAGTTTCTAAAAAAAATAATCTGTGAACTTGGCCAACACAAAATGGGGATTAAGGGCAGGTTTGGCTGCATTATTAAATGTCTAATTTACATCAACTTCATCTGAAATCATGTCCCTGACACCCCACAGGAGAGAAGAGAATTTGCCAATTCACTGATAGGAGATGGAGCTTTCACTTTTTAACTGATGCTGTTCATTCTCACTTCCTGGAGTCAGCCTGGCATTTATTTCCCTAAGGGCAGTGGCTCTGGAGGGCTCAAGTGCCCCTGGAATTCTCTAAGGTACGTGTAGCTCCTGCAGATAGCAAGAAAAGCAAGGGAAGGAGGAATCTGATATCCACCTTCTTATACTTTTTTTTTAAATCAACCTCGTACAAAGCATCCGCGTGCCAGGATCTGGCACGGGGAAATGCTCTGGGAAACGCTCCAGGAAATGCTCCGGGAAATGCTCTGGGAAACGCTCCGGGAAATGCTCTGGGAAATGCTCTGGGAAATGCTCCAGGAAATGCTCCGGGAAATGCTCCGGGAAATGCTCCAGGAAATGCTCTGGGAAACGCTCCGGGAAACGCTCTGGGAAATGCTCTGGGAAATGCTCCAGGAAATGCTCCGGGAAATGCTCCGGGAAATGCTCTGGGAAATGCTCTGGGAAACGCTCCGGGAAACGCTCTGGGAAATGCTCTGGGAAATGCTCCAGGAAATGCTCCGGGAAATGCTCCGGGAAATGCTC
>VXBQ01000752.1:142849-166367 GCA_013400175.1 Phainopepla nitens | reverse complement strand
CGATGCGGTGAATCTGTGTGAAACACACGGTGAGTGTGTGTGTGAACCACACGGTAAATCTGTGTGAACCACACGGTAAATATGTGTCAAACACACGGAGAAGGTACAGCACTAATGCCTGCACGTCTCCTCCCTCCAAGCGACACCGCAGCACTTAGGGCAGCCCTCCCATGAAATATCCTTTTAAAGCTCCAAATGTAGAACCAGACAATGCTCTAATGGCTGGAGTGGAAAATCAGATCCCTGCATGTCAAAAAACAAAATAATTGCACCAGAAATTAAGGCAGACTCAGAAAGGCTATTAAGGAAAACAGAAAAGAAACTTTCTTTTAATTACTGAAGTGAGATATCCTAATTAATACAAGACTACATCTGTATAATTGAAAACTCTACTACATACTATAATGGGTGCTAAAATAAAAGGCAATAAAGCATTAAAGTTCATGTGACATTTTAATTAGAAAGCCATATAAATGCATTAGTAAACAGAATTGACTTAGACAATTATTTAAGGTTTTAAAAATTAATTTGTTTACCATTACTTCATCCTTGAACTTGTGCCATTAATATCAAACACAGTTTTCCTGCATGTCCATGAGAACACTCTCAGGGTATTTGGAAGCAGCTGAGGTAAGTGCTTACGAGATACACGAGAAATACACTGCAACACAAACTGGCACCCCCATTTAGAGGAGGGGGGCAGAAGAGCAGACTCCACAGGCTCTGCTGGCACGCCAAGGTCTGTGCCAGGCTGTCACTCTGGATTCCAGGCGCTGGAACCCCCAGAGAGCCCCCAGCCCTGCCTCGCTCGGGGCGCAGCTGGTGGGAAGCAGGAGGGGCAGAGAGCAGGGCTGGGCTGACCCCCTTCCTGAGCTGGCACCTGCTGGGCACAGGGTTCGTGTTACCCCCACAGACCCCCCTTTCGGGGTGACCCCCAGGTGTCAGCTTTAAACAGCTGGTGGGATTTGGCTCTGACTTCCCCAGCGTTGGACCTCTGCTGAAATTGGACAGAGCTCCTCCAAAGGGAAATCCAGAGAGTAATTTTCTCTAAGTCCACTGAGCCCTCAGCTTTCCACACCAAGGAAATCAGCTTAAGCTTTTGACTTACCAGAGCTTTGCACTTTGGTGTAACTGCTTATACCCACGGAAATCCAATTTAATGGGAGCATTTGCCCCAATTTGCAATGTTCTAATTTCTACAAAGCCTTTAGTGCTACTGTGAGAAGACTTGACTCTTTACTTGAGTGTAATGTATTAATAAAGAAAACATACATGTACCCAAAAAGCAGAATGATGGATCACAAGTTTTATAGATCCTGCTCTGCAGGATGGAGTCAATAGTGAAAAATGTCATTATTTCCCAGTAATGTGGATATTTTAAATATTTTATCAATATGCCAACTATTTGTTTTCATCTGGAATTGGCAATTTGCATGCTGGAACATACAGAGAACTGGTTCCTGACAACTGAGACTTAAATTTATTGAAAAAAGTTGCTTAAATTTTACTAACTATAAAAAAACATGGTCCATCTTGTGTGTTATGCAGGAGGCTATTACTGCTGATATTTTATAGCTCGGATGATAACCTTGTGTCCGAATTCAGCTTCCTTCTGCGCCTTGCACTGCTCAGTGACCACAGGGAAGCCCCAGCACTGTTCCCATTCATGTCCGAACTAAGATTGTATTCATTACTTTAAGTGTTCCTCTCCCACTGGTCACACTACTATTAGTTAACCAAGCAGTGTGCATCAACTTATTTCTGAAAAAACTGAAAAAAAAACCACTGGAAACTTCCCATTCCCACATCAAATCCATGCACTGCTCAGACACTGATGAACTATTTATTCATTTTGAAATACACTGTTGAGACAGTTGAGACTTAGTAACTTGTAGTAAGTACCTAGAAGAAAGTGCAAAGCTGTTTTAGGACATGAAGAACAAAACATTTCCTGTTCCTGCATGTTTTTCCCCTGAGTTGCTTGTTTCTCAAAAAATATTTCTTCAGACAAAGGAAAGCATTATTCTTAGAAGACATCCCTAGGAAAAGAAAAACTTGTGCTCTCAGACTTGGAGCTAAACTCCAAAAAAGCCAGAATAAGCTTGAAATATCTGGTTTCATTATTTAGTAGGGAGAAATTAGATCTCTAAATTCACCTACAGCCTCTTACTGCTGTCTTAGAGGTGCAGAGCAGGCAAGGTAAGAATAGTTCATCTTCCTTTTAAAGATGATGTTAATCCTACACTATGCACATCTCACAGGACTAAGCACAGGGGAGGAGCAGGAGGAGATGAAGCATTTATCTGTCCTACCCTAGAACAGCCAAATATTTCAGAGTCAGTTAAGGAACAGATCTATTCTTTCTCTAAACGACTTTAAACCCAAGATTTACCATGACAATCAGCTTTCAAAACTTCTTTGACAAAAAATGAAGTCTCAGAAGCCAAGTCTATTTCTTAAAACCTCTGGTCAATAACAAAAAAAAACCACCTTTTGTTTTGATCCAGCAGAATCTGTTCTACAGCTGTTGTTTATCAGCTCGAGCACACTTTTTTGAACCCAAATGCAATATCAAGTGTTTGATGTGTTTTAGAGAACGAGCCATTATTGGCATTTCCATGTATTAGAAGCTGAGGGGAAATTGCATATTGATGATAGCAGAGTTGTTCCAGAAAAGAAGGAATAAGAACCCATTTAAGATTTTATTAGATATGTTCTGGATGTTGGATCACTCAACTTTAACAGTTGCCATAAGGAAAGCATTTCCCAGCTTTGGTATTTTCTGCCTTTCATTTACTGCAGATGCACATTTTACCAGACAGGATGGTTTGGCTGCTTTTACAGATGGTCAGCCACTTCCAAAAACTCTCCTGGTGAAACCTGAACCCCAAACAGATGAACAGCAAGTCGTATCCCAGTTTCCATGCAGATAGATTCAATTTTTGTTAACATACTAGTCTTTTACTACCAAGTAGATATATAAAAATTCATAAAGGAAAGAAATAATCATAGAATTAGAGAATGGTTTGGGTTGGAAAGGTTAAAGCACACCCAGTGCCACCCCTGCCATGGCAGGGACACCTCCCACTGTCCCAGGCTGCTCCAGCCCCAGTGTCCAGCCTGGCCTTGGGCACTGCCAGGGATCCAGGGGCAGTCCCAGCTGCTCTGGGTACCCTGTGCCAGGGCCTGCCCACCCTCACAGTAAAGAATTTCTTCATAATTTCTATTCTAAACCTACTCTCTTTCATGTTCTGTGTGATTTATTTCCCCAAAAGATAACTTTGCATTAACAAAATTAAAGCTGCTTTCCAATCACTACTGCTTCTTTTAAAATCAGGATTAAATGGCAATTACTTAGGAAGAAGCACTATGCTTAATTTGCTCATTTGCAGTGCTGCCAAGCAGCACACTAACTAGATAGTTATCAGCTGTAAAAACCTTATTGAGCAGAAATGGGAATTAATTAAGGTTGCATCTCAAGAATCAGAGGGTCAGCATCCCAAGGCTGCCTGAGGACTTTTGTTTGTCCTAGAGGTGATTGCTCTCAGGATGCTATCAGGAAGTTCTCTCAGTGAGCAAAGTTCTCTTTACCACTTACAGACAACATATGACTAAATAGCATGATTGCAAATCGGGTTAAAATCCCTTATTTATTAGAAAACCTTAACTTTTGAGTCCAAACTTTCCTGTTGTGTAACACATAAAAACTGTCTGTGATGCCAGCAGTCTGAAAACAAGCACTAGGGCTGCTGGGGCTTTTTACTTCTATCGTACTTGCACATGCAGTACCCAGACATATCTGTAAGGGCTGTCTGTTCAGAGATCTCACAGAGTAGTAGTTATACACACGAAGAAAAGAGAGCAGCTTTGAAGTTTCACATCATGGACATCATCCACTCAAGTACAGCTTTCTCTTCTGGGATGCTTACAATGTATCTTATTAAAAATATATCTCAGAACCTGCTAATTACCCAGCTACTCAGGAAGAAAGCCTTGGCATAATGGTCATACCAGTAAGAACTGCTCTTGCAGTGTCAAAGTAGAAGGAAAACCACAGAAATCATAATTTAATTCCTGTTTTAATTGAAATCTACTTTGGCAAAGAAGAAGTAGAACCAGTCCCATAAAATGTGACTCAACCAAGAGGCCAAAAGGACGTTTCAAAGATGAATGAAGCCCACCCATGACGGAACCAGGAGCTGATTGCAAGGTTTGCCCCTGAGGGGCAGGGTCCGACCATTGGCGACCATCGGGCGCCACGCCGGTCTCGCCTCGGCTTCCCCACGCGTGGGCACCCAGCCAGCCCCTGCGCTCCTGCTCACCTGGCAGGCAGGAAAAGGAGAGAAAATGTTCCTTCCTGCTGCCCACCCCGCTCAGCAGAGGCGTTGTTAGCTGGGAGAAGGCAAACTGGAGGGGCCATTCCATGTCCGGGGGCACCCGGGGCCCTGTCTGGGCGCGGCCCCTCACGGCCCCTCACGGCCCCTCACGGCCCCTCGGCCGGCCACCTGGGCACCCACGGGCAGTGCCAGGGCTCGGGCCAGGGCTGAGGGACACAGTGCCAGGGCTGAGGCACACAGTGCCAGGTGTAAGACGAGCTCTCTGGTGTTGCCCTGCTCACCTGGAGCACCTGCAGGGAGCCGCGGATCCATGAGGGGAGGCAGCGACGTGGCGGCTGGGCGAGGACAAGGCACAGGCGTGAGGTGAGCTGGGGTCTCCATGGGGATTCCAGGCTGGGAGCTCTGAACATCCATTCCCTTGGGACGAGGGGTGATGGTGGGGGCTGCCCCTCACACCTGTGTGGGAGGAGGGAGGAGGTCCTGGAGCAGGGATGGGGGTACTACCTGTGACTACCTGTGACTACCTGTGACTACCTGTGACTGCCTGTGACTGCCTGTGAATACCTGTGACTGCCTGTGACTGCCTGTGACTACCTGTGACTACCTGTGACTGCCTGTGACTGCCTGTGAATACCTGTGAATACCTGTGACTGCCTGTGACTGCCTGTGACTGCCTGTGACTGCCTGCGACTGCCTGTGACTGCCTGTGACTACCTGTGAATACCTGTGACTGCCTGTGACTGCCTGTGACTCCCTGTGACTGCCTGTGACTACCTGTGACTGCCTGTGACTACCTGCCCAGCCTGGCATTGGCATTTCCATATATTAGAAGCTGGGGGGAAATTGCTGAGGGGGATATTGATGACAGCAGAGTTGTTCCTGAGAAGAAGGAGTAAGAAACCATGTAAGATTTCATTAGATGTGTTCTGGATGCTGGATTACCCAACTTTAACACTAGCATGAGGAAAGCATTTCCTAGCTTTGGTTTCCTGCCTGGCAGAAGGTGCTGGCAGAAGAGGCTGCCAAGGTGAGTGACCTGTGGGGCTGGGCAAGGAGCAGGGTTCAGAACAGTGAGCAGGCTTTGCAGAGAAGGAAAACTGCGCCAGGCTGCCAGAAGCAGCTGCTCTTAACAATGTTGAGAAAACGCCTGCACTCCTTCTGCATATGTATGGCTGTGCTTGCATTGGAGTTTGAACCGACAGTGGGTTTTGTTCCAGGCATAGCCCTCAAAACAGCCAGCATTATACTGAATATCACATTTATCCCAATTCTGGTTTTATAGACTTGTTTCTATTTGCTGTTGGAGTTGTGTGCTAAAGAATAGCACAACCTACATGTATATTTCACTTACCTGTTTAACAGACCGTGAAATAACACAGGCCACGCCACAGAACAATTTTGTTTATATTAGGCTAGACCTTTTGTTTTCTTGTTATATACAGTGGCAGATTTATCTATGGTGTGATACAAACTGATTTATTGTAAATTTGTGAGGCTGTCTGTAAGGAGGATCCAACTTTATCCCAAGGAAACTGACAAAACAAAGGGAGCTGATGCCTTGTGCTAGCGAGGGAGGCTGAAAGGTACGGGTGCACACCAGCACTGCTGCTTTGTACACAGAGATCAGCACTGGCACACTGGGGCATGTCTGTGGCACTGCTGGCCTCTCCAAGGAGCCCTGCGAAGGTTAAAGGAAGGAGAGAGAGCTGGCTACAAGCATTTGTTTCTTCTTGACCTTTTCTTCTCTTAGTTTGCTTATTAACAGAATACCCTGTCCCATCCCCGGATTTTTGTCTGCCTTCCTCCTTTTCATTTTAGTGGTTTTGCTGAAGTTAGCCTTCACTTCAAATATCACACATGTAGCTGACATTGATTTCTAACCAGCAGTGAGTAAAATTTAAATGAAGGTGAAAGAGCCTTGACTGGGAAGAGAAACCATGACATTTTTCACAGATTCAAAGAAAGGTTTGGGACCTCAAAGCCCATCCAGTGCCACCCCTGCCATGGCAGGGACACCTGCCACTGTCCCAGGGGCTCCCAGCCCCAGTGCCCAGCCTGGCCTTGGCACTGCCAGGGATCCAGGGGCAGCCCCAGCTGCTCTGGGCACCTGTGCCAGGGCCTGCCCGCCCCGCCAGGGAAGGATTTCTTCCCAATATCTAATCTAAATCTACTCTCCTCCAGTTTAAAACCATTATGCCTCACTCTGTCACTACCCTCATTTTCTGAAAGACTGATTACCTCCTCTTCTCAGCCACAGTGGTGCTGATCCCTAGAAATCCATGATGTATTCTTCTGACAGGAGGAATTAGATTTATCTGATCTCTGTTACAAAAATGTATGGGAAATTGGTCTTCTTTCAGCATGGTATTTTTTAGCAGGGTAACTCTTGACTGAGGCAGATCTTGTACCACGAAGAAAAAAGAATTTAACTTCTTGGGGAGTAACAGACTTTTCTCACACCCTTAAACTGAACTATTTTACTATTAAAACAAACTGTTTTGTTAATAATTTTTCTTCCAAAAATTCCAAGCCCACACAACCAAAAAGGAGCAAATCTTCCACAGTACATCAAGTGTTGATCCTGCTCTTGTATTGGGGGATAGATTTGGAATACTTTTTTCCAGAAATTCATTGTGCTGGAATAGACTTCTGAGAGATAATTAAAGGTAATAACTCCAAATGCACTGAAACTCCTGAGTGTTTGCTGCACACTCTCAGTTATCCATAATTGAATAAGCAGTTAAGATTTTAGTCAATTTGTCTGGAAGTATTTCAGTTCATTTGCTTTACAAAATCTCCTTGGCTCATCAGGAGCTGCTGCACACCTCCCCTCTTCCCTTTCATTTTCTGGTTAATGCTCCAGCCCATTTCCATGCAAAGGGCTGCTGCTTGAGACAGGAACAAAGTGCATCTTGGTTTACTTGCATACATTTACATCCCAATGAAAGCCATCATGTTGAAAACATCTGAGTTAATTTTAGGCATTAAATTCAGCGGGAATATTCATATGAGTAAATATTTTCACAATTGCTTCTGTCCCAGAGGATAGACATGAAATGAAATTTGAAGCCTAATATACTGCTTTTTTTCTGTGAATATAAATTTCATAGGAGAACATTGGTTTTTTCACTCTTTGCTTTTAAAAGAATTGTTCAAATGATCGTATTTATTAAAGAAATTCTATCAAAGCTTCACTTAGGAACTGATGAGGTAACAATATAAACAAGATCAAATCCATGCTTCCTTTGTGTTGTTAATCTATGGTTTTCTGTGAGACTGAAGTTGAGCCTGTGTAAAATACAGTTTTGCATTCGGAATTTTATTTCTTCTAATGAGCAAGAAAATGTAACAATGTGGTTTTTATTACTGTTCTCTCTTACATGCACCTGTTTTTTTTTCCTTCTAGCCCATAAGAGGTTTTTTGCATGTCTTAGGCTGAATGAATGTGTAGGTTCTTCAGTTGAAAAAATATTGCATATTGGAGTATGCAAATGGAGTAATAAAGGTATTTGTGGTGATGCCACTGTCTGAACTTTTTAAAAATGAAAATAACATTAAGAGAGAAGGACTAATTGTTCATATACTGTTTACACAAATCCATCCCTTCAGTTCACTTTTATAACCATATGGAATTGAACTGAGATTGTGATTCTCAGGGTCCATGCATAGGTGTAGGTTTGAAAGTAATGGAGTTAAAGACTGTGAAACTAAGGGGTTTTTTGGGTTTTTTAAGTTCACATGATTGCTGTAGATGATAATGTAATTTGTCCAGGAGGTGCAGATGCAAAATTATATTATATTATATTTATTAGATGACAGTTACATCAGCCCCAGTGTGCCCTTTTCCCTCACAGCTCAGCCTCCTTCCCAGGCTTTTGTTACTTTGCCATCATGAAGGGGGAGTCATCTGCTTTCTGCAGCTTTTTTGGTTGAAGTGATCTTTTCATGTTAAATCAAATGAAAAGTATTCAACACTTAACTGTTGTTGCTGTTTTGTTACCTGAAGCATTTACCTGACAAAAAAATAATCACTGCAATATCCCATAAGGCTTCCTCAATGATCAGACTGACAGCAGCACGCTGCTTTGATTTAGATTAGTGGCTCATGATGGCTGCTGCTAAAACTTTTGCTTTTGGTAAAAGCTCTATTTCAATTAATTTTTTTATTTTTGTGAGAAGATGAAGGAGCTGGTGCTTCAAAGAAGTTACCTAATAATTTTGCAGTGAAGAACTCCTGTGTTTCAAAGGCAGAATAATTCAAGTGAGCTGAATAAACCTTGTAAAATTAGGATGTGTTTATTGACCAAAGAGGTTTCCTTCACTTGGCATGAGGCAACACGAGTGAAAAACTGGTTCTGAGCCCCTCTGTCCTTCTGCTGGCTGCAGGGAGGTTCCCAATGCCTGGGGCTCTCATAGCCCAGGGCAATAACCAAGCTGTGTGTGTGCTCTGGTGCAGGTTTTGCTGTCAGGAGAGCAGAGCAGGGCTGCCTGGTGCAGTTCAGCAGAAATTCCCTGTGTGCTGACAGCTGGGCTGCATTTGGGGTAAATGAGTGCCAGCAGGGTGATGGACACCAAAGGCAGCAGCTCTCTGAGTGCAGGAAATGCTTGGGAACGGGTGCTCAGGTATTCTGTGGCACAGTAATTCCAGCCAGTTACCTTAGCAGATCCTGGGAAACCTCAACCAGCCTCTAAAAATGACTTCATATGAATAAAATATTTATTTTTTTTTCCTTGTAAAATGGATGAGCTACCTTAAAATAGTGCCACGTGAATAAACCCCTCTCGCTGAACAGCAAAACGCTGGAGTTGTCATCACGTCTCTGCCTGTGAGACACGACTGAATCAGTTCTGCTGAACTCAGCCGTGAACAGAAAACCGTGAGAGCTGGGGATTTGAGTTACCCAGGAAGGGCACCCAGCAGGGGCAGAACGTTCCCTGAGCAGGACACTGCCCCTCAGGCCTGAACTGCCACCGAGCTGTGGCTTGGGCTGTTGCCCTCAAAGACAGCAGGAAACTCTTCTGCAGGATGTTTGCAGAGGCACTGTGTGAATACCTGACAGGGACACTGAGCTGTACATTAGCACCTGGCGTGGAACTGAGGGGCACCCGCTCTGGATGCTGTATTAGTGCAAAAGTAATCAAAGACATGGCCTGAGCGATATTTGGACACCAGGATTAGAGAGGAAATTCTTTTTAACTGTCCAGCGAGCAAAGACTGAACAACTGAACAAAGAAGCAGCAAATTGTTATCAGCAACTCCAGCTTAAAAAGATTTAGGCCTGAGATCTGATTTGCTAATTCTGAGGGCAAGGCCATCTCCTAATTTTTTTTTTTCAATAAGCATTTCTAGTCAGGCTTTAGTCATCAAGAACTCAGTTCAGTTTAAGTTTATACCTGTCTTGCTTCCACAGTTTCCTTGACTTCTACTCAGCTTGTGGGAATTTTGATTTAGAGACCAGTCCAAGAACTAAATATCAACAATTGATGGGAAAATGCTTCTCTGTGCACTGCATAAAGGCATCATAACTTACATCCCTCCAGTCTCCATTAATATGCAGTTATACAATTTATATACCACTTTAGTCATTAGCATATAAATTGCCACCAATATACTGCATTCCCAGAGCAAAAATAAACCAGTATGAGGAAAGGAAAAGCTACTACAGAATGCCTGGTGTTTTTATATCTATAGCTGGTTCAGTGAATAATAACCCCAGAAAATCAAACTGTAACACTTTGCTTCATTATGTAGAAATGTTGCTGTGATCACTTCTTCACCACTTTTTGAAATATCAAAATATTTTCCTGTTTTGAAAGCAAGCAAGTATTTTTGTAGAATATTCTAAATAAAAATCTAAGATCAGGTTGACATTGTTTTACAATGTCACTCAAGCTCTTGACTGGAAAGCATTTTTTCCCCACTGTTTCTGTGATGTGGTGGATTCACAGCAGAAGATGATAATGGAAATTCAAGAAGCTCAGATGGAGAAGGGCAAGCCATCACAAAAAAACCCAAAACAAACTGTAAAAAATCCACTCAGTGAATTTGCCTAACTTTATGAATGACACTTTATTTGAACTGCAATAAAAGCACCAGCTTGCTTCCTTTTCAGGTTTAGAGATGCATTATTAGCTTCTCAAGATCACAGTTTCAAGTAGTTCAATTGTTCCTCAAGAACACTTTTTGTTTTACAAGAACAGAGCTTTTTGACAGTCTTGTTCAAGACATAAATAGAACAATTAAGTCATTTTAGGTTAACTTCAGCAGCAAAAACCCCATACACTTTAATAGGAGGAGGCATGGCTTTGAACTAAGCTTAGGCATGATTTTTTCTTCTGCCTTTGGAGACATAAATAAAATAATCTGTCTCACATGGCTGGATTTGCTGGTTAATTATCCACAGCATCTGCAGCACACAATCCAGTCTTGGGCCACTGAAGGTTTGGCAAAACAAATACATGGCTCTGCAGGCAGAAAGCTGCATCCTTAAAATCACTGACACCTGGAATCACCAAGAGCCAGGGGCTGGCTGGAGCTGGGGCTTTCCTTGTGGGTAAAAATGTACTGCAAGGGGACTGCACATCCATCAGCATTCATGGCTGGGCTTCCCCTTGCAATATGCTTTTGAAAATATCAAGTGTCTTTTCTTTCTTGCTAGAGGTGGCTTCCAATACCATGAGAAAATGTGGAGGTTTTCCTACAATAAAATAGCAAAAGTTATTGTGCTTTTTATGGAGTGTGAATGGCAAAGTTCTCATTTGGAACTGTAACTCACCACAGTTTTAGGAGTGCTCAGAAATAAAATCAGTCTGTCCTGCAATAGAGGCTGTCACAATGTCTGTGTCAGATGAAGTGCAAAACGCAGATATTTGTGACTGTGGTGTAATTTCCCTCTCTATGGACAGATCCTTTTTCACAATTACCTATGAATACACATAAAAGTGACAGGAGCTTCTCCCTTCTGGTGATCTCTGAGAGCTGGAAGGAACACTCTGAACATACCAAACAGTGTCCCAGCCATATTTCCTTACAAAATGGTTCAAATGAGCAATGCTTCTCTCTGATAAAAGGTCTGGGTCATTTCTAGCAGAAATATTGTCAACAATTATTTGCCAGTCTCTAAATTCTCTGAGTATTTTCCCCCTGAACCCTGGCTTTATGATTCCTTGGTATCAGCCCACACTGGTGCAGTGCTGGGAACGCTGGAAGTGCCACAGACCCCACTCTGTCAGTGTCATCTCTGCAGTCCTGTTGTTGAGATGGAGGCTACCTGGAAAAGGAGGATGTTTCTCACCCTTTTGGGAAGTGTTACTGATCCCTGAGGAAATGCAAACATCCCACACTCAGTTACTTTATCCAAGTGTAATTTAAAACCAGCTCTCAAGCATAATGGGATGTTACAGCCAATATTTATTTTTCTTTCATTAGATAAATAGTATTAAATTGCAATCCTTGAGAAAATTGTACAGACTGTATCACATTTGAATGTGTTTGAGCTTGAGTCTCGCTCAGGCAAACTCTCATATTCAAATAACCATCATTATGCAAATAAGAACATCCTCATTGCCAAGCAAGTTTAAAATGGATGGTTGTTTTTTATCGTGATGGATTATCTTCCTCCTGGTAGTGGCTCCATGCAGCTCAGAAGAGCTGTACAGGTCCTGCTTATTCTTCAGATTCCTTTTGCCAGTTGCAAGCTGCCTTTCTTGCCAGCAAGGATGGACTTTGATTGTTCTCTTCCCTTGTGCTGTTTTTCAAGAGCACGACCAAGTTTTCTCATCACCAGGGTTTTGGCTTCTTGATTGTACTGAATTTTCATGTCACAAATAAGGTTGTTCTGTGAGACCATTTTATTATATCAGTACTGCTTCAAGGTAAAAATTAGTTACAATTCTGAAAACTGTAAATATAAGGCTGCAAAAGGCATCTTTGTGTTTTCTCTCTGATGTACATGTTGTGCACAAGGAACGATAGCTGCAATAAGTTACAGCTTTTAGCCCAAGCATAGGATCTCTACTATCAAAATAATTTTAAATACTTAAAGAGAAATGGACTGTTATGGAGATGACAGTGTCACAAGGGTCTCTTACTCGATTTGTTAGACTGACACCAGATTCCTCTACAGCCTGTGCAGGAAATGGTCAATTTTCAGTGCAATCACAAGTACTGCAGATGAAATGCACTGCATCAGTTATTTATGACAAACAGAGGAGCCCAGTGAAACGTGACTCTACAACTAATATCTGTTGCAGGACAATCTTTGCAGATGATGTTCCACTTAACTTAAAAAACACAAGTTCTATAATATCAAAGAGACAAATTCATTTGAGCCCCAACTTTTTCACATGATACAGGATTCACTACAAATTTACCAGTGCCATCTATATCTAAACTTATAAACTTTGAATTCTTCACCCAAAGAAAATATCTACAATCTGCCATGTTAAATAATTTTTCATTTTTGCTTCTATAATATTTAGAAGACAGAAGGTCTGCAGCAGAAATAATTCTTTCTGTCCTAACTTTACAAAGTTTGATTAATGAAACGAACACTAAATAATAAAACCAATCCCCCTCATATTTGGATTAACTGCAACCTTTCAGGCCCTTTCTGTTCTGTTCTCTTGGTTTTTCTGCCAAGCATACTGAGGATTAAGAATTCAAAATAAATATCTTGAAAAGAAATGCTTCATTCTCTGCAGAGACAGGAGAGAATGTGCAAGTGAGTTACAGGCCAGGCAGGCTTGTTATGATAACAACATCGCTCTTATTTCTATTTACAGTTAATGTTATAGCTCTGTAAATTAAAAATGCCACCAAACCACTTGAAAAGGAATTAGAATCTGTAAATAGCTACTTTATGCACCCTGTGTCATTCCCAGTTCTTTTAAGCAAATACATTTTCATGCTCTAGTCCATCCTGAGCAGTTATGTCTGCATGCAAGTATGTGCTGCTGGCCAAAATCTGCTTCCATTTACATCTTTCTTTTCAAGATCTTTATCTTAAAGAAGTGCAACAGGATATTTTCTATGACCAGATTCTATCCCTGGCCATTTGTGTGTATTCCTGAAATAACAATCAGTTCCTAAGCATGGTAGATCATAAGCAGTTGTCAGTGTGGGTTATTTATTAAAAGACTGATTTTTGTGCATTCTCTCACATATATTTCAATTCCTTTGAAACTCATTCTTTCAGCAAAGTTAAATGCACCTCAGATTTCTAAGTGAATGGAAGGTTTGTTTTAGAGTAGGTCTTCACAGACACATGAAATCATGAGATTTAATCTACTTTTCTAAGTGCTAGGGGATAGGGGTGGTGTTGACATTTTAGGCTTCTTATCTTGAAAAAAAATAGAACAAAATATCTGTGATAGGAGGATTCCTGTAGACACCTAATGCCAGAGGGGAAGGCCTTGGCAGGGAATATCACATTTGCTGTAGCCTTTCCCAGCAGCACAGACTTGGAACTCTTGCTCCCATCAACCATGGAGCAGAAAATCAAATCTGTACTTTTAGTCTTAACACAGAGCTAAATCCTGGGTATTGGTGGTGGTAAGGGAAAAGAAACAAGTATTTTAGAAAATGTGGCTGCAGCTCTTAGATGAAATAAATGAGCTATAGCCTCTTTGTCATTACAGAGTTGAATTCATCTTGGAAAATTCTGTGCATTTCCCTTCTTTTACCAGTGTGTTGTATTTCGCCACATAACTCTTTACAAAACAGGCACTGAGACCCCTCCCATGCCATCATCTTCACCTCTAAAACAACCTTCTTGCACAGCCTGGGATTAAAATTATTTTTCCTTTGGCTAATATGAAGGTTGTTAATTCCTATAATGCAAGTGCTGTTTATCTAACATAGGCAAATAATTTACTTTTTACCGGCACATTTAATTGAATAGCTGTGCTGCTTAGTGTGTGCAGAGTGCGTCGTTTGTGTCCCTGTTAAATGGCAAATAATTGCTCCATTGTCGTGGTTTTCCCTGGCTGGAATGGATGTGTTTATTAACTGTTCATGCTGTTTGCTTTGCTTCATTTTTGGATAGGCCAATAACCCCCTTTGCTGAGAAGTGCATGGCTTTCTTTTCTATCACTAACTACAAGTTCATTAGAGAGAAATCACCTTTTTTTTCCTCCTGATCAGACCGTTTGCAAAGTTTAGTATAACCTGAACTACCCTGCTGTGCTCTGAGCTGGAATGCAGTGATGCTCCTCACATCTCCCAGGCTGGAATTTGGGCTGAGCACGGGATTCCTGTCCTGCAGCAGCAGAGTCAGGACAGCACCACAGCACATTCTCCAGGTCAGGAGCTGTGCCAAGCTCACAGAGAGAGAGCACAACAAACAAATGAAAATGAAATCCGCTGCCCTTACATAAAACAAGAATGGCAGAAGGATGTAGCTTACCTTGTGAGCTCCATTTCATAATGACAGCTGGTTTATAACACCTTTTACAGACCATGTGTTTAATCAATATAAAACTCTAATAATGTAACAAGATCCCGCAATGTTTTCTGACAAGTACTTGTAAATTTTTCTGGAATGCTTCTTGTTAAACAAAGATTAAACATGGCTATTAAAAGCAGGCAATAATGTTCCAGGAAGAGAGCTTTATTTCTGCACATGAAATGGGTACTGGCAAAGGATTGTTAGGCTCTGCAAACTTAAAAAAATGAGGTAGTGACAGAATAGCTATTACTTGATATAAATAGTCCAATAAGCAAACTGCACTTGCCTTGGACTACATGACTGTGAGATTCTCAGCAGCACAGAAAGCAAACAAAAATTGTGTTCATTCCTATATATCAGCACTTCAGGTAAAATAACCTGAACTACACCAATTCCATATTAATTGATACTGTTTCATTAATTCACTTCAACATGCGTTGCTAAGGGCGTTACTCACTCTGGAAAGGTGTCACTAACCTGGCAATTGTCACGTTAACTTTCTGACTACAAAACAACTTGAAATGATGCCAAACATAAAAACTTGAAATGATGCTGAACGTAATCGAGGTTTTTAATTTGCTGTCTGAATCAACGAGTGCCAGATCATGAGCATCCTCACTCCCACTGATGATCAGCTATGCATGGAAACTCTTCCTGACCTTTTGTAACAGCTGTTACACGTATGAGCTGGTGTTCATCATAGCAGAGAGATCAAGTTTTTGACCTTCCAATCAGAGTTAGATTTGTTTAATCCTTAAACAAATGCTAAGAGCCTGCCCAAAGCTTAGGTTTCTTTTAGGAAAGAAAGTAAAGCTAAAGCCCATGAGCAAGAAGAGCATCTGCATGATAGAAATTGAGCATGTCAGCAATTTGCAGTCAGCTGTTAACCTTGTGGGTGAAACAGAATTCTGTGGGACACAAAAAGCATTTCTGGGTTTTCCCAGACAGGTTTTGCAGCTCAGACCCCAAAAAGAGCCTGATTGTGCTGAGCTTTGAGGGGCCTGACACCCACATCTGCTGCTTTTCCTCTTGAAGCTGAGTCATGGCACAACGAAGAATGGAAAGCACCTGGGTCTGGAAGGAGACAAAACAGAGCTGAACTGTCCTGTAGTGTTTGGACAACCTGAGAATCCTGCTTCTCTGACTCTGGTGAATATTGAACATAAAATTGACCTGGGAAAATCGTTCCCTCTTAGGTGAATGTCTTCACGTCCAGGTTCAAGAGTCACTACAGTGTCATACTCCTGACAGAGACTCCTGATAGAAAAATGTGATTTTACATTGCCATTGAGGATCGTTTCAGACCTGCTCAGGCGAGGTCTCCATGTTCACTGCGTGTTGCCAGTTATGTAATTCTGTGTTAAATCTAGATTTATGTGATTTTGAGATAAAGATTGCATTTGCTCTAATCCTGGGATAATCCTTGCTGATTTTTGGAGATCCTTCAAAACAAACTCTGTGACAAGACCTATCCATAGGTGTTCTTAAAAACTTATGATCAATTAACAGCAGCTTTCTTTTTGGCAATTCTCCTGGCCAAATAAGTCTTTTGATGCACATCCAAAGATGTAAGAGACTGCATTTTTCTCCTTGTGCAGATCACAAGCCACACTTTTGAAGTTAATCATGGTTTAATGACATATACCAATATGAGTTAGATGAGAATCAGGTGAAGTGCTCGAAAACCAAGCAATGAAAGGATTCTCTCATAAAACCCCACCAGTAACTTCTTCATTGCCTGCTCTCCCTGTGCACCCTCTCTGATGCACTGCAGCTGAATGAGGCCTCTCCTTCCAAACAAACTGCTTCCCACAAGATATCTGTGGATTGATGTTTAATTGATCATCTGGAAACTCCTTGCTTATACAGGCAAATGTCTCTGGGAAGGACTTTGGTGCTCTGAGATCTTTAGTCCTGGGGATGATGCAGGCAGACGGCTTTGGAGGACAGAGGTGAGCTCCTTCCCCGAGCTGTGGTGTGACACTGACGTGTGCTCTGGCTGCACGAGAGCTGGGACTCTGCTCTGCCCGTGCAGGGCTCGCTGCTGGGTCACCTGGAGGCACTCTCAGCTCAGGGCTGTGCATTTAAACGTTTCCATTCCGCTTTCCTGGGACAAGCTGAGAGAGAAATCCAAACTTTCTTCTCCTCCACACGGCTTCTAGTGGGCTCTTGGCTTTGCTGGGCACCTTTTATCCACAAAGCAAATGTAACAGCCAACAAACTTGTGCCTCCTCTGTGGCCTGGAGACAGATAATTACAACAGCAGTGCTGTGGGACCAAACACCAGCAGCTCCCTTAAGCAGAATTTTAAGCATCATGGGTAGCTCCTGTTAAAACTGGTTTAAAATTAATCCATAAAAAGAAAAAAAAAAGAAAATCAATCTTCTTCTGAAACTCTCAAACCACCTTATTTTCTCCCTCTGTCTTTCCAGTTTTGCCACTGTACATTCATTGCAGTTCTAATCCCTCAGCTTTCCAATTTTGCATGCAAATTTGTTTCTTTTTCACAGGATCTTGTTTTCAGAGTTGTTGGTTTGGGGGCTTTTTGGTCACACATTCACGGAGCTGGTGTAATTTTCCCCTCCCCAATTGCTTCTCCAGCAGCTCCAACTGCAAGGACAGCCAATGTTTATGTGAAAAGGTTAAAATATTCTGGATATCTTCCGTTGCTTCCTCCCGTTTACTGATGCTGCTGTTTCAATACGAAATCTACTATAGTGTGGAAGCTGTTTGCAATAGAGTGTAAGGGCTTCCTACCATATGCTCTCCCATCTGTGATAAGAATGAGGGTTTTGGAAAAAAAGGCAAAAATTTCAGTGTGACTGGAGTTGAACTGCATGCAATTTCTGCCTGCTTTGAGGAAATCTTGAAAAGCAAATATGTGCATTATATATGTCATGAATTCTTCTGCCTACTGCTCATTTCCCATTGCTGATGAAGTGTTTTCTGCATAAAAAATGGTGGCTCTATTGCCTGTATAAAGAGTCAATAAATAATTAACCTCTAATAGCATTACAACACGGACATAATAGTAAAAAAGGTAATAATCACGTTACTGTTGGGTATTACCTATAAGCAAATAACAGACTTTATTAGACATAACAATCATTTATCCTTCATTAAAAATCAATTACACTTTACAGACCAACCCTAAATACACAGCGTGATCTACAACACACAGAATTTAAGCAATTTAAGTAATCCCATTCTTTCTGAACCCATATTAAGCAAGACAATCAGTCAGCGTGCTTTAAGGAACTCAGCTAACTCTTCTTTGATGTCTAGAAATGGAAAACTTTAAAAACTAGAAGAGTTGCTTTTTCTTCTAATGCCCTTGGTTTGCTGTTTCCTCTTGCCATTTATTTCACTATAATTGATACATTTACGGCACAAATTTAGCTCAGGTGCCAATTTTTGTCTCATTTCGAGAAGACGCGCTGCGCTTTGGAGCCTCAGTGAGCACCGGCAGC
This sequence comes from Phainopepla nitens, assembly GCA_013400175.1. NCBI lineage: Eukaryota > Metazoa > Chordata > Aves > Passeriformes > Bombycillidae > Phainopepla > Phainopepla nitens. The sequence continues at coordinate 148,112 of VXBQ01000752.1, read as the reverse complement.
ACTAGGGGTCACTGGCACTCCATCAGTAGCTTCGTCTGGTGACAAACGAGGCTGGGTTTTGTCGCAGCGACGAGCCCATCTTCCTGGGAGTTCCAGGAATACCGGTGCTGCCGAGCAGGTCTGACGTGTGCACACAGGTCGGTACTGCAAGTGTTCATTCCCTGGGTCTCTGCGTTTCTCGTTCCTCCCAAATTGCTGGGCTGTGCCGGTTGTGTGTTTCAGCCCAAGCCAAGTCAGCTGTAAACTGCTCTGCCCGTGTTCCACGGGGCTGGGAACGCCAAACCTCTGGATCCAGGGCACAGCAATAGCCTGGCCACTAAAATGCTCTCCCTGAGAGGTTTTGCAGCACTGGGCTCCTTCCTTCCAAGAGGTCTTGAGCACAGAACATCAACTGGTTCTCAGAAAAAAAATTCTCATCACTGAAGATTGGACCTCTTCTCACAACATTGTGTTACAAATTATAATTACTGTATTTAATGACCCTTCTACTAAAAAATGTCAGTTGATTAAGCATAAGAGTTGCATTTTTAATCCTGTTACTAGAATTGCTGTCTTTTCAGTATTGTTTAATTTTGAAAATGATGGTCTAAATGATGAATTAAGGAGTCTCTGTCTTGGCTTTCCAGAAAAGGAAGCTGGCAGTACATGCAGGCAAATGTTTTCATATCTCCAGAGTAATTTTGAATGGGCTTTGCCTTCCTTGCTTGCATCGCATCATCTTGTCTTTAGTTACAGGTCAGCAGGGTAGCACCTCCTGTGCTGCTGTTTGCCATTGTCTGCTCCCACAAACCAGTGAGTTTCCAGCTGCTCCAGGGGAACGTTACCAGGTTCCAACAGTGCTGCCTGTGAGCACTGACGTTCCAGCCACTGGCATCACTCTGCCTTGGTAACTTGGCAGGTACTGCTGCTTCTGTACCTGTTCATTTCCTCATAATATATAGACAGTTCTTCTCATATTGGCTTTTCCCTGGGGTGCACACATATTGGTTTGTTTATTTATTGAATTTTCTCTGAGCTGGCCTCTGCGTCTTGTGTGAATACGGTCCCTATAAATCATTGCACTTTGTGGTGATATGAGTACAGTAACTTGCAGCCACAGCAGCTTTTAAAATCCTACTGTCAGATGAAGCAGGTTAATATATTAGTTCATTAATTCAAGTCAAAAAGCCCCCTTAGATACACCTTTGCCTATTAGAGTGCTGCTGATTTGGCTGATAAGAGCCTAGCTGTGTTGTGATAAGGTCCTTTGTCACTTGTAGAATGACAAAGGAAATCATTTGGAACTGAGATATTTCAGAGTTTTCATTGGGAACAAGGGAAGGAGTGGAAATTCTGACACCATCTCCTTTCCCAGCGGTTGTGAACTCCAGCAGGGCCAGCACCACAAAGCAGAGCTGTAGGAATGCTGCTCCCCTCTGAGGCTGCTGTTTGATCATTAAGGAGATGGCACTCAAGGGGCACTGCCAAGGACAGCAGAAATGCAAGCTGTCAAACAGATCTTGCTTTCAGCCTGGCCAAGATTTTTCAGTGACTCTGCTTTTCTCATAAAACAGAAGCATTATAGGGAAATCAAGTGATTTCATTTTTTATTTCCCTATGTGGTTTGAGTGAACAGACGAGAATTAGTTTTAGACAAATTAACAAAGATTTAATGCTTCATCCTGCTGTCACTGAAACAAAAATCTAAGTGCTTGTTAATGTCAAAAAAGTGTAAAATGCAGAAATGAAGAGGAAACTGAAGCGTGTGACTCAGTGTGGTCTTTGTGGCACCTCCCATTTAGCTGTTCTGATTTTCAGAGTATTTCTGTGGGAGCATCACAAAGAGACTCAGCTGTGACTGTGGCGCAGCTGGCCAAGATGTGGGGTACACGAGTACCCGAAGGAAGTCCCTTCCCCAAAGGCTCTGCATCACACAAACAGAGAAAAGACCACACAGGGATGTGATGAGGAAATAAGAGACAGAAACATGAAATAATAATGGAACAACTTAGGCTGTGCATTCTGAATGGCAGTCACAGCACACCTGCTGCCTCATCGCTGCTAAATGTTTGGAAGACAACACAAGAAATTTTATAAAATTGCTGGGAGGTCAAGCTGATCATGCTGATGCCTTTTCATCTTCTGAATCTCTGACTCTAATTTCTCCTCTCTTTGAATGTTGTGAAGTTGCAAACCCAGATAATCCATTTCAATGCCCTCTGTGCAATCCCAAGCAGGGGAGAAAAAAAATAGGAGTAAAAATCTGTCTCTGTGAAAATCAATGGCAAGGCATGCACTGACTTCAGCAGCACCAGGATTTTTCCCTCAGACTTTAATTGAAAGTGAAAAATATTTTTGGGGAAAAATGTGTAACTGCTCAGGTTAAAAGACCTAATAACATGCTCAGCTCTTCCAGGTCTGTGGGCACTGAGAGACAATTTTTAAATGCAACTGGCTTTTGGAATGAATTGTTTACTTTCAGATCACTAGGCACATTCTGTATTTCCATGTCTTTTTATCTATCTCTATAGATTTATTTATGGAGATATCTGTATCTATAGCTATCTATCTTGATGTGGAATACTGGCAGAGGAACATTTTTGCTCGTGTACCTGGCTCCAGGTCTGCAGTTCTTTGCCTTATCAGTGGGGCTTCCCCCAAACCTGTGCTTTTAGCCTGTCAAAGAAGGGATATTACTGCTTAAAAATACTCCAACCTCAAACAAAAACGGGAATTGATAAACTGACCAGAACAATTAGCAATTTCAATGACATAAAGCTGATATATCACACTGCAGATGATCCAGGAAGTCTCAGGGTGAGGATGGGTCTTTTCATTACCTTGTTGGCTGTGAGTTAATCAGTTTTCTGCCTTTTCCACCAGGCTGTGGGTTTTCAGGTCTCCCCCCTCTCTCTCGTGTTTTCCTAATGCCAGTTCTTCCTTCACAATTAGTTGTGTTAATCACCCAGAAAAGATGAGGCATTCTTGCCAAAATAAGATATTGCTAATGAAACAGGAAGATGTTTTGTCATGATGAGTTGTACGAATTGCTGTGATTTCCATGAGCAGTGCCCAGGAAAGGTTTTCATCCCAGGAATGTTGGCCAGGACAGAGTTTGCACAGCTGATGTGCTGTCAGCTGGGCACAAACTGAACTGGGACAGCCACTCTGCAGGGGGAAATCTGAGTGGCATCTTCAGCAGGTGCTTCAGTAAAATGCCCACCAAACCAAAAGAAAGATTATTTCTGGGCAGGGCAAGAAACTGGTGCACTTGCTCATCTCTGAAGGGACTGAAGACAACAGTTTATTCAAAAGTCACTTGGCTTTGAGAGAGACTCGAGACCCAAATCTGGTTTGTGGGGATAACAGGATAATGGAGGATGAGGAGGAGGATGATGATGATGAAATATTATGTGTCTATTACTACCTACTAAAAGTGAAAGGTCTGCAGAGTGCTCTGGAGGGGAAGGGTATTGATGCATAAAATTTAATAATTAGTTAGTGACCTTTCAGAATTACTTGAAAAAACATTAAGGAAAAAGTAATAGTATAGATAATTTTTTTTTCCTCTCACAAGACCAAATTAAAAAATTAATCTGTTCAGTGAGTAGCAGCATCCTAGATGAAGGATTCTATGTTCCATAGTTTCCATTTTTGGGCTGAAAAATTAAATAAGTGCTTCCAAGTTTATTGTTTCAACAACAATCTTGCAAAATATGAAAGAAGCTGATTTTGCAAACATAATACGGCTGGCACTGAAACTCTCACTCTGCATTTCTGTAACAACTTCTGCCCTTCTTTCATTCTAGTTACCCTGAATGACTGCAAGGCCTTAAAAGCCTGTGCACAAAACATCTCCAAATGCTGCACAAAATAACTGAATGGCAAAGCATAGAGGCAGAAACTGTAGGAGTAAAAGAGAAGAGAATCTTGGTTTGGTTTTCTTATTATTCCAGGATCTTTTTTTCTTAAATTACTCTGGTGACTAAACTGCCCACACCTGTATCTGCAGAGAAAGCTCTTCCTTTGCACTTTTCATACTTTGCAGAGACTTCTTTTGGAAGCTTCCTCACCAGAACACAGATGAACTGGAATGTTATCCTGGCCCATTCCACCCTGCCACTGAGTGAAGCTGGCCACTGACTTCCTCCTCCAGAGCATGACTGAGGTGTCTGGGGTAGTGCCTTTCTATGCCAATTTTCCATGTTGTACAACACTGCCAGGTTTGGCCACCACATCTGTCAATAACAGTCATTTATCCTCTGTTGGGTAGGGGATGTTCTGAGCTGGTACATTTCTGTCTGCAGTGCAATGCCAGTTCTAGAGACGGGCTTCATTTCAGCTCTGGGGAGCCTCTCAGGAGCTGGGAATCCTTCCAAAGCTGACATGAACTTCTAAAATGAATTCACACCACCACACAAAATGCAGCCTTTTCTCACTGCATGGGTAATCGTGTACTTCTCAGTGTTGGCAAACAGAAAGTGTGCAAAGTTTATTTTGATAGACTATTTACAGCTTCAGTGTTGTGGATGTTGATATACAGACGAATGTTTTTATTGCTCCCAAACATGTACTCCACCAAGGAAGAAAATGACTATAAATTCTTGTAGCTATTTCTTGTTTTGCTTTGTTTTTGTTTTGGTTGTGGTAAATTGCATTTTACTGCAATTCTATCTGCCAAGGATAATATAAATCTCATTATTAAGCTTGACCAAATGTTTGGGTTAGTATTGATACTTTCTTAATGGAAAACCTTGAAGTGAGTAATTTTCCCTCAGCACTTCTGGAGACTATTTTAGACCAAATGTCGGTGCTGCTGTTTCTGTAACATGTATGAAGAATTCCACTACACACCCCTCACATTATTTCCCTATTCCGCCTGCACCGCACTTGATTTGGCTCACGACTCTTGCGGTGGCTTGGGGAGAGCTGAAAACACGACAAATTGGGACGAGGGAAGGAGCCGAAGCCTCGCCACGTGCAGCAGCACGCTCATGCCAGCGCGTCCGTCCTGGCAGCCGCAGGGATGCGGCGTTCGGCTGCAGGAGCAGCGAGGCCGCTGCGCGTCCGTCCGTGAGGGCGGCGTGGGGACCCTGCTGGGGGGACTGGGACCCTGCTGGGGGAACTGGGACCCTGCTGGGGGGACTGGGACCCTGCTGGGGGGACTGGGACCCTGCTGGGGGAACTGGGGACCATGCTGGGGGAACTGGGACCCTGCTGGGGGAATTGGGGACCGTGCTGGGGGAACTGGGACCCTGCTGGGGGGACTGGGACCCTGCTGGGG
>VXBQ01000752.1:84334-141730 GCA_013400175.1 Phainopepla nitens | reverse complement strand
CGGCCCCGGCAGCCCTGAGCGCCGGGCGGCCGCCACCGCCTGCCCGGGATCTCCCTCTCGTGCCCGAAGTCAGACAGGCCCATGGGGAAACTGGGAACTTGAGAAAAGCCGAAAGGAAAAGGAGCGCGCGCCAGCCGGCGCTGCGTGTGCGGAGGAGTCGGGGCTGAGCAGCATCCCCCAAAGGAAGGCGCCGGTGCCGCCCGGAGCCCCGCGCCGCTCCGCCGGGATGCGGGCAAGGGCCGCCTGAGGCATCCCGGCGGCCGGGAGGGAGGGAGCCCTGCCCCGGGCACGGACACGGGGCTCCGGGCACGGCGCTGCTCCCGGCCTCGGGCCCCACTCTGATTCCAAACCGACCCTTGCCGTTTATTGCGAGGAGAGCGGTGTTTGTTCACAGCATCAGCTGGTTTGAAGAAAGGAGGGAGGAAGGGGGAGGGTTTAACGCTAAAGGAGTAAGTCTTCTCTGCGAAGAGAATGCCTTTTGCGCTTTCCAGATGACCTTTCTGAAAATGTAGCCTCTCCAGCTGACCGGTTTTGATTTTGACTACAAAGTGTGTGAAACTGATCCCTAAGTGCTCCACAAACCGTAGGATGTGTGCTTCCGGGATTAGCAATATGGGGCATCTGTTGTCGCCTCTCCTCTTGAGCCTGGCAGCAGTTTTTTCCAAAGGTAAGTCTCAATCTCCTCTGTTTCACTGCGTCTTGTTTCTTATTTCGCATAGCCAGCCTTTGTCCCCTCTCTCTGTAACGCCTTGAGTGCTGGTACCCACAGTTCAGGACAGAGAGACTTGGGGGAGCCATGTGCTAGTCAGAAACACAGAGGGTGTGATGGAAAGCCTGAGTGGAAGGATCTTTCCTTGTCTGACCATGACAAACAGTCTGGCAGTTTCCTGAGGCACTTGTTCTCTCCTTACTGTACTGATCGGGTGGAAGATGCTGAGCTGAGCTGAGCTGGTAGCTCTGCGTTGGATTACGAAGGGTTTGTGATCTGGAAATCTGAAATCCCCAGAGGTACAAGCTGCTGGAGTTGGCTGCCCCACCGTTATCTTCTGTGCCGTTTTTCAGATTAAAGATCCTGTGTCTCAGAGTGACTGGCAGTGTTCTAATGGACCAGGGAAACAGGGAAACGTGTGAAAGCTTTGATGAGATGCTGTGGCAGGTGTCTGATAGCCTGCCTGCCGAATGGAGTTTGAATGTCCTGATGGCATCACTTCAGACAACTCAGTGATTCCTCCTTGCCCTCGAGCTTGTTTACAGCTGGAGAGTCAGAGGACCAGAGCACAGGAGTGCACGTATTGCTGCGTGCATTTAAAGCTTCCTCACAACTTGAAAGTTTTCACTGATGGCCTCAGCCAGGAGGTGAAGACACTTCTGCAATACTTAATTTAGATGATTCTGAGCAGTCCTGTGAAATATAAATTAGGAGAAGTATACATTTCTACCCAGCAGATACTGTGCATCAGCAATTATATTTTGGCAGGAAAGCAAAGTTTTCATGTGGTTTAGTCTTCAGAGGGGAATAAGAACATATGCATTTATTCTGTGATTTTGCAAACATACTGGTAAAGAGTCCTGCTTATAAATATCCCTCTTGAAAAAGGTATTATCTGTTCCTAACACTCTTTTACACTTCCAGAGATCAGCACTTTTCTTTTTCATTAAGTGAGTTATTTTTACTAATTAATTTGTATCCAGAACTGAACTTACTGACAGAAGAGAGAATCCATAGCTATATATTTCTGTGGGAGTTCCCTGTATCAAATTCCATTCTCCTACTTTTTTCCTTAGAACAGGTGAAGAAAGAAAGGAACAAAATTGAAAGTCTTCTCAAATGTTCCCTAAATGCGGTGCCTACATAAGTCCTGGTCTAAAGTTGCAATTGGAAATGCATTAGCAGCAGGGATTAGAAGCCAGAGTCTTTTCAAGAGATTGCTTCATTCACATTGCACACCAGTAGCTTGTGATTGCCCAGCTATGTTGTAAATGCTGGATTTTGTTACAAGCAATATCATCAGTACTTTGGATAGGCTCACAGTGCAGTAGGAGTATGAACTTCTTCATTCCCTGGCTTTTGCTGTTTCAGTTTGCTGCCCTAACACTGCATGAACATAGTGTTGGACTGAGACTGCAGTTTGTTCCAGGATTGGAATAAATGGCATTTCAGTTTTACAGAATACAGCATTTCTTTTATTGCCAACTCAGCAATTACAGCGTTCACATGTGATTTCATTCTGAAATGTTACTCACATCTCTTTGAAAGATGTATTAGGAAAAACTGCTTCACCAAAGGGGCTGTCAAGCCCTGGCAGAGCTGCGCAGGGAAGTGGTGGAGTCCCCATCCCTGGAGGGATTTAAGAGGCTGTGGATGTGGTCAGGGGTGAAGGGGGCAGTGCTGGGTTAGCAGGGCCATTCTCGGGGTCTTTCCAGCCTCTGTGGTTCTGTGTTTCCATGAAAGCAGACACGTGAGATCCACCAGAATCACTGGTGGTAGCTGTGCTTTGAGCTTGCACTTCAGGTATCCAACACTGCTGCTGTGGCAGTGCCAGGACCCTGCTCTTTAGCAGTACAGATATCTGTCTTGTATGCAATTGTTTGTTTTTTCTCTGCTAACAGACTCCATCTGCACTGCCTTAATACACTGGAAACACCAGAGTGTTCCAGGGATTCAGAGTATGAACTTCACAGTGTAAAAGGTTGATTCCCACCTCCTCCATGTAGTAAAATGAACAGAAAAAAAATAAATCAGGCATGATTACTACTACAGAGCAGGTTTCTTTGATGTTTTTCTGTTGCTAATAGAAAACCTCTCTCATTTACAACATGATGACAAAGTTTTCCTAAAGAGATACAAAAGCTTTTAACATGCAGCAGCAATCAGCTGTCTATTGTGTATAGGGCTGCTGCTTATTACTCAGAACCATGGCAACACACCTTGGACTGCACCGTTTCCAAATCTTTCAGGTAATAATGTTGAAGACTTGGGAATAGTATTGTGATTTTGCTTTGCTTTTATCTTGTAAAATGCAGAGTTCCAGCCTGAGAAATGAAATGTTGTTTTCAATAATGAGCTAAAGATCATTATTGCCAGGCCAACTTGTCAGTGAGGATCTAATCCACGTGTGTTAATGCACTGTCAGTCTAATAATGCATGGATGTGTAGGGGCAGAGGTGATGGTGCGCTGTGGCTGGGCTTCTGGGCACTTCCATTTCACAGCTTTGTCCTCAGGAGTTTTCTGGAGTCAGTCCTAGGAGGCCAATGCTTGCCCTCAGTTAGTTCAGCATTTTGCTGTTTGTCATCAAAAGCGAGAAGTTCTTGGGAAATCTTCAGTCAAAAAATAACCAGGTCCAGCTGACGTTCATGAAAACAGACTGCATACAACAGGCACAATAATGGGGGCATTTTGTTCTCTGGTTGAAATGGAAGGTCATCAGCTCCACTGGAGTACAATAAAAGCTTCAACACGTTCTTTGAGCTGCAGGTTCCATGTCTGGTTTAAGTCCAGAATGAAAACAGCATCTCCCATCAGATACCAAACACTTTTGAGATGTATATTGTGAGACTAAAGACTGAGGAGCCTTTTTCATTAGGAATGTGTCCAGATAGAACTGGATTTCATTGATTTCAAATTTCAAGTTTAAGTTGACAGTAAAAAACCAAGTGAATATTTTAGTGACTTGTTCTGCTTGTGTTCTGCTGAGCATTTTGTGTTCTTCTGTGTCATCCTGGGCAGAAATCTTCCTGCCAGTTGCTCTCTAATGATATCTCAGGCCATAGAGTTGCTGGTTTGATTTTCCTTTTCTCTCAGTTTTATTGAAATGGAGGCTTGGCAAGTGTATTAGGCAGGATTTCCTTGTATCCCCTCAGGGTGTTCCCCATAGCTAGAGATGTGCAGAGCACGTGTGCAGTGATGCAAATCTCCCGTTACAGCAAAGTGAGCATGGGGAAACAAGGAAACCAAACCCCCAAATGTCTAGTTTTGGTTCATTCCTCTAGAAAAGTGGTAGTATATTAGTAATGGGATAGAATTCTGTATATGGGATTAAAATCAAAGATTGTTTTATCTGATTTATGAGATGTATTTTTTTTCCCCCTCCTTCTTGGTGGTGGCTAGACAGGAGTTCAGGGTTGAATTCCAGTTCCCGGTGACGGACTGTGATTGTGGGGATGAGGGACACATTCTTTTTCTCCAAGTAACAGTGCTGGTGTTGCTCGTGGACAGACTCATCCCCAGCATCTGTTGCTCCAGCTGTGCAGTTGCTGTGTATGGAAAATGTGGTGCTTGCTGCCTTCATGTGAGCCTGAAGTCCACGTGTGGGCAGTAGGAGCTTTTCCTGTGAGCTCTGCCTGCAGGCAAAAACCCCAAAAGTTTTTTATAAAACCCCCAAAATAAATTCTATCTTTCCAGCTTGAAGTTCAAGCAGTTTCCTTAAACCCAGAGTTTTTGTGCTTTGTCCCAGCTGCATGGAACTTTTATCGTGTCTCAGCTGTAAAAAGGGACACTGTAAAAGGGAAGAGCAACATCTACCTTTTTCCTCTTGCTGTGTTTATTGCTACAGAGTACTTGTGGGAAAAGCCCCATTCTGATTCGTTTTCTTTCAGTAAAAATAATAAATTCAGACTAAACAAAAAATTGCACAGCTAGACCCATGTTTTATTTGTCAGCTGCAATACTGGCTTAATGTGATTTGGTTTCTAATATTTCCCTGTAATGTTCTCATTTTTTTACTTCTGTCTTTTCTTTTATTAGTTCCTTAGGACTGGCAGGCTCTGTGACACCAACCAATGTTTTAGATATTAATAAAAGCAGCTTTATTCAATAAAGATCAGTTTTATTTAATAAAGGAGAGAATCAAAAGATAATCTGATTTTTCATGCTGTATTCACATTGAATCAAGCTCCTGGGGTGGTTGTGGATGCCAAGTCTAGTGGCAGTCTGTCACGGGTCCTAGGATACATAAACATGACTGCAGACAGATTGATTGCAGGGAAGCTGAAGAGGCAGCTGAGATTCATCACAAGTTTGGTTTATAAAGTGATACATTAAATTACTTGCTTTTCACCAGTCCTTGTAGTATTGCCTGCTGCATTATTAATGGCGGCTCCAAATGAAGTGGATTTTAAGTAGTTCTGAGACACGTAGATAACACTAATTATCGTGAGCAGTTGAAAGTACATATTTGAGGATGTTAGGCTACTTCACCCCAGGGCTGAAATGTGGGCACAGTTAACTGTAGGATGAGAATCAGCCTCTTCCTGTCCCTGATTTCTTCTTTTATGGAACAGACTTAATTCCAGTGTAAGGTGTTGTTCAGATGGCCCCACAGAGCCAAGGGACTGAAACTCTTCACTGCCAAAGCACAGCCTGTGTGCTGTCAGTGCAAACTCCCGTTTCCTGCTTTAGTGCTGTGACTTAGCCTGGACCCAAACCCAGAGGAGGGTGTAGCCCCCAGCCCTGTGTTAGGAGGAGTTATTGATAATCCCACCAATACCCCTCCATTGATCCGCAGTGGGTGTGATCCTGAGCCTGCTGCAGTCAGGAGAGGGCATTTCAGTGCCTTCAGCAGGCTTCAATTCAGAGTAGCCAGAGTTTTCTGGAGTGATATTTTTCAGCCTGTAGCCCACACAGCAGTGGTGATTCATAGAACATCTGAGCAGTGTTGTGAAAGCAGTGCCAGAAACCGTCTGCGTGCAAGCGAGAAAAAAACGAGGGGAGGAAATGGAAGTAACAAGGCTGCTTTCAGACTGCATCCCAGTTTGTGTCTGCTTGTAAACAAAGACCTTTGTGACAATACCGACACCAGGGCACTGTGTACGATGCTCTGGGTTTCTTTCAGGAGGTTAGATGCCTCTCTTCCTTGGAAGGGCTGAGAAAAACCACTGTAGAGAGACTAACCGTGGTTGCTGTGAGCTGTTTGGTGTTGCCTCGGTGCCTCAGGCACTGCTGCTGTGAGTGTCTGTGATGCTCGGCAGCAGAGGTGGGTGTAAATCCCCCCTGGGCAGTGGCTCAGGGGAGCAGAGCAGGAGAACCCTGCCAGTCCCCGATGGCATCTGCACTCTGGGGTCAGGAACTGCCTCAGAGCTTCCTCTCTGCACACAGAGGATGCTGCTTTGTTCTCACACCCTCGCTGCTGGGATGTTTTAATCAAGGTTTCCAGAGGGGTTCCTTGAGGGAGTTCTCTGTGCTGCAGACAATTGTCTCCCTGGAAGTGGCTCGGCAATATGCACTTTGGTTTCTTGTACAAGCAGTGTATAAAAGGTTGGTAGCAGACTCATCAGCGTTGCTGCTTTTCTCCAGATTTACAAAACAGAAGGCTTCTTCCCTCCTCCTGTAGTCACTTCACCTTCTCACAGGCCCATCTGGCTCTGTTGTTAAAGTTACTTTGAATTGGTTTGGTTTGTTTAGTTATTTGGGGGTTTATTTGCAAATAGAGACTTTGCCACAAGGATGTTTTGGCTAAAGTGTCTCAGAAATTTGCTATGGTAATGGTTTGTGAGCAAAACAGACCCACATCTGAAAGTGACCATGTAGATTCTAAACTCTGGGAAGGGGAAGGATATTGAATAATGTAGCTCTTACAAAAGCAACAAAAGAAACCAGTTAGCTGGGTTTGTATAAAAAAGCAGCAGGGGTTATAATAACAAGCTCCACAAGCAGAGGTTTGGAAAGATGTCAGTACACTCTTTACCCTTGGGGGACACAGCTCTGAGATGGACTGAGGAGCAACAGGAGCTCCTCTCCAGATGAACCAGGATGCTCCACATCTTATCTTTTGATGTGTTTGCTTTCAAGAGAGGCAGACTTGAGCAGACAGTCTGCAGATCTCTTGCTGAGGAGCAAGGCAGATGTCCAGATAATCACACAGATGAGTCTGCATGTCCTGCATGCTAAAAAAAAATCCTCCAAGTCACAGAGTGTAGTCTCATCTAATGCTGAATGGTCTCAAAACCTTCCGTTTTGTGGGCCTTCAGCATTACTTGCTTTTTATTTATATTTTTTAAAGTGTAGTTTTCTGTCTTCAGTATGCATTATGTAAATTCATTGTGCAAGAGGGGGAACCCCAAGCTGGCAGAGGTAACAAGTCAGTGGTGCCTCTGAATATTGATCTAGTTCACAATATAGGGAAGGAAACAATCCCACTTAGTCTTCAATCCACTCATTTACCAAGGATTCTGGATTAGCACCTAATTGTCTCCTCCATTTTCTGCTGAGCTATGGTGACTCATTCTACTTGTCTTCATGAAAATAATGGTGATTTGCATCTGCTTATATTTGAAATATCTGTATTTATCCCTTAGTGTTGCCTCTCTGTCCTAATGCAATCAGCCTTGCTTGGTTAATTTGGATTGCTGGTACACATGGGGTAATCTTTCTTGTCTCTGTGTGTCAGATTTGTACATGTAACTTGCTGCTTTGCTGCTAGCAGTGGGGTATGTTGTCAGGTTTTCCTGCTCTGAAGGAGGGCTTGATGTTGTTTCTGTAGATTCTGTTTTGAGCTGCTATTGAAAGAATTACTCAGCTCTGCAAAACTTTGCAGCATGATAAATCTGTAAATATACCATGCACCTGCAGTTACACTCCTGTCATCCTTACCTTGTTCTCAGCAGTAAAACCAGGATTGCTCAGGGTCACAAGTCTGTAGCTCTACAGATGAAGAAGGATCTCTGTATGTGGTGCACAGTGCAGGACTGGGGGCAGAAGTGAGCAGCTGCTTGTGCCCAGCAGAGGAAGAAGGTGCACACACCCTGGAAGTTTATTGTCACACCTGGAGCAGAGTACAGGGAATACTTTTACACTCATTTTCCCTGTGTTTGTTCTGCTCAGGATCTGTTCAGCCAGAGTTAGGGGCTTTGTTGGGTGCTGTGCTCACCTACAGAATCGGCCTGAAAACACTGAGCACTCTGCTTCTGTAGGAGAGAGTGGGGAAGGAGCCGGTGCAAAAGGAGCCCTGCAGTGAATGCTCTGCTGTGTCAGTGCACGTCTGGTTAGGACTCACCAAGTTCTGTCACGCCCTAAGACTGTCATGGCAAGGCCATTTCCAGATGTCACTGGTGAGTTCCTTTGTCCCCCCTCCCAGAATTCTACTGAAATGCCAGCTGCCCAGCAACCCTGTGAACCTGGGTGTGAAAGATGGGGGTCCAGAATGTAGTGGACACTTGTCAAAAATTTGAGTTGTGCTGTCCCTCTCAGTGACAAAGGATGGTTACCCCCTCAGTGAATAAAAGCAAAGTGTTGTTTTTAAAGCTCGAGCTGGTGCTCTGCAGAGATCTTGCCCTTGCTCACGTGGGGCTCCTCAGTCCATGCTCCCTTGTTCCATATCTTTTCCATATTTCTGGGCTGTGAGCCTGCCCTGGCTTTGCTGTGCTCTGCTCTCTGCTCGGTGGCTGCCTGTGTCCCCTGCAGCACTGTCTGATAGGAGATGATTTCTTGCATACTGAACACTTGTGCACAGTGGGATTCTGTTCTGTGCTCCTGACTCTTTGACACCATCTGCCCAGCAAAGTGCTTTTAATGGGTTTCCACTGAGCCAGCCTGTACTACAGCCCTGGCAGCATGCTCGGTGTTTTTAAAAATAAACAAAATCTCCTCAGACAGGCCACACACGAACACTGGCACCTCCAACAAAATTGAGGATTTCATACTGTTTGATACTTTGTGGAGCAGAAATATCTCTGTTTGATAGGCTCTAAAGTGGGAACATGACTGATAGCTTGGAATGGCCTTCTAATAGTACTGGCTTATTTTTTTAAACGACCTTATAAAGCATTATTTTCCATCCCATTTTTTAAGTCAGGCACTATTATCCTTTTACAAAAATGCAATAGTTTCACCTTGTTACAGTTCTCTTTATGAGAGCAGGGGAATGTAGCAGTTCATGATGGTGATTTAGGAGTGAGAGTACCCATTGGCTTTCTGTAACCTTTGAAAAATCCCTGCAGTTCCCTGCTTTTCCTTTTTAAACTCTCTTGTCTGCTCAGTATACAAGGTATTCAGAGCAGGATGTGGTTTACTTGCAGTTATACAGCATCTGCTGTACCTTTTACCACATGAAAATAATTAGTTTCGAGCATCTGTGTTAAAAATTGGAATGTGACATTCTGATTGCTGGACAACAGGAACTGCTCAGAGGCCTGCAAGAATGGAAAAGAAGAGTGGGGTAAGGAAAAAAATAAAGATATCATGAAAGCATCTGGATGATTAAAATATTTTAAGAGATTGAGTAGATGCCATCCCTGATGTTACAAATAATATGCCTTTCCAAACAGCAGCATGATAAAGGGAACATAAAAAGCTTTTTATAAGATGTCATCAAGACGTTTTGTATTTAATTCTGTTGTATTCTGTTAATAAAATATGAAAGAAAATATTTTCAATGTCTGTATTAACAATGCAACAAACCACTTATGAAAAAATAATTTTTTTGATAGATGGTACAGATCTTAGAAATGTTTAATTCCTTCATGGCCCCTTCAAGTCTTTGGGATTTATTTTAAGCTCCTTCAGTTTGCTAAGTTGTGAACATAGTGGGCAGTGCTGGTAATGAGATGGTGAAAGAAATCCTGGCTGGTCCCTGTGTTATTGATGGGACATGGAAAGAGTCAAAATAAATGGATTCTTCTGGCCTTCTGAGCTAGCTTGTATGAGCACACAGAGAATCAGACACAGTCCTGTTCATTAGCCTTTATTCTTTACTCTAAATTATGTGAAGTCTGACCTGGATCCAGTTTCAGGTTAGAAAAAATATAAAGAAAGTATCACTGTGAATTCCCCTGACAAAGAAGGTGCCATTTCCCAAATGCTGCCCACGAGGCTGATGTTTTGAGTGGTATCTGAGTGCTCCTTTATTGCTGTCAGGTATTTGTTTGTGTAAAGCTAACTAAGGTAAATGCTTCAGTTCTGTGATCTTCCACAGGTGTTTGCTGCTGCCGTTACCTTTTCCCCCCATTTGTCCTGTCATAACTTTGGATATTGCTGAAGATGTTCCCTGCTGTTTCAGCTGCAGCAGTTACAATACAAATATCAGCATCAACTGGCTCTTTGCTTGCCTTTTTATTTAGCCTCTTTATCTGAGCAGCAGTAGATCAGAGTAATGGTA
This sequence comes from Phainopepla nitens, assembly GCA_013400175.1. Lineage (NCBI taxonomy): Eukaryota > Metazoa > Chordata > Aves > Passeriformes > Bombycillidae > Phainopepla > Phainopepla nitens. The sequence continues at coordinate 131,638 of VXBQ01000752.1, read as the reverse complement.
CAATATTCACTGGTGAAGCATGTATTTGTTTGTTTTCATTCTATTTCTATGCAGTCATGTGCTCCTTTCATCCTTTCATCTATTCCTGTCAGAGTTACGAGTTTGGTTTGGATCAGACCCTGAAGAAAGAGAAATGCTTGTAAGTGGAGAATACTAAATATAGCAGACCTTTGTTCCTGTATTTATAGTTTGGTGCTTAGAATGGCTGCATGTGCATCATAGGTTCTCATCAAATAATCAGATTGCATCAATAATAATAAAATGATGGTTCATGAAGAGATTCTCTTCAACTGTCCTCCTTGCAGCAGCTCCAGAAAAGAAGGATGACTTTGGCAGCATATCTGCAGTGCTGTCAGCTCTGGGCTTTGGCAGCCTGAGTGAGGAGCAGGGAATTCAGATTTAGGTGCAGAGGGGAGCATTCCCACACCCTGTAGGATTTTAGCTGTTGCAGTAGGGCAGAGGACAATTTCTCAGATAGTTAATTCTCCCAACCCTTAGGTATTTATGGCCTACAGCTTGGCTGGAAAGTTGTGGGGAGTCAGTGAAGATCCAGGGATGAAGGAAGTGCTCCCTAAATGCTAAGAGTCCTGCAGGATGTTGATTGCTGTGAGAGGCCTTTCCCAGTGTCTCAGTTCTTCCTGTGAAGTGCTGAAGCCATCCTTTTTTTCATTCTCAAGTACATTCTCATTTGCTTTCCCCCTGAGAAGGCCTCTAATCCTCACATCTGAGGTGACTCTGCACTGTTCCCCCAGCCCCTTTGCCCTCTCTTTGGCTTGTTGCAGATCAGTTTGTCACTAGAATTACACATTCTCCCACTTGTTCTGTCTTCTTCCTACAAACAGGCACTATTGAAATCTCCTCTGGGGCCTGTGGAATTGCTGTGGCAGTTTCAGTTATCTTTTGTCCTGCTTTGACATCTGTCTGGAGAAGAGCTGATCACTGTATTCCTTCCAGTGTAAATCTGACCAGGCCTTAGCAAATGGTCCTGCCGGTACCTCGTCATCTTCTTCTCCAATTTCTGAATAAATGTTTCTCTCAGACACTCAGCAGGTGAATCCCTCCATAATTCCTGCACTTGCTCTTGCCCCCTTATTTATAGGTCAGTGCTGCTACTGTTCTCCTTCCAATACCAAGTCTTGTTTTCAGCAGTGGGATGAACAGAAGGAATCACGGAGGAAACCAGACCATAAATAATCTTAGATTTAGGGATGACATTGAACTTTAGTACTGACCTATACGAGTTATCAGGAAATAATTGAAACTCTAGGCTGGGAGCCCAGAAAACTAAGATTGAGGGCAAGCAAGAAGAAATTTATGGAAGTTGGAAGACAAGAAGAAGAAATAAAGATTGAACTCTGTGTTGTGCTGCTACTCTGCAGAGAAAGAACTGATAGCAAAGGTGGGATTGTGAAAGTTGCACGATGAAGAAAATCAGAATAGCTGAGCTCTGTGGGCTGCTCCAGGCAGAGAGGGTGTGCACAGCCCCTCACCAGAGCCATCCCAGCACACCTGATGGGTTCAGTTGCACAAATACTTGACTTCATCCTATGAAACTTGAATCTACCAAACTGCAGAGTTGCCCTCACGTTAATTAAAGTGATTTAAATTAAGATGACACAATCCCTTCTTTACACTTCAGTTTCAGACTTAGACAAATATTAAACTACCAAAAATTTTTGTGGAATAAATACATGTTAATTTTGCTTATGCTGAATGCAAGCTGCAGCAGCCAAGATAGAATTGTGCTTATTTTCTCAATAATCTCACGTGAAATGGTTTGTACTTTATTTCACCCTCCTGAAAGGAAAATCAGAACAACTGATGCTCAATTACTCCTTTGCATTCAGTGGTGGAAAATAACTCCTTTTGGTTTTGCAGTAAAATATTCTCACATGCATGCAAGCTTCATCCTTGTCACCTCTTTTTGCTGGTAGTAGAAAGTCTCTCTGCACGTGGTAGCCTTTGCATAATGGAAGCTCTCAAACTTCCGAGGGCTCTCAGAGTCTTCCCTTGACCTGCTGGCCAGGGTGATCCTGGGGAGGTTTTTGTTCCCTTCCCAGCTCTCCCAGAACTTGCCTTCTGCCCTGCACGAGGAGCAGCAGCCGGGAGCAGAGCAGTGCTGCATTGTGTGCTCCTGGGGAGGCCACGCAGCTCCAGAGAGGGAAATGATGAAAGCACACAGCACTGCTGGGAACACTGTGCTAAGTGCTGTGAAAACACAGCTGGGAACAATAAGCCTTCACGACTCAAGGTCTAACTTCCCGGGAACAATGTTCAGGATTTTTGTAATTTGGCTGTAGAGAATGGTTCTGACAGACCTTTCCTGGAAATTAAAAACTCCACTTTACAGGGATAATTAGTGCAGGTGCAGTAGCTGACCACTGGTGCTTTCCTGTATTTTGTGTCTTGGATTTTATTCACTTAAATCTAGACTGTAAGCTGCAAATAGAATAAGAAAATTATAATAATTCTTTACTGGGCTGAATCTGATCTGGAAAGGAGCATGGATGGTAGAGCTGCTCAGTAGCAGAGTCAGCCTCAGCTGGGGCTGCTGCAGTCTCTTTCCTGTGTGGCACTGGCATTTCTGCACTTGAGTAATGAGCCATGCAGAGAGCTTGCAGAGACAGCTGAAAACTAATATTTCTTCCTCATTTGTAGAGGCTGGGGTTTTTCTTTGCAGGCACTAGCTTCACTAACACTGCAGTTGCCTACTGAGGTGGTTGAGCTCCTTGGTCTGATGGAAAACTAAGGGACCATAAAGAAAAGCCTTCCAACAGAGATGGGGCTGTGAATAATCTCACCCCGAGGCCACACGCTCACCACATCTCAGACAAAAAAGGGCTCAGTGCATTCTTAGGCTGCATTTAATGCTTTCTTTTTGCAGCATCAAACTGTACATCCAGTAATCTCTTCCCAGGCCTTTTCATTCCCATCCCCTTGCAGAAAACATCATGATTACAGAAGCAGGTAGTGTTCAACCTTAGCTTTAGTTGTTCAAGCATAGAAACCAGGCAAAATGAAAAAAGGCTTGACAATGATCCAGTGGTATATTTATAATTGCCATTTTCAGTTGATAGTCCTCAGCAAACTAACATCCCATTGCAGCTACAAAACAGAGACACTTTTTAAACAAGAGGATGGTAATGATTTCAATAATAAGATAAAGCCATGAAGAGTTAGGTAATTCTATATAACAAATATTATCAATCCCTTCTTCCTCATTAATTGCTTTTGGTGGTATAGTTGAAGTTTTTGATGGGGAGGGAGGGCCTCTGTCTGCGGTTGATACTGTGGTGATCACTACACTTCACAGGTTTGGATGCAGCTGCAGTATTCCAACCTTAGTGGGCACTCCTGACCTCTGTGCTGAGCGTTTTGATGGGTGAGTTGAAAGATTTTGGAAATGATCTTTATATTCTCAATCCAGCCAAAGTAACTGTGAGGAGCTGAACTGTGTAGCAGTGATGGCAGAGGCTGCAGGATGGTGATGCAGATGGGAGACCCAGGAGTTTCCTGCAGGTTTTGTGTCCTTGCCCCAGTGACAGAGCTGTGGTCACCTCCTGCCACCACCCCTGGCTGACGCTGCAGCCATTTCCAAATGCTGAGCATCCCTCTTGCATGGGATTTAGGATTCCATGATCATGGACTCCATTCCAGCCCTCTTGAAGATTCCATAGTCGTGGATCTGGGCCAGGCTGGTGTTCTCTCCTCGGCTCTCCGTGCTGTGTTCAGATCACAGACTGCTCTGGGATGGGATCTCTCCCACCTCCCTGTCCCCCAGACTCTTCCCAGTTCTTCCTCACGTGGTGTTCCTGCCTCACCAGCTGCAGCTGAGACTGAACTGGCTAAGGCCTGATGCTCATCACGTCCTCTGTGGGCTTCCTGCCCCTCTCCCACCACCAGAATCACTCAGGAGCAGACAAATTCCGTGTGGGAACTGTGGATCACAGGTGCCTCTGCCACTCGGTGTGTATGCAGGAAGATGCAAGGACTCCTACAAATGCTCCCTGATCTGCATCAGAGTTACCTTTTCTGTCCATCTGCATTCTTAAGGCATGCAGCCTTTGGGTCAAACTGCGAGCTCACAGGAGGGGTTTATTCCATTACAGTGCAATGGTGAACCAGCATGAGGGCAAGAGGCTGCTTGAGTCATGGCCCAGCTCCTAATTACACCTGTGTGCTTCCTTAATGGAATTCAAATAAACGACGTTGTTGTGTGAAAGCAGTGATATTGTATTTATTTCTAAACTCATTCGAAGATGTCAGCATGTAGCCCTGAGGATGTGAAAGAAAGGCAGAGCTTGTCAGCCTCCCTGGCTGCTCTGAATTACCCCGAACCTATTGGAAATGAAAGGTTCAGAGAGCACAGATGGAATAGATTGAAGCTTTGAGTGAATTGAAAGGGCAAGTTTGCTGGCTAATCGTGATCTCTGTGAGAGAGGGATAGCTAATAGATTGGAATTGTCAGACATTGTGAAGTTCTCCAAAGAACCGCTTAGGGCATTTCGCTTTCCAGTTCCAGCTTGTGTGGCTGCCTTCTCTTTAATTAAAACAGTTTTGTTGCCACGTAATTAAAATAAAACATGGAAGCATGTCATACTTAGTGAATATGTGATGTAGGAATGTCCTTATCTTGGTTGATTATTTTTCTGCTTTTAAGATAACACTGCATTAATACATCTGTTTAGCAACACATTTCTTCCCTCTGCAGATGAAGGCTAGATTTTTAGAAACATCTGGTTTTAAATTGAAGAACCAAAATGCTCCCAGCTCAGTGGATAGAATCGTGTCTGGAGTTCAGGGATGATGGTGTGGTGTTAAGAACTGTTACTATTGCAACAGAAATGGGTGAAATGGATGAATTCAGGATTTCAGTTCCCCTGTATAGATTCAATTTCCCTATGTTATCTTCTGATGGCAGAACTTCCATGTCTTGAAATTCAAAGTCACTTTCAGATCGGTCACGAATATCTGAAAGTTCATCATTCTCTTCAAGCCCATGTCCACGATGCAGAACTTAAGACTGCTTTAAAACGATCTTGAAACAGTTTTACAGATACCAGGTTCTTTCACATCTTTTTTGTATGTTAGAGCCAAGCCTGAATTTAGTTGAAAGAGCGGGGGTACCCCATAAAATCCTAGGAAATACAGTTGCAGTCCTATGTGCAGCAGGAGTTTCATGTCAGAAGGCAAAGATTGAGTTAGAGCATCAGGAATTCCAGGGGTTTGTGGAGATGCAGCCAAATCAGCCCAGCCTTTCCCTGAGGCAAAAGAACATCAGCACATCCTGATGTCCTTTCCAAAGAGATTCACATTGATTGGACTGTTGGTAAGATTTTCATTGATCACAGCATTGAGCTGCATTCTCCCTTCCCCAGGACTGCACAAAGCAGTGCTGTCTTGCAAGACAGTTTTTTATCATTCCCAAATAATGCTTTCATGCTTCCTGTATACACAGAACAATCCATATCTGCCTTCTAAAATTAAATTCCTCTTACATTGTTTCAGAGCTGGATAATATCACAATATTCACTCTCCGCAGCTGGTGGCTCCAGTAGATGATATGCAGGGCATTCTGTTAAATCAGACATATTCCAAGCAGACCAAACTTCCATTTTTTAGAAAACAATCCCTTCTCACAGATTAAGAAGTTACATGCAGCTGCTTTTTTTCAGGTGTTCTTGCAAGCTTCAGGCAGGTGAGCTGCCTGTATATAATTTCAGAGACATTGGCTACTGATACTTGAGTTAAAGCACCGAGGTGATTCAGTATTTATTTCCCTTGAGACTTTCCTTGGAGTATCTGGTGGACTTCTTGTTGAGAGGCAATTCTCCTTGGGAGACTGCCTGTCTGAGGAGCTCCACAGTCACCGTGACAAAGACCTTTTTATTTATTTATCCGGGAGGGGAAGGCAGGAGCAGCAGAAGAGTAGGAGAAGGAGTAATCCCCAGAGAGGAGAGCTTGGCCATTGCTTTTGGAATATAAAGGACACGCTCCAGCCTCCTGGCAGGGTGTGGATGGAGCTGGCTGTGGCTTTGCTGGTTCCTGCCTTCGCTTCCCTGCCCTGGACACACAAGGGAGGTGACATTTCTGTCCAGAGTTCTTAAAGCCACTAACCAGATGTGGCTGTAGGGCCCTCTAGTATCTCCATTGATTCCTTTAGTCATCGTTTCACCTTTGTACTGAGTCCAGTATTGCAGTATTGCAGTATTTGTACTGAGTCCAGTATTTAAAAAGGAGCATTCTCCTTATTTTGATCACCTTTAAAAGGGCAAAGCTTGTTGCTGTTGATTGTCACCTTGGTAATGAAAAGCTGTTGCTTTGCAGTTTGAATTTTCTGGTTTTCTGTTTAGCAGGTCCTGTTTTACCTTGATAAGGGTCCCTCTCTGTTTGGGTTAAGGACATCTTTGGTGCCCAGTATTGGGGCCTTTTTAATGTCCCAAAACCAGCTCCTGCCTGAGCCCTTCTGTGACACTGAGAAAAGGACTTGATGGCTTTATAGAGCCCAGTGCCTCTTCTGGCCAGAGGCATCTCTGATGGAAACAGCTGCAGTGCTGGTGGCGTTCCAATCAAATACAGAAAGTCAGATTTCAACCCGTCTTTGGGGTGGTGCAGCCACAATCAAAGTCAAACGTGGCCCTCAGTTTGAGAGAACAACAAATATCTGTTTTTGTGGTCCCTGGGATCCTCTGGAATGGAATCACACCCATCCCCAGGGCCTCAGCATCCTCCTGGTGCTCATCTGCTCTAAATGTCTCTGTCAGTAACAAATGACACAGCTCTTGGCATAAAGGAGAATAAAGGATCAGAAATTAAGTGCTTCAATAAAGCGTAGGTGAGACACTGGGATACTATTAGATTTTTGTTATTATTAATTCAAGGGAGGAGAAAATACTGTAAAATTAACACAACCTTAGCTGAAGTTTATGGCTTTGAAGAAAATGGTGCCCCAGAGGAGTAGTAGGACTCAGGCTTGATTAAACTGGGATTTCAGAAATTCTCTGCACTGAACAAAATAAAAAGGCATTCAATCTAATTAGATAGAATTGTGGAGGGAGAGGAGGAGGAGGAGAGGTATTTCTGACCTGTTGGCTTTATATAACCTTTAATCCATGGGATGTGTTTGTAGCTATTTTGGTAGATTTGTTTTCTTCTCAAGGGAATTTGGCCTCGAATTGTAACCTTTTGATAATTTTGCTTAGGAAAATCTGAGAAGAAAACCTTCTCATGGTCCTGTTAATATATATAGATATTCAAGAAGCCTGTTCTGTATTTTTTTCCTGATGAAGGCTCATATTTTGGCCAGATCCTGTGCCTCTGTTCAGTTTCTGTTGGGTCAAATGGCTTTCCTGCAGTTTTCATTTCTGGAATATGCATGTAGTTTAAGGACTGTTAATTCTTATATACTTTAGAGGAGCTATTTGGCACTCATTTTGCAGTTGCCTATTAAGGCATGAGTATAAAAAGATGTAGAGATATGTTTAGTGATAGCTAACATAATGCTTTTTAAAATACATTATAGGCACAGTTTTAGAAATGCCAGATAATATTTTTGGAAAATCTCTGCTACATTGTGAATGTCCTCAAGAAACAGAAGCGAGTTGTAATTATGTGCTTTGAAATGGAATTTATCCTTGACCCTTTGGAGAAGGAAAATGCTATTTGGGCTTAGAGACTGACACAGATTAATTTTGATCATTTACCAGCCATTCCAGTCTTTCCATCTTCCCATTTACTTCAAGTTATCAGGCTTCAGAATTCTCCCTGAACTCTGTGATAAACAGACCTAGGCCAGGGAAATACTGTTCCCAGGGGGAGGGTTTAGGAGTGAACCAGTGACATTGCAGAAGAGGTTCCAGTGCTGTGTTCTTTGCCATTTCGGTGTTAATCTGCGCTCATGTAATCCCTGAAGGGCTGAGGAGCCAAAGATGTGCTTTTACTATCAAATTTCAATTTGTATGGACAGCTTGGCAACCAGTGAAAATACCAGCTAAGGCGCTGTGCACACTGGAGGTGAAGCCTGCAGGGAAAGCATTCTACAAACACTGCTCAGGCAAGGAATTCCTGGTGCTGTGGTGTGCCACAAGGTCAAGCAAGGGTGAGCTCTGTTTCCTTTTCACAGCATTTCGTTTCGAATATTCTCAGATTAGGAGGATTTGAGATCGGCAGCCCAGGACAGAGGCTGAGAGCGGAGTTTGGTTCGTGATGGTTGCAGCTGTGTCAGAGCTCCTCTGCTGGGCTCGTGTTTGCTGTTGCCCACTGGCGCTGCCCTGGCTTGCTGCTGACGCTGAGCTGTTGGGAACACAGCCCAGCTCCCTGCCCTTCCTCCCTCGCTGTCCAGGAGAGTCGGGAGGGAGCAGAGGGGAGCGCTCGGCTCCTGCAGTGGCTCATGCTCCAGACCACCTTCTGTCACTTTGGGTCTGCGTTGCAGCACTGGGGGCAGATTGACTCTCTCTGAGGAATTTCACCATTCTTTCTGCTCCTGAGGAGCCTGACTAAACCCCACGCAGTAGGGATTGTGTTATTTCCAAAATTGTGAAGGTTTACTTCAGTGAAAAAGTCATGGTTGGGACTGCTTCCTGCTTTATTTGTGGCCGGTTTGCATGTACCGGGGATGGATAAGAATTAAAACAATGAAATAATTGTTATACTGTTCAAAAGCTTTGTGATGAATATGGAAATACGATTTGATGTTTTCCAGTATGTAAAGCTGCCAGTTGTGTTTGTTTCTTTTACAATACTTGATTCTGTTATGTCTAAATATTTAGTTACATCTATGTAACCAGGGACAGAAACCACAGCAGAACATTTTAAAATAAATATATTGTATTAGTAAAAGAAGCATCTGTGTCCCTGCATTAATAATAGCCCATGTAGTACCTTCAAAATTCAATCACTGCAGTGGCTTAAGTTGAGGATTTGGCTGTAGCAATTTGTGTAATGGAGAAAACACCTGTTACTGAGTAGTGGTGAATGACTGGCTTTTATTGGTTCATAACCAAACTTGGAGGTTAATATCTTTGTGTTGTGAAACAGATGTTTAATTCTGAGCCTGGGCAATTGGCTCTTTTCTGTCTGAAGAGGGAAAAACAATGGATGTGTTGGATTACTGCAGACTCTGTAATTGAGTGTGACAGATGTATTACATTAGCCTTTCCCAAAGCTTTGGGTGTTTGCCTCTCTGAACTCTAAATTTTCCTTGACTTTCTCCCTGCAGGTGGCATGGGAACATTCACTGCATGTTTCATGTTTCTTTGATAGGAGAAAATATTCCAGGTTTGCTGTGAAGTCACAGCCCGTTCCTTGTGGGTAAAAGACAAATTCTCTGGGATTTATGCCTCAGACTGTAACGTGAGAGGATGAAAGGGAAGAGCCCTTAAAAATCCATCCTGCCTCTGCTTTTGCTTTTCCCACATGAGCGGTGTCCAGGTGAGTGTCCCAGCGTGTCACAGCCCCTGGAGCAGCAGGGGCACTCCGGGGGTGGCAGTGAACCAGGGAAAGGTTCATTGGCAACAGCCGGCCTCCATCGCAGCCTCCTCGTCCCCCTTTGGTCAAAGCACACCCGCCTGCTCTGCTGGGGGACGCTGGCTGTAGCTAGCGCTGCCAGGGCTTCATTTCAATCTGATTTGCAGGAACCCTGACCAAATTCAGCTGCTTGTTACCTTGATAGAACGGCGGAGCTGTTTCTGGGGGATTACTCTGGATTTACTTTGCTCTAACAGGAGATGGAGTTTATCTCTTGAGATTTCAGCAGGAGGAGAAACTTTCTAATTAGTTATTTCTGCTTTCCCAGCACATATATTTGATACATGTGTTTCCCTGATCTTATTCCCTAATATGGCAAACCTTTATGGCACCTTTAAAAATTGACATCTGTTTTGTTTTAAAAATTGCCTTAAGAAAACTTTGCATTTGAGCTCTTTGTTTTATGGTTTACCTTTTTGGTGTATCAAAAAAGTGAAAGAACTTGAAATTCATATTTAGGAGAAAATAGCTTTGTTTAGATAATGTGTCTATGACTCATTAAAAAAAGCAAATATTTCAAGAATTGCTTTTCAGGATATATATATATATATATATGAAGTAAATAACTGTTCCAGATAACAAGCAGTTCAACTTGTACAGGTAACTTGTAACAAGAAAATTCATTTTCTGCTGTTCACCCAGCTGCCCTGCAAGCTGGCGCAGTGTTCAAAGCAGAATTTTCTTTTGCGTGATCTTCTTACTCTTTAGAAAAGTTGAAATCAATTTGGATGCGTTTATTAATGGTTCCTTTAATTAGTTAGCTAATGGCTCTATTTACAAGACTGGCTGCTTAAGTCCTATTACCTGCTGATTAGAGTATAATACTCATTGATCTCTTTGCACTGTACTGGGAAAACACATTCTGACTGGTGCTAACAAAGGAGATAGCTCATTGGGATTTTTGGGAGGCGTTTGTCTGTTCCTGGTGAGTTCTTGGCACTGAGGCAGTCAGTGGAGGCAGGATGGGGTGTTCACCTGCACAGCAAGGGTTGGGTGTTTAAATCCTCCCTGCCTGTGTCACGGTGAGCGAGGTCCTTGGGTGGACAGGCTGGGTGTAGATAAAGGGATCTGTCTTTCTGAGACTGAGAGGTGGTGAGAGCAAGCAGCCACAGCAGGGATTCCATGGGGCTGGGAATTCTGCCTTTCCCCTCCTGGGAGAGCAAGCAGCCACAGCAGGGACTCCATGGGGCTGGGAATTCTGCCTTTCAGTGCCTGGGAGAGCAAGCAGCCACAGCAGGGATCTGTGGGGCTGGGAATTCTGCCTTTCAGTGCCTGGGAGAGCAAGCAGCCACAGCAGGGATTCCATGGGGCTGGGAATTCTGCCTTTCAGTGCCTGTCCATGGGGCTGGGAATTCTGCCCTTCCCTGCCTGGGAGCTGGGCAAGGGCTGGAGACGCTCCAGAGCAAGGACTGGTTGTGCTAGGGCACTAAATCCCTCCTGAAATGTCTTTTAGCCCGTCGCATTGGGTTCTCTCTGGTTTGTGGGGCTCAGAGATCCAGCAGAGCTTCGTGTGAACAGGGATGGTTTCCAGGGAGCTTCAGGGTGTGTGGAAGCAGCTCTGATGATGCAGGTTGTATTCCAGTGACAGCCCCACGCAGGGAAGTGGTGACCTTCTATTGGCTTCTTACATTGTGAATTACCTAGAACGTGATTTTAGAACAAAGTCTTCCTCTCATATAGACTGGAGCCAGCAGCTGAAAATTACTCCTGGCAACTACTTTGAACTCAGTTCCAGCAGAAGAAAGTTTCAGCATTCCTTTATTATTTTTTTTTTCCCATGGAGTCAAATGAGCTGTACAGGTGGCTGGGATTTCTCCCTAACTTTTATGAATTCTCTGTGTCACAGCACACACAGCCCTGAGACCATCACTGAGTCCCAGCTGGCTGTGGGGTCCTGGCTGTCCTTTGATAAGGTGCTTCCCATCAGTGTGCCAGGCTTTGCTGGCACTCCTGCTCCTGCTGAGCACAGGCAGTGCCCTCTGGGGCAGGAATGGGGCTCAGAGCCCACGGGGGGTGCTGCAGGATGGACTTAGTGCTGTGTGTTCCCTACAGAAATAACTCTGCAATTCTGAGCATACAGGTCGTGGTACACAGGAGAAAGGGAATATCTATCTTTGTTTATAGGAACGGCATCCAGCTGCTCTTTGGGAGATGAAGAAAATTCCTTCCCCAAAGACATTTGATGAATCTCTTGTGGTTTTAAGAGTCCGTGATACCTGGAGAGAGTGGATGTGGCAGTTTGACTGTGTGCTCTGAACCTTCTGACAAAGCAGCATTGCCTAAATATTGGTGAATAATGCTCCTTTTAACTTGCTGATGTGATGAACCTTCCTTAGCTGCATTTCCTTCACAGGGACAAGATAAATGTAGATTCCTGCTAGAGCCCCTCTGTACCTGTAGCAATTGAGTGTTGCTGTATTGATCATTTAGTCCAAGAACAATGAGAAATTGAGCTCCCGACTTTGATTAATATACAACACATCTTTTCTCTTCTCTAGATTAGCATAATCATTACAGGCTGGGAGCATGTTTGCACTCACAGTATCCTTGGGTAGCGGTCAAGGAATTAATTACACCACGAGAATTCCTTGCTAAGAATTTTCTAAGTTTGGTTGTTAAAGGAGCTCTCTGCTGCTGAGTGTTCACTAAAGCCTGGCCAAGTGGCAGGAGTAAATTTATGGACCAGTGATCTAAGCCCTGAAGAATGGCAGATGGTGACCTTTCCCGTTTGATGTGGATTTCAGCTGTTAAAGGTGGAGGGGGCACAAGAAGTGCAGGAGGGAACAGCCAGACTCTGTCCTGGGTTCTGAAAGTCTGTGCCTGTGCAGCTTTGCTTCTCCTTCCAAAGCACATCACAGGAGCACCAGCACATGAGGAACAGCCTCCTGTTGTGCCAGGGCAGGTTTAGGTTGGATATTAAGGAAATTTTCATCACCAAGATGTTGTCAGGCTCAGCACAGGCTGCCCAGGAGAGAGGCAAGAGCTCTGTGCTTGCACAGTGACACCCGTGTCTCAGCAGTGACAGATATTCCAGGCCACAGCAACAGCATGGGAGAGGTGAAGCCAGGGGTGTACGAGAACATCTGTCAGAGTTCCTGGCCCTGGGAGGTGGGTACACTGCTCATGGTCACTCACCCTCTGGTGGAGGCTCAGCAGCCCCTGGCAGCCCAGAGGATTGACCTCCTGCCCTGTGCACAGCCCTGAAGGCATACGGCTTTCAGGGAACATGCCACGAAACCACGTTTGCTGAGAAAGAGAGACATAACTGTCTGATTTGCATCTGTAGGCTTCCAACACTGGGAATGATCAGATTTTCGGGCTTGAGCAGCATTGGGGTAACCCTGACCCTCTGTGTCCTTCCAGGCTGCTGTGCCACCACTGCAGTCAGTGCCCACCATCACCGATGTGCTGCTCTGGTCCTGCCTCAGAGCAAGCTTTCCTCTGCACGGGGAAAGGCACACTGCATCCTGCTGAGCACGGATTGGCATGCATTTATCATCAGTTAGCAGTTACTGACATTAATATCAACAGATGTGTGGCACACTGCTCGCCTTTGAGTCACGGAGGGATGTGGCAAACACTTCCACACGTGTCTGTCTTTGTGGAAGGGTTCTGTTTGCATGTGTGCGTTTGTAAGTGGGGAGAAATTCACCTGTGATTCTCCTCTGGTAATTCCACGTCAGTTAGGAAGAGGATTATGAGGCAAAACCAGAGCATTTCTTCCCCTTCTACCGAGGGCTATCCTGAACAGCCCTCCCAGAGCCCGGACACTTGTGTGCATCAGTAGCAGCAGGTGAGGCTCAGGGGATGCTGCTGCTCTGCTTGGAAGGGCTGCTGTGGGAGATTAATCACTCCCACGGCATGTGGTGCTTTTGAGAAGTTTGGAGGATTTACCTATAAACCTCTCATTTATTACAAAAACTTCACATTTCTGTGGCTTTGGAGGAAACCTTGAACATATTTGAGTCTTTAAGGTTTATGTGTAAAGACAAATATAAAAGAAATCCATAAAATTTCTGTGCAAGTTATTGCAATTACTTCTTTCTGAGGCACCAGACAAACAGACTGAGACTACAGTTATGAGAAGTATTAACTCTTAATCCTGTAAGGGCAGGCTGAAAGATTAGAACTGCAATTGGTTTGTGTGTTGTTTTTTTTCTTTGGTGATTTGAGTGGAAGGAGAAATTCAAGCAGGGCAATGAAAACCTATGTCATTTGTTTAAATCTCTATTACTTATATTTTTGCAAAGTTTGTTGGAATGATAATATTTATTATAATGCCTTCAGCATCCTTAAATAAGAGGTGTTATAAGAATGCAAAGTCAGGTTAAACTGGTTAGTTACTGACTTCATTTCTGGTCTGTGTAGACAAGAAAACAGGTGAAATATAGCTGCAAACTTGAAATTACAGACATGTATGCATTTCCATCTCAGGCTCAACTAATAAAGCTTCCCAGTATTTTTAGAATGCTCTGCTGCTGGTAAAGTCAACAAAATCTCTGGAGTCATGCTGCGGACTTGACCCTAATATCTTCCCTTCTGCTGCTTCCCTGAATTGGGGCTTTAGCTGCATTTGGATCATTCTTCCCTCTCTGCTGCAGATCAGAATAAAGCTGTGTGCCTCCAAGTGGGAGGGGGAGAATCGAGACCCACAGACCACGTATTTCATACAGGTCCTGCATAAATGCAGGTCTGTCCTTCCTCCCCAGAGCTTCAGTGGGAGAGCAGTCTGTCTCTGAAAACAGGCAGTGGAATACCCAGATCCCCCTGCATAAATGGGTTTTACACGCAGCCTCCAAGTGCAGAGGGCTGCAGTTGCTCAGTTACACTCACTGAAGGTTTCACTTCAGGCTCATTTCTTAATTCCAGTAGTATTTGTGAGCCTTTCTAACAATGCAGAAGCATCGTATGACAGAACGGGGAAAATTTATTCTCTTGGTGCCTTGTTTCTTCCAAGGTTATGAAAAAAATGATAAAACTGGAGTTTTCCTCTAACTCCAATTTTTCCCTCCTGAGGAAAGAACTCCTGCAGCAGGGCTGAAGGATGGCTGGCTGGAGATGAGCTGTGCAGCATTTTTGCAATGAACATATTGTGCTTTTGAGTAACTTTGTCTGGGAGACATCTTTCTCCACAGCAGGGCCTGGTTGGAGGAGTGATCTCTGAGACAGAAAAGCTGTTCCAGTCCTGCCATGTTTTTTCTTACTTCATCTGAAGCACTGAGGCAATTTACCTAGCCTCCTTCAATGCACGTTGTTATAATCCATGGTTTCTGTGGAGGAAACCTCGCCACAAATCTCTGTTCTCCTTCACAAGGCTGAGCCCAAAAATGCAGGGTTCAAGAGGGCTGTAGAAGCCTGACACAAAAAGAAATTTTTCCATTTGTTTTCTTTGCTAGATACTTCTGACTACTGAAAAACTGTCTTTTTTTTTTTTGTTTTTCCTTGAACACTTAGAAATTACCCTCCACTCTTAATGGCAGTATGATCACCTTTTGGGAGAACTGGGGGAGGTAAAAGTTATTATATTAATTGAGACTTAAAATGTTTCCCTTGGTCACCAGGACTGAGTGCTCCAATACCCACCTGGGTGGTGTGAGGGATGATGCAGGGGAAAAGTAGAAACAGAAACTTGGTCATATATGAACAAAGCTGTGACATTGTGCCTGGAAAGCAGGGAGGGAGGGAAGGTGATGTTCTAATCTTTTCTGTTTCTCACTGTCCAAATCTACTTAAATTGCCAAGAAATGAAATTATTTCCCCCCAACCGAGTCTGTTTTGCTGGAGATGCTAATGAGTAAATGACCTCCCTGTCTTTATCGGAATCCATGGGATTTGCATCTTATTTTTTCCCCCATCCTGTTGAGGAGGGGAGGTGAGAGAGTGGCTGAGTGGGGTCTGGCAGCTGGCCGTGGTCAGCCCACCACAGTCCTGCAGGGCTGTTTTTGTGTCCTGGGGGAGAGATCCATCATCCCAGAGCTGGGAGCAGGCTGGGATTTCACTGGGACCAAAGCCCTGCTCGTGTTGAGATCCTGGGCTGATTTGCTGGCACAGGGCCCTTGAGTCAACCCCTGGGATTCTGGTAAACTGCAGGACTTCTGCAGAGCTGCAGAAGGTACAGGAGTATTAGCAAAAGGAAGGGGAGATTTTGAGGAGGAATTAGAGGAAGAGTGGAGTTGTGGCTAGCAGCCTGTCAGCCCAGATTTGTGTGCAGAGCTGGGAACAGCAGGTTCGACCCTCTGTGCTCCCAGCAGGTTAGGGGAGAAGCTTTTGGGGGAAAATGGAGAAATGACAGGGGTGCAAAAGAGCAATGGTGCTTCTGAGTATCAAAGACAAATGGGATGTGCTGTCCTTGGACTGATTGCTCAGTGTTTCATTTCAGCCTGTGCAAATGATCTGCTGGGGGTTTGGCAAGAACACTTCAGGTATTTGGTTTTTGCTGTCGCTGTCTGTGGGAATACACATGAAACTTCAGTGTCATTTTGCAGCCTGTTTTCCCTCATGCTTCCTGGAGGCCATACCTTGGCTTTCCAGAATTTTTTCATTCAATTTATTACTAACCCAGTTGTGACTTCAGCTCTTTAAGTGCTATAAATAAATGCAAAAGTATCATCCCTTGTGGAGGGGGGAGAATAAAAAGTTCTTTTCATTTACATGCTTATTTTTCATTCATTTTTTTGATACGTCTCTGTTCTCTGGGTTTCTGGAGCACAGTGATTATGTACATGTCTGTACTGAGGCTGAAATTACTGATTTCTTTACAGCTTCTCTGCAGGAGGTCCTGCAGGGCAGCTGTAAAAGAAATCAGTGATTTCAGCCTCCGTAATCAAATTGAAGCTAATTTGATTGTGTCTTGCTGAGGACTCTCTCCAATGGCAGCCTGAAACGTAAAAGACACGAATGTCATCTGTATGAGGGGTGTAGAACATCCAGCTGGGAATGGGGCATGGAAAGCTGTTAGGAAACAGATACACTGAAGGTTTTTAAAACGCACTCTGTGCCCAGGGAGTGACAGCAGACACAGAAGCCCTCTCCAGACACCTCCATGGAAAACTTCTCCACTTTGGGCTTGCCTCCAGGGCAGGTGGATTGATGGGCACAGAAAACTCTCCTTGGAACAGCCTGGGGCCATGAAAGTCAAGTAAGATTTGACCCCTGGGTTAGACAGAGATCTGCTCTCAGCCCCAGGAATTACCACACTCTACACCTGGTTTGCTACACAGGTGCCTGCTTTGCCTCCTGATCTTAGAACTGGATCTAAAACTTGGTGGTTTCAGAGGAAACTGCTCCTGCCACAGCCATTCAAACACTTGCTGTTAAATGTTGTAATTCTGCAGAGCAACACTGTTGTACCAGATCATTTCCATGTCCTTTACTCTATCTGCTTCCTCAAGGCACTCAGTTTTCTTGTTAATAATCCTGGTCAGGTGAAATATGGAAGAAATGCTGGATGTGACCCTTAATATTCAGTTCTCCAATGTTTTTATTGGCAAACAGAATTTCTGAAGGCTTGGAGCTACATTATTTTCTATACCTGAAGCAGCAATTTCCCTTCTACTGTATATTAACAGCCACATAGTAACATTTTTATTCTGTGCTGGGGGATAAAATGACTTGGACATTTTAATAACATCTGGCAAATCATTTTCATTTTCCCTCTTACATGATTAATAATGGTCTAGATAGATACGTAGATGTACTCTTTACTTACTGTGTGGGTTCATGCATATATAATGTAATATGGAGATGGGATGGATATAGAAAATAAGCAACAGTATAATGGGTTACAGTCAAAAACTCTAATCTGGGCAGTTAAAAAACTTTGAATGAAATATTCTGGGATTGGAATGTGAGATGAGTTCTGAATGTTACAGTCTCAGTTATCACAGCAGCAGGTCAGCTGAAGCACAGCTCCAGTGCCCTGTCCAGCACTGTCCTGAACACCCCAGGGGTGACCTCCCTTTCCCTGGGAGTTCCTCCTGATGGCCACCCTGCAGGAGTGTGACTCCTCTGACACAAAGGGCTGGGGCTCACTGCTGGTCGCTGGATCCTCGCCTGACCAAGGGCAACTGATGTTTGTGCTCAGCCAGGTCCCATGGAAATTTATATCCATCATATAAATACCCAGCTGCAGAGCTGTAAAGCTGTGCTTATTCGAGTTTGGGTAGTGCCCAATACTTCTGTGCAAGATGCAGCCTGTTTTACGATGGTGCTGATTTGTCTTGAAAATCTCTTTCAGTAGATTTGCCTTGCAGCCACATTTCAGCATGGAATGATTTTCAGTGGTAATAATGGAATTATTACAGATTTGTACATCTGCATTTGGACCTTTTGATTCATTCCTGCTCCCACTTTTGCTCCTGTTTTTCCTAATGGCAACAGAACCCGTTTCACTTAATGGGATTTTTCTTAGTGCATGATTGCATGACTTGAACCTGCTTGTGCAGTAGTAGCTGATGCTTTGTCCCTAGACTGGAGTAGTTCAGTAAGGGGTTTTCAGATGCTCTCTCTCCCACTGTCCTCTGATGTTTGCATCTCATTTTCCTCTCTTTCTTCGTGGTAGCTTTTTTCATAGTTCTTTGTCAAACTGCACCGTTGTGATAAAATGGGGATCTCTGCTTCTCTATGGGCAACAAGAGCAGCTCACAAAGTGCTCCCCCCGCCTGTGAGGGATGGTTTTCCAGTGCCAGTCTGCAAGCACAGCATCACAAATGTACCCTGAGTCTCCGTTCATCGCAGGTCTGCCAAATCCAAGATTTGAAATCAACTTGGTAAATATCAGTGCTTTGTTTTTGCTCCTGACTGTGTTCCAAAGGCCAGCTGAGGAGTTCACACTGCCTGCCTTCACAGCCAGCCCTTCTCCAGTATTTATTTAGTGAAAGCTGCAGCCTGTACAGAGTAATCCCAGTGCAATATCAGCTCGCAAACAATTTTCTAAAGCATCTTTAATGTACAGTGTTACTGTACCCAGAGGTGCAGGGGAGCAGTATTAATGCGGGCATGATAGTTCTGAGTGTTCATATGAGTCCTCCAGGAATAATAAACAGCTTGAAATAACAACCAACAAATTCTCCAGATGCTTTTTATCCGTGTGTTGGCAACTGTGTTGATTCCAGATCAATGCAGGGTATTAAGACATTTATATGATTGAGCTAAAAGCTGCCAGGTTGTACAGGCATCGGGCTCGTAAAAACCAGGAGAGCTGAGTAAAGGCAGTGGTGTTCTATTCACAGATGGAGCTTCCTGCTAACAGAGCGGGCAGTGGCACTGGGAGGGTGTGGGGTTTCATTTAGCAGGGCTGCTGGGAAACGCGGGCTGTGTGGCAGTCACTTGATTACCTGATCCCAGGATTTGAGTGTTTTGCTTTTATAAAATGAGGCTCCTGGTAGTCAGGCCCAAGTCATTGCTTAGGCAAAGCCACACAAAGGCTTTGTTTCAGATGGAATGCCAGCAGAGCTCAGAGCTGGGTTTGTCTCTCTGGCTCCAGAGCAGCAGAGCTTTGGGGTTCAGGTGGATGCCAGAGCTGGCACCAGGGAACACTCTGAAAGCACAGAACATCCAGAGCACTCCCGTGGCACTCAGGTGGTGCCTGGGCTGCTGTCCTGCCCAAAATCTGCTCAAATAAGCTGATCTGAAGAGGGTGAAGGCCTTTGGAGCCCTGTGTGATTGGCTGTGCGGACATTTGGATCAGACTGTGGTTTTTTGATTGCATGTGTCAAAACCACATGTGGTTGGATAAAATCAAGTTACAGCCGGGTTTTTTTTGAAACCATTTGATAATCAGACGTTCCCATGGCAGTGTAAACCCAGATAAGATATTGATGCAAATGCCTGTGGGGTGAAATGGGTTCTCTTCAGGTCTTGTACCAACCCTGTAATGCAAGAAACATTAGACAGAAAGCCCAAAGCTTTCAAATGTTTTTGAAATGTTTCAGACACAAACTGTTTTCCTGCAGATGCGTCTGTAGCTGTGGGGGTTTAGAAGCTGAAAATCTTGGCTGCAGACCATTCGTTTTGGAAAATGGCTTTATGTACTTCTTGGGCAAAACATCATGAAAAACAGGAGGGTTTTTGTTTCTTTCTATTTGTATTTAATCTTGCATGTATTTCAGAATATTCTGGAAACACACAAGTGCTGTCAGGTGTTTGAATTTCCTGGGTTTTGCTTCAAGGGCTGTTTTGTGTGAAAGCATTTTATTTGTTAGTTGTCATCTATTCCACTTTTTTAAAAGTTTG
The DNA here is from genome assembly GCA_013400175.1 of Phainopepla nitens. Lineage (NCBI taxonomy): Eukaryota > Metazoa > Chordata > Aves > Passeriformes > Bombycillidae > Phainopepla > Phainopepla nitens. The sequence goes on along the minus strand of VXBQ01000752.1, from coordinate 111,880 downwards.
TCAGCAAGTTAGGAGATCTGAAAGTATTTCTGTGCTTTTATTGACCTAATTTCATTTTTAATTGCTTTTTCAGTTGATATCCAAATGAGGTAATATTCATCAAATAGAGACACAAAACAAACAAAAGAATAGAGACTTTACTTTCTGGCTTTTATGCTCAAATCGTGATCAGTATAAAATATTTTTAAAAGTGGATATTAACTTCTTCAGAACTCCCAGGCTTTCATGTCATGTCAAACAATTTCTTCACAGGAATGCATGGCACAGTTTTAGCTGGATACTGCCCAAAGAAAAGCTTTCTTAACATCATCACCTTTATGTCTCAGGGCTTATTTCTGCAGCCTTATTCCTGTGACAGATTTACTCACATGAGTAATCTCACTGGCTTAAATTGAATCCTGTCAGGAGTAACAACTGTGTGAGTAAACTAGTGATTATTTTTATCCCTTCTTTTGAAAACTCTATTAGAATTCTTCCCTTTTAAATATCTTCCCAGTTTCTCTTGCATCATTCAAGTTGCACAGCACTACATAAAATTCATTACAACTCAATTATAAGGCTCATTAGGTAGGTAGTGGCATTTTGGCTATCTTACCAAGTTGTGAAACACATTCATTTATTATCCATGGTATTGTTAGGATCAGAATGGAACAATGAAACCAAACATAACGTAGAGGATGGTTCAGAGCATAAACCCATGGATCATTGCCAAGAAAAGGTTTATGTAACCTGCTTTGAAACCTCCCTGTGCTACGTTCATGGCTGGAGCACCAGGGAGAACTGTCCTTTGGAGGTGATAATGAACTCAGAGCACCTTTGACAGAGTGCCACTGCATGCTGCCTTCTGCTGGGTTTTATCCTTTCATCTCCTGAATCTATCCAGCAGGTAGAAAGTATATTTATCTACCTGTACATCTTTAAATATGATCCAGCTCTCGCTTTCTGTGTTAATTAGCCCTGGTTTCCACGGCAGAGTGCTAGCAACAGCAGAATCTGTGACAGGGACTCAAACTTCCTAAGCCCTGCGCACAGGCAGCAGAGTAATTTGTGTTTCAGGCAGCCAGGGACAGTGTCCCCAGCCAGGCTGGCATTTCCAGCATCCAGGAGCTTCTTTACTGAGTGCCTTGTTAATTCAGGGGCTGCTGATGGTTTTCAGCTCTGAATCTCCTGCTGCAAGTATGCTCCCAGGTGGGAGCTTTAGCAGCCAGGTGGGCTTCTGGATTTAAGTGTTCCTGTGTGGAGCTGGCTGTTTCTCTGGGGTCAGTGGCTCCATGTGCTGGGAAACGTTCTGTATGCTGCCATTGTGTGCAGATCTGTGCAGCTGCCATGGCCCATGGCTTGCCCTGAGGTGCCCAGTTCATTGTGGGGTCACAGTCATGGAATGGTTTGGGTTGGAAGGGAACTTAAAGATCATCCAGTTCCAACCCCCCTGCCATGGGCAGGGCACCTTCCACCAGACCAGGTTGCTCAGAGCCCTGTCCAAGCTGACCTTGGTGTCCCTCTGTTAACAGAAAAAAACTCAGTTAAAGCTTTTTCCTTATCCTGTTGTTTCTTGAGTCAGTTTGGCCTGAATCCCACCTTTTAATCCAGTGGAATTCAGCCATCTTATACCTTGCTGTTATTTATTAACTGGAGTCCCAACATCATGAAGTTGGAACTCCTTTGGGTCGTTCCTCCTTTACAGAGACTGTGTCTCAGCTTGAATTGTTTGTATCTCGATGAGTCTTCCTGTCATAAAACAACAGATGGGAAGTGACAGCTTTGAACTGTTTAGGAGCAGGCACATCCCCAGTGATGAGTGAAGAGATGTATCACAGAGAGCCCTGACTCATGCTCCTGTTCCCCAGGTGGAACCCATGGCTGAGCTTGTCACGGAGGGTTTTGTGTTGATTGCCCGTGATGTGTGTGCTCCTGGGGTTGAGGAGGGCTTGCAGCAGCCTGGCACACTTCATCCCCATCCTCAGAGTGGAAAGGTTCCCAGTGCCCCAGAGAGAGCAAAATGCCACTCAGCTGTGAAGAAATCAGAAGAGACTGGTCCCTTCCTTCTCAGGCAGCATCTCCTCCCCAGGCAGGGGCTCTGGGAGTTCCCTCTCCCAGTGCAGTGGTCACAGCCTGGTTCCAGGTCAAGCCTGCCCTTCAGGCCTCAGGGTCATGTGTGCTCACCTCCCAGCCCAGCCCAGCCCAGGCAGGCTTTCCCAGGCTCTGCTCACTCCCAGGCTTTGCTCACTCCCAGGCTCTGCTCACTGCCCTGCCACGCTGCCAGCAGCAAGTGAGAGCTGAGCTGTTTGTTCTCCCCCCTCCTCAGGCCGTGGCTCTCCTGTCAGTGGTCTGTCAGTGTCTGTGTCCTCTCCATTACCCAGAGACGCTGAGATAAACGGTGCTGTGCAAGGAGCGTGTAAGAATTCCAGTCAGGGTTTGTCCAAGTGGGCAGGGCAGCTCCTGGAGTTACACACCATCATCTGCACATCCTCCTGCAGCAGGACTTTGAACTGAGCTTTTGATGTTTAAACTGGAGCCCTAGTCCCACAAATCTCAGATTAAGTGAAGTCTTTTATAACGTCTTTTCTTGCATGATCACTTCTTGTGCTTCCTATTTGAGAGATAATGGACTCTGTAAATTCTGCTGTAAGAGCACCTGTGTCAATGAGAAACCATGCCCCAGAAAATGAAATTCTTCTGCTGTATTAAGTGCTTGGATTCCAAGCTAAAGAAACCCTCTGAGTAAAAGCTACTCAGTGCACAGTTTCTCTATTAGCAAAGTGCTGTATACACTAAATTATATTGTGTGGTTGCCTCCAGTTTAGATAAGCACATAAATGAGATGTGCTGAATCTACTCTTTTCACAGGCAGCAGTTCAAACTAGGTGTTGCACTGCAGCTGAAACTGTAAAATGGACATTATTCATATGAATGGGAGTAGTTACCAGTTAATGCTCACACCTTGATCAGGAAAGTAGCTCTGTGAGAAAAGTGAGAATTCCAGCAGCCTCCTGAAATTTCTGCCTGAATTGAGTGATGCAAAGTTTTGAGAAAAGTATTAAAATAAAATAAGGAGGGCATTTCTTATTCTTTCACTAAATTGTAATACATTTACCTCTTTTAGCTCCTCTCATTTCAGTGTTGCTGGCAGACAGAAAGGCGTGCTCTGCATCAGTAAGTGCTGCTCTGCCTTGGGCAGGATCATGTGCACACCTGTGCCAGGTAACAGCTTTAGTAACCCTGACCTCACCACGGAATGGTGGTGAGCTGCTCTGTAAAACTGAAGATCTTTGGTGTTGAGGCAGTGATGTGAAGTGAGCCATGTTTTGGTCAACAGACACTATCCATGAGACAGAGCCCTTATGGTTTGTAGTTTGATTTGGTTCTTGGTCTTCAGACGTGGTTTTCTTTTAGTTCACTGACCTCATATGAATGCAAAATGCTAATGCCAAGAGACCATCCTAGCTGGGGCTGGAGCAGAGAGGGGGTTGTTTGTTGCTGTATCTTGACTGTTCTTGGCAATAGTTCAAGGTTTGAGATTTAAAAAAAAGCAGATTTGGTCTGAGATTAAATTCCTTAGATTCTCTTGAGATGCTAAGATCAAACATGGGCAATCCTGGAATAATTCCTTTGTGTGGAGCTGCACTTAAATCAGAACAAATTAAAAAGTAGTTTAAGATGCAGAGAAATGGACTCTGAGTGTGACCATGGAGCCCTGTCAACTCTAACGTTCTGCTTGTCTGATTTTGAGCTTCCCTTATGCCAACTAAGCCTTAGTTTACCGGATTCACTCTTGGAATAATTCAACCACAGCCAAGCTGCATGGCATGGAAATCTCTTGTTACTGGAGTCCCAGGCAGGACATGGAGCCTCAAAAAAGCTGTGTAATTAAAGGAACTGTGCTTTGCTTTGCTTTCAACTCTATTCTAACAAAAAACAAATTTGCTGTTCCCATAGGTAAGACAGAATTACGGCAACAGGCTTGGATTTCTCTTTCTGTGCAGGATTCTGGGGTGGTGTGGGCAGTGATTTATTCCGAGGATTAGCAGGTGTGGGAAGGGAGTGTCTGTGGGTTTGTGTGTGCACAGCCAGGAACAGGCACTCAGCACAGCTGCACTGCTCCCTGCAGAGGTGAACGTGTCTGGTGTTTGCCCTGTTGGTGAAACTATTCAATTAAAGGCAACATAAATGCTTCTTCAGAACCTCACTGGGGCCCTTTAACAGCCTGTCACTCCAGCATTAACAGGCACCAGGCAGTGCTAGAACTGCTGTGGTCCAGTACCTGGGGCCTGCCCTGCTCCTGGGAGGCAAACAGCGCCGGGTGCTGCAGCCCTTACAGCTGTCCTGATGGAGCTGAACCCTTACAGTTCACAGCAGGGCTTCAGCTGACACCACATTCTGTTTTCAGGCTGCTCTAATGAAATCATAGAGACAGCTGAAAATCGTAATTAGTCTTGCACTGAGTCTGGGATTTAGTGAGCTACAGCTGAAACCAATCTTCAAGGGGCTTGTTCTCTTCAAATACTTGGAGAGCTGTTACTTCATCGTGAGCTACTGCTCGTGAAAATGCTTCCTCTGGTCCTCTTCCTCTTAGCAACTTTGTGAGAGTTTTTGGTCTTTGCTTCTTTCTTTCCCCCCATTAAGTAATAAGGAACCTTTCCTGCTCAGGTCTCAATCAGCCTGCACACCAATTAAGCTAATTGACAACACATGTGCAACACTCCCTAATTACAGCTGCAGAAATTTTCAGAGAACAACCTTTCTGCAGTTTTTACTTCAATCACAATATAAAAAGCAATAAACCCCCTGGAACTCTTAACTCTTCCCTGATAAGGCTCTTAAAATATCCCAGAAGAACTTGGTCAAGTGACTGCTGGACTTTGTGGCTGCTCAGGGCTGTTGCAGGTGTCTGTGAGGAGGTGGGCAGTGAATTTCTGGTGCATTTCCCCACAGGAAATTTCCCCATCAATACCTCTGGGCAGGCAGTGATGTCAGGGAGGGCACTGCTGGTGCTGTTCTCAGTCCTGAGGAGCATCAAAGCTGTGCAAGGCTCTCACAAACGAATTTAACTCGAAGCAGCTGTGGGGTTTTGCCGTGTCATGCAATCAGCCAAACCATCCCCAGGTGTGCATTCTGATTAAATACAGAGCTCCTCTCTCCATCTTCTGCATTTAAAGAGCAGCTCCTGCTCCCTGCACCCCTCCCTGCGCTGGTACAGCTTTGGAAGGACAGCATTACCCAAAACCTGTAGCCCCTGTTTTTAGAGAAAGTAAGTGGTTTGAGGTTTTTTTGTTGTTGGTGGTTTTTTGGGTTTTTTTCTTTCTTTTTTTTTTTTGTTTTTGTTTTCCCCCTTTGGTTGTGTTTTAGTGGAGGAGAATTCCATTTATCTGAATTGAGACATTATTAACAATTTTGATGATATCTTCCTTGCCATTACCAAAAAAAGACTATAAATGAGGCCAACTTAATTTTTTTTTTATTTTTTTGACCCAACCAAGGGACAAAGATGCATCTTCTCTTTTAGTTTTGTGTTTCCTGTGGGGTGCTGGTTTTATGCATCACCCCTTTCCTTCCTGCATTATTCCTGCTGAGCTGCCTTGCCTTGTTCTCAGTCCAGAGCAGGTCCCAGCTCCAGCCCGCTCACACAGCATCATCTGTTGCCCTTGAGCCTCGTGGCTGAAGCAGTAAGGCTTAAGCAGGGATGGCACACAGAGGGGCAGACAGCGGCTGTGCCACTCACGAAATGTCACATGGTGACCTTTAAACAGCCTGGGAGAGCCCAAGGCACCAGGCCTGGTGATGCCAGCCTCCAGCCGAGGGGAGCTGGCTCTGTGGGAGCAGTGATGCCAGCCCCGAGGGGAGCTGGCTGTGTGGGAGCAGTGATGCCAGCCCCGAGGGGAGCTGGCTGTGTGGGAGCAGTGATGCCAGCCCCGAGGGGAGCTGGCTGTGTGGGAGCAGTGATGCCAGCCCCGAGGGGAGCTGGCTGTGTGGGAGCAGTGATGCCAGCCCCGAGGGGAGCTGGCTGTGTGGGAGCAGTGATGCCAGCCCCGAGGGGAGCTGGCTGTGTGGGAGCAGTGATGCCAGCCCCGAGGGGAGCTGGCTGTGTGGGAGCAGTGATGCCAGCCCCGAGGGGAGCTGGCTGTGTGGGAGCAGTGATGCCAGCCCCGAGGGGAGCTGGCTGTGTGGGAGCAGTGATGCCAGCCCCGAGGGGAGCTGGCTGTGTGGGAGCAGTGATGCCAGCCCCGAGGGGAGCTGGCTGTGTGGGAGCAGTGATGCCAGCCCCGAGGGGAGCTGGCTGTGTGGGAGCAGTGATGCCAGCCCCGAGGGGAGCTGGCTGTGTGGGAGCAGTGATGCCAGCCCCGAGGGGAGCTGGCTGTGTGGGAGCAGTGATGCCAGCCCCGAGGGGAGCTGGCTGTGTGGGAGCAGTGATGCCAGCCCCGAGGGGAGCTGGCTGTGTGGGAGCAGTGATGCCAGCCCCGAGGGGAGCTGGCTGTGTGGGAGCAGTGATGCCAGCCCCGAGGGGAGCTGGCTGTGTGGGAGCAGTGATGCCAGCCCCGAGGGGAGCTGGCTGTGTGGGAGCAGTGATGCCAGCCCCGAGGGGAGCTGGCTCTGTGGGAGCAGTGGTGTGTCTGTCCCGGGCTCTCCCGGTGCCTGTTTGAGCGCCGAGCCCAGCGCTCCGCGAGCCGGCGCCGCGCCTCCCTAGGGAGCGGGACAGCACAGCCCTCCCTCTGCACACCATCCCTGCCTATGTACTGCTTCATGGTGAGTAGCCTTTTGCTACAATTGTTAGGTTAAACATTACAAAGACAAACTTCTACATTTTACAAACATCTCCTGCTTGCAGAGGGCGATTCAATCTTCTTCTTCCTGATGCCAGGCTTGATCCACTCAACTCGTAATCTTCAAAGTTCTGTTTGCTTCTGCCAAGGCATCCTGCTTATCAGACTGACTGCGCTAATTAAATTCACAATATTCTCTGTCCTATGTATCCCAACAGTCACAAGTATTTCCTCCCAAAGTATTACCAGTGAGTCTGCTCTGTCTCCCTTCAGGTGGAGTAGCCAGGTACCAAAATTCCTCCCCGTGTGTGGAGTTCCTCACTTTCAGTGACTGGGATCAGTAATGCTCCTCGCTATTTGTACGATTTAAAGCGTTCAAGTCTTAAATTTTATATGTGGCACCTCTGTGAACCATATGTAATTTGGCAGAACACTTTTAATATGTCACTTTAATGCTTTTGCTTTCCTTCACTTTCAGTGGTTTGTCTTGGTTGATTTATTCCTGGATATTTCCCTAAGTGCCAGGCAGTAAATGTCTGTACGTTCTGTGATTTGTTCCATCAAGTCAAAGCATTTTTCAGGGACTGGGGAAGGGGTCTGAAGTACTTGCAGGCTGCAATCATGGATATGTAAAGAAGCTTATCTTAATTTGTAAAACAAGAGATAGTAATGTAAATTAGATTAAGTAATCAGTACTTTTCTGTTTGGTCTTAATTATATATTTGTAGTCTTCCAAATACAGGTTTAATCCTTCTCTTTGTTATGTAATAAAACAACAGTTGGTAGTGATTTGTGGATTATGATAACTAGGCATAGAAATATTTGCTCAAGTGTTTATTCCATTTATTCAGTGAGTTGATTTTATCCAGCTAGGACAAGGAAAGGTAGCTGGTATGTTCAGGAGCAGCCATTCAAAGGGAAGCAATGTCAAGCTTTAAAGGAACTGCCTTTGTTGTGAGTGTATTGCATTAAAAAATGAAATTTTCCAGTACCTCTTACACGTGCCAGTGTAGTAGAAAGGCTGTGGATTAAAATGGAGATGCAGAATAGCTTTCCTGAGAAAGCAATTTTCAAAAAGTAAGATGGAACTTGAGAAGAAAGGTTGGAGGCTTTAAATGTTTTCTTTCCAATTTTTGAAGGGTAACTTTATCCTTTCCTATATTTTTTTTAGGGGTTTTTCCTTCCCATTTGTAGTGCTGAGGTGCTGAAAGGTATTTCACTTTGGATTGACCTGAGAGAATTGTTTTCAGGTTCTGATTAGTTTAGCTTGGCAGCTGAAAAATGAGTTATTCACACAGACTTAGAGCAGAATATATGAAATGCAGCTGACTGAACAGAGTGCAGTGGCCAGTGCAGGTTCCAAGTGGAACTGCAGCAGGGTAAGGACTTTCTGCTGGGCTGCTCTAGCACACAAATCCCACCATCTGTCTTGCTCCACCTGGCAAACACAGCTCTTTATTCTGGAGGCATTCAATTAGAGAACTTCAGCTTTTAATCTGTTATTTACAGGCAGCGATGCGAAGCATCAGTCAATTACGCAGTTGCAGAATCAGTTTGGTGCAGACTTGATACATACAACTTAACATGTTTGCTTGCAGCAGGATTTGCACTCAGCTCCACACAAAGAGCCCCAGGGATGTGAGTGGAGCTGTTTCAGAGGTGCCCCTGGATTCACACACGCAGGAGCCCGAGGCACGGGTGGGGATAATTGCTGGGATGAGAGCTGGCTGGGACAGGGACTTCTCTACGTGTGAAGGCCTGCTTGGCTCAAAGTGTGTGTCTGTAACTTGTTCTAAATGTACCCTAATTGTTTCTGAGCTTTCCATTGCGCGTTTTTCACCGCTGCTTCTGCAATCTCCTGTTGAAAGCTGCTCAGTGGGACTAGAATGCAAAACTATTCCTGTCCAAGGAGCAGGGGATTTTTAAGTGTCCAAGCTAATTGCAGGGTAGGGGAAGATAAGTGTGAGCTGCCAGTGGTTCTTGTGCAGCTCCCTTGCAGTCCCTATTGCTGCTGAATATCAAACAGCCTCCCCACTCTCCAGGAGGAGCAGGCAGCTCCATGGAGTGGCCTCCTCCTGGGGGCATTCTGACTGTGGCACCCAGCTAAACATTCCAGCTTCTGGTCAGCCTGCAATAAAACAAGGTATTCAGCTCAGGTGGGTTTTCAGGTGACCTTTAGGGTCTGTGAGGAGAGGTGAAACTGGCTCAAAACTGACAGAACAAACTCCCAGGGAAGTGCTGAAGAAAACATTCTTCATGAGATTCTTTCTCAGGCAGAATCTCTTTTTTGGTGTTTATGGAGTGTTGAACACTGCAGCAAATCCATCGGTCCCAGCTCATCTAGAGAGCACTTCTGAACAGCTCAGAGAGAATGAAGGTGGTTTGAAAAGGTACAATAATTCTCTGAAAGAGATTTCACAGATTTGCATGAGCAAAGGACTTTCCCTAGGCTGAGTTAAATGAGTACTGGATAGGTTTGGGGGTTTGTGCCCTTTGGAGTTTGCTGGGATAGCAAAATAAAACATGATGGGACTATAAAATGATCATGTCAGTCCTTTGACTCTCCACTCTGTTACACTTTCAAGACCTTTGAGAGAGGAGCTCACTGGATTATTTCCAGAGCAAGAAGGGAGATTTGAAAGATAGAGGAACTTGCCAGAATAAGACTGAAAAACTGCCTGATTAATTATTCTGGTGTTTGGGTGGGCTTTTTTTTTAGGCAGATTGCATTTCTATATTTTTAAGCTGCACTTTCTTTATTGAATGTAAAATGGCTGATAATAATGTATTTAGTGAAATATTGCTGGGTTTATTGGAATTCCTGGAAATTTACTGCATATACCAGCACTGTAGTGTTATTTAAAAAGACTTAAAAAGATTTTCTTAATTTTTTTTTATCTTGTTAGTGAATGTAGCCATTGACGATCAATATTGTAATTGTTGGTTGTACAAATTTAGTATTAGGCACAGAGCCTGCAGCAAGATGTAGAGTCATGATATAGATTAATAAAATTAAAATGGATAAAGAAAACCCCATGCTCTGGGGAAGAAGAATGCTCAGCCAGCAGCCACAAGCACTCTGTGCTGCAGTTCCCAAAGCAGTGGGTTCTCTGGGGTGCCCAGACATGGGTGTCATAGCAAAGGTCAGCTCAGGAGCTGCTGTGCTCCTTTTGCTGACTCACCTGTTCATTTAATGCTTGGAATTCCTTTTTCCTCCCATCAATAATGGCCTGGTAGCAGAACTGCAGCCTCTGCACAGCCCTGGGATCCCTGCAGAAAACAAAGGGGGAGTTGTGCAGCCATGGGAGGCAGAATCTGATCAGCTCCTGATAGTCTGAGGAGAGTGTGGTGGGCAGGGTGTTCCTGCCAGCCCTGTGTTTGTCTCTGTCATGAGGAGCTGGACAGCTGATGTTGGCTCGTGCCATTCTCCAGTCCCCTCTTACTCAGCCTTATTTTCCTTCCATTGGCTCCCAAACATAAGCACATTAGGAAACTAAGTCAAGATATTCCTGGCAAGTATTTCAGCTCTAATTTTGTGGAGGATTTTGCTTGTGTGTTTGACTTTGTTTTGTTCTTTAAATCTTTGAGATGTTCATTTATTGCTTTCTCTGCAAGCAGAGCCATAAGTGAGGAGGAGGCAGGGCAGAATGGAGACACCAAGTGCTGCTGTGAAAGCCTCGGGTGTTTGTCTGCTGGACACAGCACCTCTCCTCTCAGTCCTGCCGTTGTATTCTTGAGCTTGAAGTGGATCTCTCCTATGCTGGTGCTTCTTCCATTGCATTTGTCTTTCATGGTTCATTAAATGAGTGTCCCAGGGCTGCAGGAGGCCAGGCCCTGGGGTGGGGCAGTGAGCTGAGCTCTGTGCTTGCTGGAGCAGTGCCACACGGGAGGGATGCTGGATCTCACCTGTCTGGAGCCTTCCCCCTGATGGGCTGGGGACAGCCTCTGTGGTGCTCTGTGCCTGCCCTGTCAGTGATTTTCCTCTGCCACTCCTTCCCTATTCCCCAGTGGTTAGTGTGGCTGTGACTGCTTTATTTATTGTTTGCCTTTTTTTTTTTCCTTTTTCTGTTTTTTCTCTTTGTAAACTTTGTGGTTCCCATCACTGTTTTGTCCTTTCATGTTCAGGCTGACATCATTTTGTGAAACAGTGTCACATCCTTTTATCTAAATACTTCTCTCTGTAATTATTACTTTGCTGACTTTTCAGGTGGGAGCTTGCCTTAGTTATATGATCTTTCTCTGATCATTTTTGTATCACTTGATAATATAAAGGTGTATGTGTTCCTCTGAGGCCCTTTTATTTAAATGCTTTCTTAGTCTGTCTGTCAATGTGAATAATAAAGCAAGTTCAGGATTGTTCATCTCTCTGCTAATGAATGATGAGGTGTCATCTGTTCTAATATCAAGGATTAATTTACAAAAGTTTCTTCAAACTTCAGTAAAAGGGGATATTCAAAGAAAATATTGTGTCATCAGAGCTCAGTGCTGTTGTCAAAAAGACTTTATGTGCCTGTTGATCAGCATGAAGGCAGCTGGAGTTGCTGGGCTGGTGCAGAAGCTGGAGCTCAGCCTGTGCCTGTGTCAGGCGAGCCCCTGCCCTGAGCTGGGTGCCAGGGCTGGCAGTGAGAGGTGCAGGGACACACAGTGTGTCACCTCCCCTGCTCCTGGAGCCTGCACACCCTGCCCTGAGCTGGGTGCCAGGGCTGGCAGTGAGAGGTGCAGGGACACACAGTGTGTCACCTCCCCTGCTCCTGGAGCTGTGCTCAGCAGGTTCTGCACATAGGATCAGCTGCTTGCTCTCACTGCAGACATGGAAATCCTTTGTGTTGAGATTAAACTTCCAGAATAATCCTTTAGGGCAGCCCACAAGGAGCTCCTGATGGTCAGGCTTGTGAAAATGATAAATTTGGAAGCATCAGAGAGTGGCTCATGCTGAGACTCAGGATTGTTTCTGTGGTTCCTCCCCTGTCCAGCAAGAGCTCCCTTTGCAGAAACCTTCTGAGTGCTGGTACCAGTGGCTCAGATGTCCTTTGCTGGGCAGGCTGTGATGTTTCCCCTTGCAAAGGCCTCTGTTTAAACACATCAGTTACTGACTTGTCTCCCTGATCAGGCAGATCCTCGTGAAGTTTAAGCATCTTGGCTCAGAGTACTCCTTCTTTGCCTGACTCAACACTTAGAGATTCTTGCTTCCTCACTGCAGTAGAGATGCTTGATAGTTTCCACACAAGGAATGGTTTGAAAGTGTGCAGTCCTTTTAGAAATGAGGGTACCAGCGATTTGTCTGCATTTTTGTGAAGTTGAATTTGCTTTATTCAGCATCTGCTGTTGATAAGTGTATATTGCACTCTTTAAAATACTCCAACTTGCTTAAAGTTCTCTTACAAGAAACGAGGAGTCACCTTTTCACCAAGAAGCTTTTCAGCGTGGTCTGCAGCCTTGATGCCCAAATCATCTTTGGCCAAGTTTCTAACAAGGTCTGCAGAGGGATGCAGAACTGGAATGAGAGTTGGAGTAACGGGGACGAGGGAGAAGCTGGCAGGCTGGGAACAGTTTTGCTCTTGGAGAAAAATGGTAATTTCCAAGGATGAAACGGTCACAGGGGATGTTATAAAGTGAAGCAGGCAGAGCAGTCTGAAATGCTAATAAGGAGAGGACTTAAAAAGAAATTGGTGATTTTGGGCCTTGAAGCCATTTTTCTTTTTAATTTGTTACAGATAAATGCATGACTCTTGGGTTGCAGGTTCTATTTTTGCTCTCCTCTTTGTGACACATCGATTTGGCCTTATCACTGCTCTCTGGGTACTTGCCCTTTAGAATGCTGCTGGTTACCAAAAGCAGGAGCTTTTTTGGAAACTGTTCTTTGGTGGTGTGACAGCACAGGGAGGAAAGATTAGGGTTCTTGCTGCAGATAGGCTGCTGTCTCTAATTTCTGATTATGCTGATTTTCCTCTTCCAAGCAAGTAGGTGAAGAATAATGGGAAATCAGTGCTCCAGCGTGAAGAGTCACAGCTAATTGATAGTGATCAATTGCTGTTTCAGCCTTGTGTTGTGCAGCTGTGTAGGGAATAATGTGATCACTGGAGACTTTTAAATACAAGGGTGCATTCATAAGGAAATGCTCATCTGGAAGAACAAGTTCTCCTGCAGGGTAGAAACACCCTTGGGCTGTTCCTGTGGGCTGGGGGTCACTGTCACCCTGTCTGTGCTGGACATGGGATGGCTCAGCTTCCTCTCACCTGTCTGTGACAGCTGTTCAACAAGAGCCTGTGCTGCTTTGGGGTTCCTTGTTTTTCTTTTTCTTGTGGATTTTGAGTTTTTATTTATATGGCAAAGTGGTGGAAGTCTACAGGAAAATCTGGCTGGTTAAGTCCTCGATCTCCCCCGACATCTTGCCACTGGGTGATAAAGCTGCTGGCAATAAAGCAAAGCAAATCAAAGTTTAAAAGTGCAGTGCTGATGGTTCTGGGGAAGCTGAAGGCTGGCAGAAGAAGGAGCATGGGACTCATCCGTGGGAAGCTCCAGGTTGGTTTATTCCTGTTTAAGGGCTGTGGAGGATGCTGGAACCTGAGGAAGGAACAGGACAAGCAGCCTACAAACCCTTCAGGATGGAAATGATCCTACTCAGATCTTCATGTAGCACAGTCTGAATCCTCTCTGTCTGTTGTAAGTGACTCGAAGTGGCAGAGCAGATCATCCCTCTGTTACAAACTGGCTGAGCTACACCTGGGGAAGGGACTCGCTGTTTATAGCTTGGCTTTAAAATGCCTCCCTTTGGAGCATTAGCAGATTCAGCCACTTAACTAGGTTAAAGCTGAAATATCTTAATTTTTCAGAAGTGAGCATGAAGTTTCATTGGAACAGACATCTCCCATGACATTACTTTCCAGAGCTGAAAATGTATCATGCTAGCAGATTCTTTTTTCTTGATACTTCTGCTGAAATTATTTCAATTCATAGCAAACCTAGAAGAGCAGAAGTGTTCAGAAGATTCACGGAGAGCAGCTGAAATGAACTAAAAAGGTAAATTTCTGGCCTTACTGAAAAGAACCACTTATCTCAATCCCCAAGATACAGCAACAAATTCCATCTATTGCATTACCAGCCTGAGCCTGCAGCTGGGAAAGCAATTTCCCTAAGAAGTTGTTCCCTTCAATCTACAAGAAAAAGACAATTTATTTTTTTTTTTAATAGTAGCATTATATAATTGATTGGAAGAGTTTTCTATCTCATGAATGCTGGATGATTGTGGATTGAACAGTTTTAAAAATAAAGGAACTGTGAGGGCTGAAATCCCAAGGATCTGGCAATGGAGAATGGAGTTAGTGGTCTGGCAGATTCCTGCAATTTTCTGAAGCCATGGTCAATAACTTGGCAGTAAAACTGGGCCATGAGGAGGGGTTCAGTCACTGGCTGGGAGCTGCTGTTCCAGGGTACTGGAGAAACAGGGATGGGAGATGTTCAGCCAGGGTGCAGTGCAAAGTGCCCCCTTCAATGAGCGAGGCAGTGTGGCTCCGAGGTGAGCGCAGCAGTGTGCACGGGCCGTGCTGGGGGATTCCTGCACAAGCTTTGGCTGGGCAGGAGCACCCTGAACGTGCTGCCTGTGCCTCAGATGCTTTCAGATTCACTTCAGTTTATTGCTTTGCATTGTGTTAGGGCCTGGAGACCCTAACCAGGATCACAGCTTTGGGATTTTAGGTGCTGCTCCTCCATAAATAAGTCTGTTATGTTTGCAGTCTACAGACACAGGGGAAGGAAACAGTAGTACCCTTTCTTTTTTGGACACAGAACAGCAGCACAGGAAAAGTGGCTTGTCTGAGGTTGGCCAGAGTGGATTGCAGCACCTCCATGGAAGATTCATGGTTAGGAGTAAATGGCATCAGTTTAGGCCACCACAGTACTTGAGCAAATAAATATTTAGGTCAGATGCTAAACAAAAAAAATAAAGACTGCTAAAGCATTTGTGAATTGCAGCTTGAGAAACTGGGTTGTCTTTGAATGCCATCTGTGGTCAGCCTTTGTCCCCTTTCTGCGTAAGGTTAAGGATTTGAATTTGCTGTGGGGGGAAAAAAGGCAATTAATTTCATAATTAGGGTAGAAGATGTGAGCACAAAGGTCAGCTATTCAAACAGGAAAGGTGATACTGTACTTGCATTTGCATCTGTATTTTTTAAGTTTCTGTATTTGTTCTTTGGGACTCCAGTTCCTAGAAAGGATGCAGAGCATTATTAATTACCTATATACAGGTAATTGCTGGCTGGCACAGTTGCAATAGGGGTCCTCAGTGGGACAGGCTCAGTGCCAGTGGAGATGTGCTTTGTGTGCAGCGATGTACAGCCTCCAGACAATGCAGCTGGATCGGGGGCACTGCAGGGTTGGGCAACCACGAATCCTGATGGTGATTTACAGAAACAGCCTCTATTCATGGATAAAGTGAAGTAGAGGGGACTGTAAATTGGATGCAAATACAGCTCCTTTTGAAGTCTTCACCACTGATGTAAAGCAGCTGTTGTGTAAATGGCTATTGTGATAAATATTTCTAAGTGAAATTCAGCCTTGTGCAGGAGACCTTTTAGAGGCTGTGTATTGTTTGAGAGTGCTGAGAGGGTTGAAGTGAACTCTGGGCGGTCCATCTGCAGCATTTGCTGTAAAATCCTTGCCTTGGATTCCTGCACAGGTGGAGCTTGCTGTAAGGATCAGATTTTTCAGATATGCCTGTGCAGTGATCTGGGGCTGCAGGTGCTGACTGGGTCATTTTGTCTCTGATGTAAATGGCTATTGCAAGTGGAGATGTGACCTTTGGCACGTGTAAACCTCCAAAAGCTACTTCTTTTAGTCTGGTGTCATGCAGAGTGTGTCATAAACCATTGTTTTCTGAGCTGATTAGATAAATCATCATTTGCCCAGGCCACCTCTGCATGCACTGATGAGATTTATTGCCACTAATCCCAGCTGCAGGCCCCCCCAGTAAAGTCAGTGAGGTTACAGCACAGTATGACATGAAGATCTGATCTGTGAAACTCTCCTTTCCTTCCCACAGTGGCTGAGAGTCGAGGGATCCTGGAGAGCATACAGAGATTTTCTTTGCTGCCCACTTACTTGCCCGTGACCTATCGTATCCACAATGCAGATATTTCCTTCTTTCTGAAGGAAGCCAACCAGGATATTATGAGGAACTCCAGCTTGCAGTCCCGGGTGGAATCCTTTCTGATCTACAAATCCAAGAGTCCACCCGTGTTAAACGCCAGCTACGGACCTTTTTCCATCGAGCAAGTGGTGCCCCAGGACCTCATGCTGTCTTCGAATCCCTTCGGATCCACCAACAAGTTCTCCTTTAACTGGAAGCTTCAGGCCTACATCCTGAGCCCCAAGATCTACCTGAGCAAGCCGCGGGTGCAGGTGCTGTTCCACATCGTGGGCAGGGACTGGGACGAGCACAGCCCCGCGGAGCGGCTGCCCTGCCTGCGCGTGTTCGCCTTCCGCGAGACGCGCGAGGTGCGCGGCAGCTGCCGGCTGCGGGGGGACCTGGGGCTCTGCGTGGCGCAGCTGGAGCTGCTGCCCGCCTGGTTCAGCCCTCCCACCGTGCTGGCCGGCCGCAAGAAGCAGGTGGACAGGTCTGAGGGGAGCCCCGTGGAGCTCTACTACTCCATCCAGGCAGGGGATGAGCGGGGCGAGTGCGCCAAGGAGGAGGTCAGGAGAAGCAGCGGCGCCCGGGCAGGGCGCAACGACGTCGACGAGTCAGGGCCTCCCCTGCAGAGGATTGGAAGTGTCTTCCTCTACCAGACACATGCTGCCCCTTCTTTAACTGAGATGAGATTGGATAATAACATTGTCATCCGGTATGCACCAAAGCCTGTCAAGCAAGGAGACATTCTGACTTTCCTTGTGTCTGTTGCTAAGAACTCGACAGAAGATCAGTTCACGCTGAGGTAAGGCTGCTCTGTGTTTCTTTGGTACCTTGCTGTTTGTTTCTCTGCTCTTGGAGGTCACTTTGTCTGTGTAAATTGCCTAACAGTCCATCAATTGCTGCTCTCCAAAAATTGTCTTGCTTGGTTGACTCTCCATTTCTCATGGTGTTCAGTCTGATACTGTAGGAATTGTCTGAGGTGTGATCTCCTGGAGTGAGAGAGGCCTTTTCCTGAAGCTGTCCTTTGAGGAATGCTTACCAAAATTGAAATGGTAGAGCTGGGACGTATCTATGTACTAAGAGGAGATAACATCTAAATTCTTGAGAGCTGGAGTGTGCAGTTCTCCTAATCTCTCACTGGACTCATGTTCAGATTAATGAAGCTTAAATCCACAGAGTTATTTACCGGAAATGAGCAAGAATTGGGCATTTAAGTAGGATTTACATGTTTCAGCATCTCTCCCCCACTTGTTGTGAGCCTGGTTCTGTGTTACAGGGTGTTTGAGGTTCCTAAGCGTTATTGACCTACCAAAACAATTTCTGAAGTTGAGAAAGTGCCTGAGGGGGTGGTGGGTGGTGTTTGAGTGCGACATCAGGTGCCTCAGTGATGCACCTCCTTCTGTCTGAGCACTGAGGTGCTGCAGGGGCAGCTCCCTGTGGCCACCAGTGTAATCCAGGCCTGACCAGCAGGGACTGGGCTGGGCACAGAGCAGGGCTGTGGTGCCTCAAGGGGAGGTGCCCAGCTCTCCTTTCTCTCCAAGCTTGCCCCGTGTTCCAGCCCTGCAGGCGAGGGTTGTGTGCCTGACATGTGGGAAATCCGTGTATGCAGAGATTATTCCATTTTTTATCCCTTAGCAGTGACTGTGCCACCTCTTCCTGAGCTGAAGGTAAATGCCACACTCTGGCTCCTGGGATGAGGCTGATCTGTCTCAGGTGTTTGTCCCAGAAATGGTGGGTGTTGCCAAAGCTCCAGAATGTTCCTCTAAAAGAGCAGGTGCATCACAGGGGGGAGCAGTGAACTCCCCTCCTGTGCAAATACCACAGCCTGGGCGCTGTGTTCGTGCACAGCTGTGCTGAGCTCCAGAGCCTCTGGAACTGCTGCCTAAGGAATCCCAGCCTGCTGAGCCTTCAGATGGAACTCCTGGCTCTGGTGGTTCCACCCCTCACGTTCCAGGGCTGGAACTGGGGCCAGGCTGGGAATGGAACACTGATTAACTCACATTTCTGCCTGGCCTGCAGTGAGGGCTAACTCCGATTTGGCACCACTGCCTCAGTAGCAAGAACTCAACACAGGGATTTTTTTTTTTCCCCCCCTCCCCTTTCCCCCAGGGGGATTTGTGGGAGACTTCTGGGGGAAGTGATTTGTCCTAAAATCAGGACGCTTTCCCTTTGCAGGTGTGTGATGTATAAACTGAATAACCACAGCACGTGGTTGCTGACTCAAGGGCAATTATTTCTTTCTCATCTGGTGGAGGACAAATACCTCTCCTCACCATAGCAGTTTCTCATCTTCTGAGTCAATCTAGGATTTAAATTGTTTCCTGAGTGCTGATTTCAAGCCACATGATCCAAGTTGCTCATAGCAAGTGTTCAGAGATGTCTTTATCTTTATTCCCTGTACTAATGGCTTAAAAGGGATCACATCAGCAGTTGGGGAAACTTCTGCTACATTTGAAAATAGGTTTAAATATAAACATTAAAAACAATTAATTAAGGTAAAAAATGTTTATTGTTTTTACTCTGTGACTGTAGAGTCTTAGAAATCTTACTTCAAAGCATCTCTGTTTCCATGAGCTGTAATGCATTAAAAGTGGAGCTGGTTACAACCATGATAATTATGTTACATATAGGTTTATAAAATTTTCAAAAACCTTGTGTTGTTTAAATTAGGATGAAAACTCAGCACCTGAACTTTTAAAGGAATACTTCTCAAATGAATTTTCTGGAACAAAAAGGAAAAGATGTGTTTGAATTGTAGCTTTTTATTCTGAGATCTAAGGTATCATAAAACAAAAAATAAGCTAAAAATAGGGAGTGAATATCAATTCCAAATGAAAAGTGTGGCATTCTTGTCTTAAAAACAGCACTTTGGTGTTACCTTTTAAAACCAGCCTTTGGTAACAACTTGCTGTTGCTTTGTGGAGTTTTGATTTCTCTTGACCTGCTTTTCTGCGAGCACCTGGCGTTCAGACTGTGGCATGCTGCAGGGTCAGAGCAGTTACAGAATTGTTTAACCGTGCTTCTGGGGAGCCATTCCTCCTCTGATCTGCTTACAGCATCTGAGGGGCTCTTGGCTGGGTTTTTGGTCAGTATTGTGGTTTCTGTGTTCGTCCCTCCATGACATGTTCTCGTCTCACCCTGATCTCCTTCCTGATAGAGGAAAGGTCCCTTCCTCCCTCCCCCAATCTAACTTTTTTATGAGAAAAATGGTTTTAATTTTTATTTAGGCCCAGTCCATTATTTTTTTGAAGTTCTGCGTTGAGTGGCAGGAAGATTTGGAACTATATTCATGAAGTGAGGCCAAGGGCTGCTGGCAAAATGCTTTTACCATTGCTTTTGCTCCAGTGGACTGGAAACTATGGCTTGAACAGACGGAAAATATAGGTTATACAGGTCAAAAATGAAGAAACAGACATGCAAAACAGCCAAAAGTAAAAAATTACTCATCACTACTGAAATTTTTCTGTTTGGAGACTATTGTGCTTAGAGTAAACCCTGTCCCCTTTCTAATAGGAAATTGTCTTCAAGGGGAGCCTTCTAGAAACTTCTGAATACTAAAAGATTTAGGGAAAGGTACGTTTGGTTTTTATCTTGTGCTGTTCTGCACAAGGGAAGATTTAGAGGAGTGAACCTGGAACTGATGGACTGTTTTTAATTTTGGGAAAGAGTTGCACCATAAGAGCCGAGGCCTAGGTTTTGTTTTTTAATGAGCTAGGGAAATTAAAAATATTTTTCTTGACTCTGTATGGGTGGGAGAGAGAGAGGAAAGGAAGGAGATAAAATATAGATGATGGGTAAATACAGAATATTGCTGTAGCTTGAAAGCTTCACCTGGGCCTTAGGAAACAGGGATTTCTCAGCTTCAGTCAACACTTGCTTCCCCTTTTTCACCTTCTGTCCACCTTTGCACGTGCTGCTGGCCAGGGAGGGCTGAGGGCTCCTCCTGCCCATCGTGGGTGCTGAAAGTTTCCTGCTGTTCACAGAGAATATTCCAGTCTGTCTTGTTTGGCTATTTGTCTGCAATTTCGTGGCACGCGCATTGGAAACTGAAACTGAAGCGAGGTCTTTATTTGAAGAGTTTCTGCTGAGGAAGGGAAATGTGAAGTATAATTTCATGTCAGTCCTTCCAAATGCTTTCAGCAATTAAAGCCTCAAAGCTCTGGTGTTCCACAATTCCCGTTGCTGTTTGCAGCAAGCCCCAGCTCCTGCTGGAATGAGCTCAGTGCTGGTGCAGACATTGGGGAACTCTGGCATCCCTGCACATCCTGGCTGCCAAGCAGGAACAGGGAACAGGACTTTTCTGAATCCACACTCTAGGTACAGTTCTTTGGTTATTAGCTCTTTTTTGTTTTGCTGGGCCTAATAAACATAACCTTCTGTTTTGTTTTAAAGTCAACAGGATTGATGCTTTCTGCTTGCAACCTTTAAAATTTGTTTTCCTATTTCTGGAGATGAATCAGCAAAGAAATTAGGGAGCCAGAATTGCCTGAAGCTACTGAGTGTCAGGCCTGGATACATTCATGTGTGAAAAAAGCAGCAGCTTTTTTTCTTTTTACAGTTATTCAATTTCTAATTATGCTTAGTGAATCCTGTGTGAGGGAATGACTGATGGTTGTAATAGAAACTTGTAAACCTCCAATATTGGGAGAAAAGTAAGGTTTTTTTTATAAACCATCAATGCTATTTCTGCATTTGTAAACCCATGTTGGGGTTGGACATCTGTAGGTACCAGTTTTATAAACTGTTGGGAGGCTTTGTGGTTACCCTCTGGTATTTTTAATGATGATAATTGTGGGACTACAGGGACTGGTGTGAAATTGTGGTGGTGAATAAGCAGTGCTTATTGATAATTGGGAAGATTTTCCCCAAAAGGCCCGAAGAGTTTCTGTTACATGAGCTGCTCTAATTCTCTGTTTTATCTAACAATCAATCGATATTAATCCAGCAAACATGAAAAGGGCTGCATAAATACATGAGGGGAGCAGAGTCGAGATCATTAGCACTCAATTTATACAGCAAGAAAATGTGAACAAGACTGACATTTTATCAAATTGCTTGTGTGTTCTTCTAGTGCTGGGCTAAATCAAATCTTATTCTTCATGCTGAACTGAGTCATGTTTAAATAGCAGGAACAAGTGGTGATCAGGAAGGTTACCAGCCACTTAAAACTCTGAGATGGGCTTTTCTCTAGGCATTAGATTATGTGGCCATTTCATGGTACCCCAGCCCTGAATTTGTACCTCCTCTGCCAGATTGAAAAGAATTCTACTGTACATTTTTATTTCTCCTTCCATAGCTCTGGTTCTGTCAGTTAAAAGATCCCCTTCCACATTCTGGTTTAAAAAGCTTCTAAAATCTCATAACTGAATTTTTCCTTCTCTTCTAACTATGAGAGGAAAGGAATTTAAAAAAACCCACCAAACCTAAATTATCTCTTGTTTTGAAATCCAACCTCTGCATTTCAGCTTTTTCACTGCTTAGTCCGGGTGCAAAAAGGAGGCTGAGGTGGTAGGCAGGAGTTAGC
Source organism: Phainopepla nitens (assembly GCA_013400175.1). Classification (NCBI taxonomy): domain Eukaryota; kingdom Metazoa; phylum Chordata; class Aves; order Passeriformes; family Bombycillidae; genus Phainopepla; species Phainopepla nitens. The sequence goes on along the minus strand of VXBQ01000752.1, from coordinate 90,474 downwards.
CACTGTGACCTAAGAAGGTGAGAGTGCTGTGTCTTTATTTTTTTATGGAAATAACTGGTAATTTCTCTATGGGTCCATGGAAATAACTGGTAATTTCTCTATGGGTCCATGGAAATAACTGGTAATTTCTCTGTGATTCCATGGAAAGAACTGATCTTTCCCAACACGAGGGGCCCAGCGGTGTTCCTGCAGCAGAACTGGGAGGCTCACCCTGTGCTGAGCCTGGGCAGAGGCTCCTGGGTCCAGCAGGTTCCTGGGTTTGCTGCTGTGTTCAGCACCCTGTGTGAGTGGGAATTAACTTTCATAGCCTGTTTATGAGCTAGTCAAGCAAATATAATTTCTCCATCTTCTGGATGGCAAAATGGCTTTCCTGCACTGCTAAGTGACTCGCTAATGGCCCAAAATTGTCAGTGGCACTGTGGAGACAAGTGCTTAAGCACTATTGACTTCCAGGGCACTCTATTACCTCCTGTTGGACTTGCAGACTATATTAAGAAGAAAATAGTTCCTTCTGTTAAAATGATTCCAGTTAACATGCTCTGCCTTGAGAATCAACTCCCACTGCCTGAGCAGGCATCAGGAAACTGAGAGAGAGATCCAGCAAACCATCACCCACACGAGTGGCCTTTGCAGCCCACTGTTATTTCAGCTTTATTGCACTCCCAGGCCTCTTGTCCTCCTCTCAAACCCACCCCAGAGCCTGACTCCAACCTGGGCACGGTGTGCTTGGAGCAGTAATGCATTAAAGCTGTGTGGGCAGTGCAGGGTGCTCTGCTGGCCAGCCCTGGGGTCCCTGGGCTGTGGGGTCCCTGGCCCAGGCAGACTGGACAGCTTTATTCAGCTTGTCCTGCTGGAAGGGCTCTGTGTGCCTCCTCTCCTGATCCCTTGGAAACCACAAACACTAGGGAGCTCTTTGAAGCTGCACTCTGGGATTGCACTACTGCCTTGCTGATCTAGCACTTCAGCATTACTGTCCTGCTGCATTCTGGAGACACTGTGAGGTTTGGCTAGGGAAAACTAGTTTTCCAATATAACTCATTAATTTAGGGAGCTGAAGAACATTAGCAGAAATCAACTTAACTTGATGATAGCTGGGAAATAGAGGTTTGGATGGTTTTTGCTGATGGTTTGTTTAGAAAAGAGGAGGTTTGGGGTACTACAAATCCCCCAGTTTATGGAAGCGATGTCAGAAGTGTTGGGGTTTTTTTTCCCAGAAGTGCTTGGCTCTCAGTGGAGAGCACATTAGTGGTCAGAGATGAGGCAGGGTGAGAGGTGCTGTCAGGACTGTGCTGGTAAACGTGAGACAGATGGAGAGGGTGATGGGCACGGACAGGGTGAGAGCTGCCTGGCTGGCAGGTGCTGCTGCTGCCATCCATCACCCCTGGAGCTGCCACCTCCCAAGGGACGTGCTCACATCCCTGGGCAGGCAGGGGCTGGGGCTGTGTGAGCACAGGGAGCAGACCCAGGGTCTGTTCAGGGCTCTGCTGGGCACACCCTGCCCCGCTGCTCTTCCATCCCTGGGGGATTTCTCACTGTTTCACCAGGACCAGGGCATGATGAACGTGTCCATTCCAGCTCCTGGCATGTTCCTAGTTACTGCTGACAACTTTAGGAGCTCTCTTTTTTTCTATATTTTGGTGCCTGAATATGTAGAACGTTGTTGTAAAACTTTGGATCAAAGAACTCTTCCTCTAATATTCTAGTAAAACATGAAATCTCACTCAGGTAATTTTTTTCCTATTTCCAAAGCACTTTTAAAAATAAACGCTATGTACATGAGGAATAAAACATTTCATGGGAGGGAAAGTAATCTTTTATTTCAAATTATTGGAATAGTTTGGCTTTTCAATGTTGCTATTGCATTTTTTAAGGGTAACATTTATCCAGGATGAGCACACTCGTATGAAATGCATCAGGCAATCTCAAAGTGCATTTTTGATCACAAAAAAAAATTGGAACATTAGTTTCCTACTTCTAATGGCAAACCTGAGCCCTTTCAGCTTTTTAAGGTTATTACTTAAACAGATCTGACAGATCCTTGTAACCTCTGTGTAAAGCCACAGTAATGAATTGTCTTGTCACTTTATCAGATGTCAGCGTGCACAGCATCAGTCACTTTGCAGCAGTTTCCTCTCCTGGAGCCCAGGCAGGGTGTGCAGAGCCCCGTGTCCCAAAGGCTGCCTCGAGCCCTGACTCCCTGATCCCTGAGGCTCTGTGCTGCCTGTGTGCCCCTGGTTCCAGCTGCCGGGTTTCACTGGTTTCATTTCCCAGCTCACTGCCCTGCAGGGTGTTTGCTCTGGCTCTTTTTCAGGGCTGCTGCCTCAATGCCCCCTTCCCACGGGATTCCAGGGAAGGGAGCTGCTGTTACAGAATCAGTCTTTGTGCTGGCTGATCTCTTCAGCCCCATCACAAAGAATGCCAGTAGTAACAGCCCGAGGTGGATAGTTCATTGCACAAAATAATTGATCTGCATTATAGTAGATGGAATCTGATCTCAATCTATAACAACTGGAAATGGTGACACTAAACCCTGGCTGTCAACACAAGTTTGGCCTTTGGGATATCAGAACTGCACAGCCGGAGATGCTGGGACTGGGACCTTCTTTGGGATATGCACACTCCTGTTCAGGTGGGCAGGTTCCAGGAATTTACTAAAAGTTTCCCAATAGCTCTTAATAATGCAGGAACGGTTGGAATTCCCTTTATTGTATTATTCTAGCTTCTTGACCCTTTTGTTAGAGGGAATATGTTATTAGTTATAACTTCCCAAAATGAGATACCTGCAGAGGAAAGCTCTATGCATGGCTTTGAGATCTTGTAATAATTAGGTGGATGAAACAATTTGGAATGCCTGAAAAATGCCATTATTTAGCTAGAGGTGTTTAGGCTTTCTTAACCATGTAGAGTTGGTGATACTTTTCAGCTGTGAGAGAAGATGGGAAGTGCTTGGCTGTGCACTTTTTGGAAAATAGATTTCAAATCTCAGTTTAGGAAGGTTTTAAAATAGTAAACTGCTCACCACAGGCTTGCAAATGGCTGAACTAGGACCTAACTGAATAAATAAGGTGGCTGCAGGAAAAGAACTGGAAGAGGAAAAGGAGGAGGGAAGAAAGAAGGGCATTCCCCAAGATAAATTAACATCTGTGAAATAAGACTTCTAAATGTATGCTAATGGCCTAAATGTTTCTATATTCAATTAAGTAATAAGTCCCGAGTTGGCAATATCATCCCAAAACATTCATTTACCAAGAGAAGGCTCCTCTGGGACAGCAGAGGCACCATAATGAGCTGATGTGGGCAGTAAGACATGATAATGCCTACTTCAGAGGGAATTACCACTTTCATAATGCAATTTATAACAAGAATTTACTTCTTAGAAGAGTTTTTTTTCCCTCTTCATTATGACAGTGTAATTATGACTCCAGTGGCTCAGAATGATTTTGAGAGGAGTGAGTTACCAAAGCTTTTGCCCTGATTGTTCTTGGGCACTTGGATTCCAGCCCCAAGGGCTGCTCTCTGATAAATCACAGTCCTGTGGGGATTCCCACAGGAGAGCAGCCTGCTTGCAGCTGCTCTCCTCCTCCTCCCCTGTCCCACCTACACTGGGCTCCCTGTGGGTTTCTTTCTTGCTGTGTCCTGCCATTTATCAGTTCGACTTCAAACCCAGCCCAGTTCAACACTAGCAAGCTCTGCCGGGGTACTCGCAGATGTTGATTTCCAGATGTTGGTGCACCTGAGCACAGCCAGTGTCACTGCACACCTGGCCCGAGTGCAGCACTGTGTGGCTGAGGCTGCTCCTCACTCTGGCCGCTGTCAGCACGCTGAATTCTCTGCAGCCACTTCTCCAGAACAACGGCTCCATCCTGCTGGAATTCCTTTCAGAACTGCACGTAGATGTAGTGAAGGATGCTCCCAGTGCCTGCTCTAAGCCACAAGCAATTTATTAAGTCATTGTCTAGCTGACAGTGTTTCACTTCAGCCTCTGAACTTGGACGAGTGCATTTGAGCATGGAAATAATCCTTGGTGCTCTGTGCCCCCTCTGGCTGTGTTCAGGTTTTTGTCTGTGTGTTCAGACCAGCCAGGCACTATTGGAATAAGTGCTTTGAATAGACTCAATGTTTGTTTGTTTTTCTTGCTCCATTGTCTTAGGAAAAGCTTGCAAGGAAGGCACTTGGCAGAGATTGTTCTGGCCTTGTCAGACAGAAACTGAGTGGTTGTAATGTGCTGTTTTCATTTCTCTGCGAGGCACCGAGACATTGACTCTACATTTGTTACTTAAGATGGTATTGGCAAAATCTTTTTCAGTTATGGCAGACTTTTCATGTTCACAGTGTGGCAGATGTGGCTTTTTCTGAGCTGGGTGTGCTGGGGCCTGGAGAGATGGCTCAGCTGAACCGAGCTCTCTGCTCTGGTGAGGCATTTAGTTCCAGCCTGGACTGAGCAGCTGCAGTGGGATCTGAGTCCTTGCTGCATCACGGTCTGGGGGTGACACCTCCTCGAAGAGGGACAGCATTCAGGAAACTGTCCCATCACAGCTCCTCACTCCTGGGTGTTTGTGTCCATGGGTGCTGCAACACCACACCACGGTCAGGGACCAGCAGCTCTGAAACCTTGCCAGGGATATCTGATGGATCTGGATGGCACTTAAAAAAACAAACAAACCCAAACCAAACAAAGTGCATATATGAAGTGTAGACTTCATTCATAGAGGCGCTGACAAGAAATTTCAGCAGTCAAAGATGATGTTCTTTGGAGGGCTGTGTGACTGTGCTGCCAAATGTGCCAGGAAGCTTTGGAAAAACCAGAAACTATTAGTATGTGGTTATCTGATGATTTGTATTCCTTAGAACTGAGTAAGTGTTAAGGCAGAAAAAACAGATAGAAAGGACTTTTGTACCTACAAGATAAAATCAATCTTTAGGTTTCATAGTCTCTTACAAAAAATGTGACTGTGTTTTGCAGCCAAGCGAGCTGAAGCAGGAAAGCGAAGTGAGGCTGAATTGCCCAGAGTCCAGGAGAGCTGATCATTTCCCTGCAGTGGTAGCAGGGTGCCTCCCAGCCCCGTCTGAGTGTTAAACACGCTGCCAGGTTGTGGAGAGAGGTCAGACAGTACAGGGGAACAGCGAGGAATTTTTTCCCTTTATGTGATTTAATAGACTCTTCTGCTGTGTTTGCCCTCCGAGGGAGCCAATAGATTTAATATCCAATTTCTCTCATCTGCTATCAGAATGCAAATGCGATGGCAGATGAATATACTTTCAAGAATACTTAACCTAATGGGCATGTAAAGGCTGGTAATTATCAGTTGTTTGTGTAATGGTTTTCAGTAATAGGCACGTACCACACACTGAGATCTTGGTTTAGGCCAGGGACAGATTCCAGTGCAGCTTCTCCTGCTCTTACAGTGGAAACAAACAAAAAATGCAACATATTCATTGTGTTTATTCCCTTTTCAGTACCCTGTGAGTACCAACTGGAATACCACGTTAATAATCAAAATTTTGCATTTAATCCACCTTTGATCCAACGTGTGGAGCAACAGTGACAGCCTCTTTATATTGTGTGTGCCACGCAGGCAGGAATGTTGACAGAGCACACAGTGGCTGATAGAGAAAGGATTGCAGATTCTGACCCTCCCAAGCCCCATCTTGTATGGAAAAAAAGCAAACAAGAAAAATAGCTCCAGGTTCATTACTCTCAAATTTGACACCAGTGATGAAAGATAAAACAAGATAATGGAGCAGCAACAGGCAAAGCTGAGCCATCTTGCTCCCTAGCTGCAGTTAAAGCATTGGAACAATAAACTAGAGTGGCCTGAGCTGCACTGGAAGGAGCACAGCAGTCTGTGCTGTGTTTCACCATTCGAGTTTCCATTGAGACTGCCACTATTGTCCAACAGCTTTGGAGAGCTGGTGTCTCTTCTGTGGGCTGAAATATTCCAGCAGAGCTCACGTGGGGACTGATAAGCTGCTGTTACCAATGTCTGTGCCCTTCCCGAGTGAGTGTGAACAACAAACTGCTTTCCCAGGAGCAGGGGGGGAGTGGGGCTGGGCAGGAAGGGGGCTCGGGGATGCTGTGCCAGTTTGGGGGCCTTGGGGATGTGTGCCACTTCGGGGATGTGTGCCACTTTGGGGATGTG
>VXBQ01000752.1:43223-84195 GCA_013400175.1 Phainopepla nitens | reverse complement strand
GGATGTGTGCCAGTTGGGGGGCTCAGGATGCCGTGCCACTTTGGGGATGCTGTGCCACTCTGGGGGGCTCGGGGAGGCCGTGCCACAGGGGCTCCTGCCAGGGGCTGCAGTGCAGCTGCGGGGCTCCCACTGGCACAGCTGGCTCCAGCGCAGTGCCACAGGCTGGGCTCCTGTGGCCCCCTCCCAGGGCACACGCTGAGCCTGCCTGCCAGGACTGCCTGCCAGGCTCTCCCGGACAGCTCAGCTGGTGCTCAAACAGCACAGCTACGGCTCTCAAGTCCGGTTTCCTTCCCTTGGAGATCCAGCCATGAGGGGCTCGTGAATAGAGAGGCTGTGTTTTGTTTTTGTAGACATTTCTGGGGACTGTGTCGTTCTACCTGGGGCTGAGTGACAGTCTGAGAAGTGTGAATGCCTCCCCGGCTTGGAAAATACCAAAGCAAAGTCAGAGCCATCAGTTCAATTCGAGCCTTGGCAATGAAGGGATGGCCCTTGGAGCATGTAAAAACGCCAGCCCAGCTCAACGCTGACCAGCTCTGATAGAGGGCTTACAGGTGTTGATTTACAGGTGTTGATTTACAGATGTTGTTGCAGGGGTGAGTGGCTCTGGCAGCCCCTCCCTGCCGCAGGGGAGGCTGTGAGCTGGCTGGGGCTGCTTTGCAGTGCAAGAGGGATTCATTTTGTCTAAAAGGAGCTACAAAGTCTAATTGAGCCCATAAATGTAACGCCCCCATCGCTCTCTTTAAAGTTAGGTGCAGTAATCATGGATTTTTCAACTGAGCAATGTAAAGTTGAAAATGAGCTGCAAAATGTGTTTCAGAAGCTCTATTTTCTAAGTGATTAGCTCTCACTAAATCTGTGAGGCAGCATGTGATCAGTAACAAGCCCAGCTCTATTAGAAAACTCTTATTTATGACTGACCAATATAGACTCAGCTGTCATCCCTTCACTCATACAATCTGTTTTCTAAATAAAATCACAACTTAACCATATGCTTGACAGAATTATGTAGCAGCTTTAGTGTGTTTATTTTTCACTCTGCTGTATACATCAGTCCACACTCGGTTTGAAAGTCTGTTCTTTATTGCTGTTGTAAACTCAGCTGGGCCATTCATGCCCCGTGGGTATTCAGAGAACACAAATTGAGTCAGATTTGTCCAATGATGCTACAGAGGAGGCAGCATTCAAAATCCTTGAGAGGTGCATTGCCCTTCCTTCACAACAATTATAGTTTAAAGGGCTGAGATTTAGAGAAAATTGTTTGATGTACCCGTCTCTTTTTTTTCCCCCTCTTATTTGCAATCAATATTTCTTACAGGATGAAATGGGAGCAAGCTGCTCAGATGTTGGGATTCTCTTTAGTTTGGCCAGCATAAAAACAGAGGCTGGGTCCCTATGCCACAATCATTTAATCTGTGGAGACTGTTATCAGCTGATTGGGGGAATTAAAACCTGGCCAGCTGCCCTACAGAGCTCAGCAAGCCACCATGAAACCTTTGTGGTTCCTAGGGAAAGGCTGTCTTGCAGCCAGAAAACAGCCATAAACAGGGAGAGAAGACAAATGTATGTATTTCAATGCCAATAAACTGGACTTCAGTGCGTGTCAGAATTGCTCTGCACTCCTTTGGAGCTCAAACTGCAGCTATTAAGGCAAAAGCAGTGATTGCCTCAGATCCTGATTTGGCCTGGGGGAGAGGCAGGGGTGCTGCAGGCAGGTAGGCAGTGCCAGGCTCCCGTGTGCCAGGCTCCCGTGTGCCAGGCTCCCACGCACACAGAGCATTTGGGGACAGCAGCTGAACCCAGAGGCCTCACGGGGGCTGCCACCCCAGAGCTTCTGGCTTGCACTGGGGCTTGGGATTGCTTTTTCCTCTCTGATGCGTGGCTGATGCTCTCAGTGTTCCCCAGCAGCTCCTGGCTTTGCTGCCAGACCCTCCTGTTTGTGGTGCTGGGTTCTGCTGGTGGCGAGGAGCTCCTGGAATTGGGTCATGGGGAAGGCAAATCTCAGCGTGGACACTGCAGGCTGGGATGGGATTCACAGGGGCCTCTGGTGTTGGATGATTTCACTGAGAGGGCCACGGGCTGATGGCTCTGCCTGCCACAGCCAGCATTTGTAGGAAGTGAGGAACTGGACACACAGGCTTGGCTTTTTGTATGTCAGTACATCTTTTCTTTAATGAGAAATATTTTCAAATATTTCAAAATTATTTAGATAAATGTATGAATGTGTGCCCTACTGCTTGACAGAGACAAGTTTGAAAAAGTGATCAGCAGTAGCACTCTTCTTCAGAATTACAGCAATATAAACCTCAACAACAAATCAGCTCAGTGGGGCCAGTTATTGGTGTGTATTATTTATTGAATAAACACCATACCAGAGATCCTGGAGATCCCCAAAGCTTTCCACTTATGTGTCAGAATTAAATTAGTCACATAGCTGTTGTTTGTATTCTGATATTTAGATGTGCGGTCTTTAAAGCACAACTCAAGTCCAGAATTCTTCTACTTAGTGATAGTAGGTTTATAAAGGGAAAAATTAATTTGGTGACGTCACAATAATTTCAGAATAACAAAATGCTTATCCATAACAGATAGTGCCATCTCCTCTCTGTTCCTTTGTGCACACTGAGTACTCCCTGCTTCTTGTCTTCTGTAAATTCTGAACCACCTTGCACTGTCAGAAGCTGTATTTACCTTCACTAAGCACTAATTAGTAACTACATGGCAAAGTGCTATTTTTAATGATCTGGTAACAATGCAGGCAGAGTTGGACAGCAGTGCTGGAACAGGTCCTCTTCTGTGCTGTGCCAGCTGCAGACAGCCAGGGAATCCTCCAGGGAATCCAACCCTCCAGAGCACCGTGTGCCTGGGAGAAGGGAGCTGCAGCAGGGGCAGGGACAGATCCGTGTGGCACCTGAGCTCAGGTGAACCAAGCCACAGCACAGAGGTTTGATTTCGTTGGGAGAACTTTGGGGAGCTTTAGTCCCTTAGGAAAGCTAATAGGTGTGGTGCCTCTCGGGGTTTAAAAATAAAGGGTGCCTCCTGTTCCCATGGCAAATTTATAAGATCAGTGAGAAACCTCTAGTTTTGAAAAGGTTTATTAAATTGTTCAGAAGTTCTATGAAAACAAAGTACGTTCTGGAAGTAATATGGCTTATTTTGAGATCTATTGCAGATGCTAAAAGTGTTCCCAATCTTGAATAAATCATTCCACATATTTTTAAACTACCGGTCTAGGAATCCTGAACTGAGAAATAAACATAATAAATAATTTACTGTGCAAACCAGGAACAAATATGTACATTACACCCTTTGATTTCCAAACACATCTTGCTGAGCAAAGCCACATGGTTTAAAACAGCTTTGCAATATTCCCCAGTGTCTCAAAATCAACTTCTGTGAGAGGAACCCGAGCTCTCCTGAGTGAAATCCAGGGGCGGTTCCCAGCAATGGCAGTGGCAGCTTTGCAATCCAGTGCTGTCCAGTTCTGTTCTTCCAGTCCTGGAGCTGATTTTGGGAGGTGCTGCTTTCACATCAGCTCACGGAAGTTTGAAGAAGCTCCCTTTTGTGCCAATGGCAACAGCCAAAATTTCTGATAGGAATTCTAAATAAGCCAGAAAGAAATTAATGGACTTTATTGTCTTCAATGTCTTTATTGGGTGAATGTTAAGAGGAACAAACAGGAGAGCGAGCCAAACGATGATCAGGTGTGGGGGGGCTGTGCTGATTACAGACAGGTGCAAGGATCTGGCCCTTAACAAGGCACAGCTGAAACCAATCTGGACCAGCCCTGTGAAAGAGAGGGTTTAGCTGGGCCTGACTCAGTTGGGGTCTGCTGGCCGAGCTGAGAGGAGGAAGGCTCGGGAGAGGGACAGAGAAGGTGAGATGTGATATGAGGGACAAACAGGGTCAGGGGGTTGGGGAGGGACAGAGCAGGTGGGGTGGTGTGTGAGGGACAGGTGTAGGATGTGACGTGAGGGACAAACCTGTGGTGTGAGTTCTCCCTGGAGCTGTTGGCTGCTGGAACCTCATCTGTGACCTCTGGAAGTGCAGGATCCTGATGGGACTTGCAGCGTCTTTGCTTTCAAAGGGACTTCACAGGGTGCCTTTCAAAGGGACTGACATGGAACTTGTAAGAAAAACATTTAAAGTGTCTTGCTGGAATTAATTCTGAGCTGACTTACACCCAATTTCATTCAAATCAGACAGTACTGATGAGAGCTGGCAATTTGCATAGACACAGTAATTTGGAGAGGGAGTGCAGAAGAGCTTTTTTTAAAATCCACTTGGAGTTCATGTCCTCAGTCTCTGAGCATGGCTAAAATCTAGGAAATTCTGAAATCCAAGTCCCTTTTTTTCCCCTCTGACTCTCTTGTTTGCTCAAGTCCAATTATTCAGAACCAAAATATCCTATTATATCATGGGCTAAATAGGCACACTTTGCAGCTGTGTTGGGAAATGAATGAACATTTGGAAATGTGACTCTCCCATACTACTGTATTATCATTAGTTTGAATATGTGCTGCAAGTAACATTTTGAAGACCAGGTTTCCTTTTGACTTTGAAAGAGACATATGAATTATTGAAATAATGAGCTGAAGTCTTATTTTATATTGCATTCTGTTTCTTGAAGTGATATTTTGCTATAAATTTCAGTTTTTCTGACATTGCATTTAGCCACCTTTGGTTTTCAGCAGGTAATAGTCTTTTCCTGCATCACTGCTATCAGCAGCAGCTTCAGTTTTAATTAATTCCCTGTTCTGAGCAGAACACATCTCAAGGCAGTGCCGTGGCACTGATCAGGCAGTGCATAACCAAATATGATAACACCTCTGATAAGGACCATCACACCCAGTGACCCACTTTCCAGATCTCAGGCTAACTTTGCTCTGCTGCAAGGACAAACTCAACGAACTCTCAGCATCAGGTGATTGATTCCAGCGGGGCCCACCAGAGCTGCAGGTGCAGGTGGGGTTTCCTGCAGCCCTGCCCGCTGGGGATTCTCCAGTGCTGTCCATGGCTTCTCCTCCCCTCAGAGGGCAGTGAAAGTCAGTCAGTGCAGCCCCCGTGCTGCTGCCGAGCATGCACGTGTACAGTGATGGCTCTGTCAAAACTCAGCTTCCTCGAGGGAAGGTCTTCAATTAGCCTTCAGGAGGGCCTGTCAGATTTATTTTTTTCTACTTTTCTTTTCCAGTGTGTACCATTTTAGTAAACCTCCTCTAGCAGTCACTCCCAGACTACCAGGCGGATATTTATGGAAGAGGAAAAATTTCTTTATTTAGCAGAAAACCTTGGGGCTGATTTATTGGCCTGGGTACCTCCAGCCCTGCTGCTGGTGCAGATAACCCTTCCTGCTGTGCCCCGTGCAGGGCACAGGGCTGAGTGCCAGGCCTGGCACAGGTGTGCCAGCACCTCTCTGCTCTCCACCCCACCGCAGGCAGCTCCCAAAACAGAGGCTGAGGGTCAGGAAAAGCCTCTCAAAGGAAGCTGCTCCCACACTCCCCATCCCATGGACTGAGCAGAGAGGGATGGCACTCTAGTGACTGATGGGTCTAAGCTGGTTTTCCCCAAATTAGCCCTGTTAGAACAAGTAGCTCTCAAAAATGTTTTCAGTATTAGCAAATAGGAATTCCTGAAACACAATAGGGTTTTTTTTTTCACTGAGATATGGCTGAATTACAAGCTTTGCTGTGGATTTTATACAATCCTAATGTACTGTAATCCTGGTAATACGACAGGTTTGTGACTGAGATTACTAAAATATTTATCCCTGGCATCTTTCCTTTTGAATAAATTTGTTTTCTCTCTCTTAAGTGAAAGCAGTACATTGACAGCAAACTCGAGATATTTCATCAGTCTCTTATCAGCAGCCAGCTCTAAAGCCAACCAGAAAGGTTGGGGGTTTTGAATAACATTTATTACACTGTGTTTTCTGTGTTTCCTGACAAAGACAATTCCAAGAGAGCCTCGGTAGCCATGCAGAGGAGACTGATGCTTGCTTTTTCCAATCTAGAGCAGCCTGTGCTTAAACATCTTTGTTCCCCCAGCCCCACCCTGACCTGCACCTCTGCACTGTCACCTCGGGGTCCCCAGGCTCGGGGCTCTTTCTCCCCAGCCCAGCACGCTGATGAAGAATAGATTTAAATCTGGATTGAAACACTTTTAGTGAGTTGTCAGTCCCTCCCCCAGCCCCTGCCAGGGCTGGTTGTTTTTGTGGCCGGTTTTGCTCTTTGCTGGGAGCACGTGTGTCGTGTCCTCAGCAGTTTGCTGGCACGGGGGCTGTGGTGACAGGGCTGTTGTTTAATTAGTGTTTCTCTAAAGTGCCTCGAGCTGGGGCTGCTGTTCCAAGGCCTCGTGATGCTCACAGAGCCACCTCTGGTGTGGGCTGGGAACGGGGCTTCAGAGGGAGCTCCTGTGGAAGATCAGTGTGCAAAACACTCCAGAGTGCTCATCTCACTGTGAACTGGGGGCTGAATTCTTCATTGCCCTGTTTGTTAATTCATCCTTTACCTCTCTGCAGTTTGGAATGAAGCAGTGATTTTCAGAGCCATAGCACTGTGTGCATGTTTTGTGCAGGAGAAATTCCAGCTACAGCTGGGACAGTTTTCTTTGTGAAGCAGATGTCTGCCTTTCCCCTGTTGCGAACTCATTAAAAACCCCAAACCCACTCAGACAGTGCAAAAGGTGAGAGTGCTGTGGGTAGCTCATCAGCGTGGTGTCAGCTTCTGTCTGTCATATTAGAAAGCTCAACTCGGTTTTGTAGGCTTTTCAATACCATGAATTTTAACCTAGTCATCAAAATACCAGCAGGTTTGTATTCTGACAGGTTTGTATTTCTTCAGCCTCGTGTTTCATCACTCATCATTTCATCATCCAGCCATTGTGGTGCTGTTTCAGTTGCCTGCTAAAACAGCTTTTTTTCTCTAGTGGATTTTGTCCCTCCAGCTGGCAGCCAGGGATATAACCTTCTTCCTTCCAAAACCAGCAGTCTAGTGGTCACTTCTTCCTAGAGAATTTTGAAAAGTAGCAAATGATTTAGTGTTAATGTTTCTGGCTGATTGCTACTGAGCTTTTGCTGCAGAAGTAAAAAAAGTCAGTCCTTGCCACAAGTAACATTCCTGCATGTCTGCTCATTAAAACTTTTAAAACCCTCTGTTTTCAATAGAGCAAATTGGTGCCTAAAATTCTGATGCATTGAACCTGGTGTCCAAGGCTACAAGGTTTTAACATAAAAGAGAAGAAAAATCCCTGTGCACTTGAATTCTTGCTCTGTGCATGTTTCAAGTTCCCATATTCTGTTTCGTGGTGGTGAACTCTGAGCACTGATGAAGGACAGTGGGGGCTCTCACCCATTTGAATCCCACAGGAGGGTCCTCAGAACAATTGTGTGCTGGGACAAGAAGCCTCTCACTCCTTCTCGTCTTTCTTACATTGAAGTGCACAAATAGAATAAAGCAGTCCAAGAATATGCATGAAGTTTGAGGCTGAGAGGAGAAGTGGTTATTATTTTTTCAGGATTTGGATGTGGAGTGGATTACCAGCTGCCTTTGTGTTCTGCACAGCAGCTCTGTCTTGGAGAGCAATCATCAGGGAGGTTTTTGTGTTACTCCAAGTGCTCTCTTCTTGTTTGCATCAGCCAAGCCTTTTCCTGTGGCTCTTCCAAGATTAAAACCATAGCCATAGCTGTGCTCTGACATGCACTGGAGTTAACTGCTGCAGCTGGATGCTGACAACACTGCGTGTACCCTACATTGAGGGCACAGATCATTTTGGGCAGTGTCATTTTTGTATTAATTGAACTCCCTTCTACATCAGTGGCTTCACTGAGCTGTGAGGCTTTGCCAGCAGCAGAACTCCTTGCTGCTATTTAGCAAATGTTGCTTTGGTGGCCACTCGTGCAGATGACAGAAAGGTGGTTAAATGTGGCACTATAGAACTGTAGTGTTCAGCCTGGGTTTTATGTAGATAACAAAAATTCCCCTTTGAATTGCTCGGTGAATATCTATTTTATGCCAACAGCAACTCTTTGGAGCAATGCAGGCTTTTTTCTCCATTGTAGAATCTGCACCCTTTATTCATACACTTCCTTTCCATTCTCTTCACTGTAACCCTGGTGCTGTAAACCTGAAGTAATGTCATCAGGAATCAGTGGAGTTGCTCCCAGGAGGGAGGGAGCAGAAGAGGCTTTGCAGGATTTTTGCAGCAAGGACTGTTCCATGGATTTCTGTCTGTCAGAAGCTGTTCCTTGAACATCTGACCAGCATGTCATTGAGTGAAGGACAGGCACAGCACACATGGGTTTGGCCAAGCTCATGGAACAGCCCAATTGCCATCAGAGGCTCCTGTGTCACCCCCTGGAGGGAGCTGCACACAGCAATGGATGAGAGAATTCCTGGGAAACAGAACTAAGTATTCACAATTCCTGTGATGTCCAGAAGATGATTTTATCTGCAGCTGTGAGAAGTTGCTAGGGAACAGAGCTAGCTCATTTTGCTGATGGCTCTTGGTTAGTGCTGTGGAGCCGTGCTCCTTCTGCTCTCAGCGATGCTGCTGCCTCGTTCTGCATTGGGATGTGACTTGGAAACACCTCAGAGCCATCCTGCTGCCGGGGCTGGGAATGAAACTTTTAGTACAGAACATTTTCCAGGTCACCTCCAGCAGCAGCCTGTTCCCCAGGAGTGCTGGGGTGCCCAGGTGCCACGTCAAGGTGTGTACAGGCAGGTTCAGTGTGGCCCTGGACTGAGCCTGCCTGGGAGGAGCATTTGTTAGGTTCAGTTCCTGCAGCAGAGGACAGGAACAGCTTTGGAGGTTCTCGATGTCATCTGTGGTCACTGATACCTTCTAGCCTCAGCTAGGAGCTCTCACTTCAAGGTGCACACTCCTGTCGCTGGGGCAGTTGGGGTGGTGGCTGCTTGATGAGGCAAAGCTCCTGTAGTTTTGATTGCTGGCATCATCCTTCCTTTCAAGTCTTGTGAAAAGGTCATTGGCCAGGTCATGGCTCTGAAGGAGTATCTGCATCCCTCAAAAAAAGGCCTTATTGTGTGACCTCAAAACAAGAGGCCCTGTTGCAGGTACTGCTTTTCAGATAAAACCAAAGAATTGGTTGGACCAACCCCATTGCTTCTTGGTCTGTATAGAGAATATCTATTCCTATTTCTGCAACTTTTTGGAAAACTTGTGGAGCACAATTCACCAGTTTTTTCTTCCTTTTTTTGTCCCCAATGTTCTCAGCCAGTTCAAGTGAATCATAAGAATTCCCCCATTTGTGGCTTCCCCACTCAGCAGAAATGTATATATGTACACATAAACACTGAGAGAAGTGTCCTACAGCTCTTTGGAAATGTTTTGTTGTTGTGTTCCCTTTCCTGCTCCATCTGGAGGGAGGCCTGGGCGATCCATCAGGGCACTCATCTCGTGGGCTGCAGGGTTCTCTGGGGCTGCCCAGCACCAGCCTCACTGCCACGCTGCTTGTGCTGTGCTGGCTGTCTCAGATGATGTTTTTCACCTGTGAAATGGGGCAGATGGCACTTTGTTTTCACTGCACACGGTGCCCAGTACTGTGCTTTGTTTTCCTGTCTTTTCTTAAATCTAAGTCTAATTTTAAAAAATTGCCGGTTGCACAAGCTGTGCTGTTAGCAGCTTCGCTGCTGTTTGGCCAGGAATAAAAGGGATGTGCTGCATTGTTTGCTTTCTTACAAGCAATTTAGAAAGATTTCAGACCCTACATAATATTTTTTGCATTTATTTTGGAAACAGTACTTTGAAGCAGTCCACGGGGCTCCCAACTACTTTAAATCAGCAGGCAGCACTATTTATCTTTGCCTTTCATTTCTGTAAGCAAACACCTTCCTGCACGGCCCTGAATTCAGAAATTATTTGCTCTGCTCTGGTTGCTCCTAGTGCCCAGAGCTCCAAAGGTGCTGGGGAGGGGATTTCCCTCCTCCTCCTGCCTCGAGCACCCTGAGCAGCCCAGGGGTGCAGGGGGGGCACCAGCCAGGCTGTGGGCATGGGGCAGCCACGAGCTTTGTGAAAAACCTGCTCCTGACCTTTCTGGCACGCTGGAGTCCCAGGATGGCTCCTGAGGGACACAGGGTGCTATTCTTAGCATGAATATCTCTGGGGGTCTGCTGCCTGAGCTTCATCTAATTCAGGGTCTTTCTGAAAAAAGATCTTATTATGCTTCCCTCTAATTCTGGCTCTCTGCTGCCTTGCTTGGTGAGTAAATAGAGGTCAGAGCTGCAGACTCTGTATTTGTTTCTGCTTTAAATCCATTTGTATGCATCCTTTCCTTTTAGCTCTCCAGAGAGCTTGTGTGTTTTACATCTTGCAAAACAAGTTTTTAACAAGGACTTTGTTTGAAAGGCACAAGAATAAAATCTGAGTGTGTCATGCGTGCATGTATGCAGGTACCTGCACCTGAGTGCCTGCACACAAACTTCAACCACAACTGACAATTTTTGGTAGCCCATGAGATACACACGTTACAGACAAATCTATTTTATTTAACTCCTGGTATGCACAATTCAACTTCTGAAGCCTAGAAAGGGTCTTGTGTCCTTTCCCTAATTAAATTTCATTATAAACCCACCTGGGCTGTGTTTTTGTAATATCTCCGTTGGAATGACGATGGCTTGGTGTCTGTGTGGAATGGCTTTTCCTCCTGAAATGTTAATTAGGTGGAGAATGTGTTATGCTTTGGAAAAGCTGCATTGCAAACCCATAGATAAACAGGTTGATTTAATTTTAATCTGCTTTCATGGTGATGCATAATGATAACTGGTTTCTGTCTCCCAGGGCTGAGAACCACAGACCTTAATAAGAGTTTGTGGGTATATCATACAGCTTTAAATAGCTTCTGTTGTGCTAGACCGCTCTCCATAAATTATTCTAACTCCATCAGCATCTCAGGGACTCCCCATTCTCTTCTGCTGTGGATTTTCAATCAGTGGAACTATTAGTGTAATCTGAAGAAACTTCGAGGCATCTTCTCTGAAAACAACTGACAACACTGGTTTGTACATCAAGTATTCAATGGGGAGAGCAGAACCAAAACCAGCCTTGCAGAATCCAGCTCTGCAGATGAAATCACAGCATCCAAATCCTCCCTTTTGTTAGCCATGCCAAAATTAATTATGGAACTCGAGCCGGACGTTCGGGTGGTTGGGATGAAGTGTTACTGCACAACCTGGTTTTTGTGATCTGCCTTTCCTGCTGGACTGAGAAAGGTGCAATTCCCTTCAGCCACTTTGGGAACAGTTGCTTTAAACGGGCCCTTCTCAAATACCGTGTCTTCTATTGAAAGAGTTTCAACTCTAAAGGTTTGTTCCTGATGGGGAAATAATTTTTGGGTTTAATGCTCTAAATTTCCTCAGGGGTTCATGGCAGATACAGATCCAGAAAGCTTTTGTACGCTTGGTTTTCATGTGCTCACAGCAAATATGCCTTAAGTCTGACAAAAACAGGCTGAGTTGTGCCTGTTTTCTCAATGGCAGACGTGTTTTATTTTTGACTGATGTTCAAAAAGCCTCTTTCAGGCTCAAATTCTGTCCTATATTAGCTTCAGCCATAAAAAGCACTGAAACTGCAGAGGGAGGCAAAAGAAGAATATGACCTTAACGTGCATAAATTTAGCATCACCCCAGTGCTGTACATAAACTGGAAATGGAAATGCTGGGAACACAGATCCCAGCCAGCCCTCCTTGTGCTGTGGAGTGGTTACTTTGGTCTCTTCTCAAATGGGAACAGATTTTGGCCCAAGGATGGTTTCTCAGGGAGGCTGGAAAGACAAAGGGCTGGCTGTGTGCTGGATTACCTCTGGGTTTTGTTTTCACTGTAAATCTCAGCCTCCTGCTTCCCCCTCTCACTGTTGTTAAGTCTGGTGAGCTCTCTGACATTGATCATTCCCATTCCAGTGCTGTTCATGAGCTTACCAGCTTCTCTGGCCTTCACAAACCTGCTACCCCATGTTGCCTTCAATTCTGGTACTCCAGAAGTTGAAAGAAACTCTCACGAAGTAAAGCCAAAACATTTGTTGCTGTTTTCCACTGTTTTGTGATATTTTTGTGCATTTGAATATGATTCTTTGAGCACAGGGGCCTCAGGGAGGGGAGGAGGTTGTGTGCAGGCAGTGGAACATCAGGATGTAAATGTCAGACCGAAGTGTTCTGGTATCAAAACGGCCTCATTTAAGCAACATACAGCTCCAGAGTGACCTCAGATCCTGCAGAGATGTCTGCATTTAATGTACTCGCTGTGTTAACAGGGATCATTCTGCACTTACGTGCCAGCAGGAGACAGCTCCCAGGGAATTCTGTGAGTGCATCCACAGCTTAGTCATGCCACAGCTGCTGTCTTCATTTTAGATCCCATGGTGACCTGGCCCCACACTACCTGATTTTCAAGCATGACATTTAATTCTGGTCTTCAGAAAGACCCTGAGGACTCTGCCAGCTCCTGCTTGGTGTCTGGAGGAGGTGGCTGGTTTTGTCCCTTCCAGGCTCGGGGAGTGCAGACAAGGTGTTGCCAGCTCCAAGAGCAGCAATTTGCTCTTGGATCGAGAGGGGATGGCACTGGAAGGAGCCTGTGTGATGCAGGGAGCAGCCCGTGGTGTTGTCCTCAGCAAAAATGGGCTCTGGGCAATGAGAGATGCTGGGCATTACAGGGTAGGGCTGGGGATAGCTGCGGGGTTTGTGCAGGCAGTGTTCTGCTGCTGAATTATCAGCGCGTTTGACTTTCCAGTGAGTAAAATCTGACCTGATTTTTTTGTTCCGTGCCACGAGAAGCTGTGGTCAGGTCCATTTGTGCTCACATTTCCTTGTCCTTGGTTTGAAATGGGGTGGTGGGGGAAAGCCTCTCCCCAGCCCGCAGGAGGTGGATGTTGGGCAAGGAAAGGCTGTCCTCCTGCACGGCTCTGCTCTCTCCAGCGCTGGGTTAGGGTCAGGCTCTGAGCAGGAAGGGACGCTGGAGATAAACAGAAATAGAAGCCCCTTCCAGTTATTTCTGAAACGCTTTGGGGAGATGCAGTGACAAGGCAAACTCAGAGGCCACTGTGAAGTCTGGTAGGTGCCTGGGAGCTCTCAAAAATGCCCCCTCTGTGCACAATTTATCTGCCACCTTCTCGTCGCCGCTGGTGACAGGATGACAACCAGCGGTAGCAGGCTGTTAACAGCCTCCCTTTTCTTTTTCTCCTTTGATGTTGAAAGTAGCTCTCTTTCTCAGAAGGACCATGAAAGGTTCCCACAGATCTTTGCCCCGAGCACTTACAGTAATGAAAAACTGACTTCAATGTCACGGGTCTAAAGCATCTTTATTTAGAGCTGTTTAGGGGTCGGATTGCCTGTTTATTTGCACTCTGCATTGGAAAGGGGGCCGTGTCATACTGTGTGCTGCAGGCAGGGCTCTGGTGGAGTGAGATGTGGAGGGGAGCCGGGCTGGGCACGGTGTCCGTGTCCTGCACATCCCTGGCTGTGATGCCCTGCCTGTCCCCAGGGCTGGGTGTCTGTGTGTGATCTGTCCCCAGGGCTGGGTGTGTGTGTGTGATCTGTCCCTGTCCCCAGGGCTGGCTGTGATCCCTCCCAGTCCCCCCAGGGCTGTGTGTGTGTGTGTGTGTGTGTGTGTGTGCCCAGGACTGGGTGTGTGTGATCCGTCCCCAGGGCTGTGTGTGTGTGTGTGTGATCTGTCCCTGTCCCCAGGGCTGCCGGTGATCCCTGTGGCTCCCCGGGGCACACGCTCGGTGACAGTGAGCTGTGGCACTCAGCAGCACGCTGTGGAACCGGGATTTTCAGCAGGCGGCTGTCCCACTTACCCAAGGCTCGGGTAAGAATTTCACAGCCGTCCCCAGCCCGCAGCAATGACACGGCTGCGAGCTGAGTGCTAACTGCTTGTGAACTGCAGAGACTGGAGATGCTAAAGCAGACGCTTTGATAAATGACACAGGACGCTGCCTGCATTTTAATTGGAGTTGCAGCCTCTTCCATCACTAGAGTAAACACGGTGTTTACTGGGTCATGGGACAGAATTGGGAATCGCTATCTTTATGCACTTAAGTAATGCATTTCCTTGATTTCACTTGTGATGTATTGATTCTGAGAGTTCCTTCTGTGGTTTTTTCTTTGCTTCTCCCTTGCCTTGATTTGTACCCTGTCAGCACTGACGAGTTTTCAGGGATGTGGCTCCCAAGGGCTTTGTTTGCCGTGATTGATTGGGTGCGAGGGGTGAGCTGCTCAGGAGCCTCGGTACTGATGTGTGAGCAGTGATCCAGAGGTAAATAACAGCCAGCAAGCTGTTTGTTTGGATGGGCTCCTTGTTTGAAAAGGAACAACAGCCCCAAACCAGCCACGATTCAAATGTTGTGGCCTTCCTTTCCCCCTTCCCACACAACAGCCTCTGCCCCAGTGAAGCAAGGGCACAAAGCCCTCCAAGGACTCCACTTGCTGCAGCCCAGCCCTGTTTGGAGCAAACTCACAGTGAGTGGCACTCAGGCTGTTAGCTGAGAGCAAATAGATGGAGAAGCTGTGCCCTGCAGGTTCTTGGGGTTTGTAGTTGGGAAATCTTAGGCTGGAGGGAGAGGCTGCCTGGGGAGCAGCGGAGGGGACAAACCCTGGTGTCCCAAGCCACACAGCAGAGTGGCAAGAAAGCCACTGAGCTCTCACCTCAGGTGGCTTCAGCTTTATCTGCTGGCAGAAAACACACCTTCAGTTGTTACTGACCCTGTTCCACCCGGGTCATTCTCTGGTAATTGCAAAGTGCTGCTGCCACTGTAAATGGAGTGAATAAAATTCTGCAATTGCCCACCAGTGGAAAACACAGCACTGAGACATACCTGGAGGA
The DNA here is from genome assembly GCA_013400175.1 of Phainopepla nitens. Lineage (NCBI taxonomy): Eukaryota > Metazoa > Chordata > Aves > Passeriformes > Bombycillidae > Phainopepla > Phainopepla nitens. The sequence continues at coordinate 69,372 of VXBQ01000752.1, read as the reverse complement.
AAAAACATTTCCTGGGTTCGAGGGATTGAAGCTTCTGTGCTAATTATAGAAGTGTATTAATTTGATTGCTCAAAATGGGTTCCTAACATCTAGTTCTGTAGAAAACAGCAAACTTGTGTTACTGTTTTCAGTAAATTCAGGGGATTGCCGCATTTCACAGATGAGTAAATCAGATCTTATCTCTTCTGAGGAATCCCGATCCATAGACTGTGTTTACCCCAAGGATCTGCATTTGTTTTGAAGCATTAGAAATCAGTAGGGATGGCAGTTTGTCGTTGGATAAAGTGAATGTTAAGGATAAACAAACTCAGCTTGTCCTACTGGTTCTGTGTCCATTTTTCTAGCTTACCTCCTCACCCTGGCATTTAAGGAATCCAGATAGAAAATGAGAGGATGCCATCAGCTGTGTGTCTACGCTTGTACACTTATTTTACAGTAGTTTTTAAAGCTTTTTACAATACAAGTGAGAATTTTCTTCAATTTTCAGTGTGTATCTGTTTGCTGAGCAGTCCTGAGACCCTGCACAGCTTTTCAATTGCAGTACAGCTATTGCAGGTGTGCCAGCTGAGCAAGGCAGACCCTGCTCTGCTCTAAGGCTGTTTTTCCTGATTCCACACCAGTTTTGTTAATAAATTGTGTAAAAGCATAGCTGCTGTGTAGTCAGCACGGTCCCTTGGTATGGAGCTGAGGGGCCAGGCTGGCAGCAGCAGCTCCAGGCTGTGTGGGATGAAAGCAGCTCCTCACTCACAGCTGCTGGGGCACTGCTGGAGATCAGCTCAGCTTCAGCCAGGCTGGGGCTTTCCAAAGCTCAGCTCAGCCACCCAAATCCCTCTGTGGCACCTTCAGCTACAGCAGCTGCTGGAGAGTTCCAGGGTGGGCATGAGCTCCATGATCACAGCCAGCTTAGCTGCACAGGACCTGGCTCCCCAAAGCTGCCTGGGGAGCAGGGATCGTTCTCCTGTCACTGGGCTGAGCTGGTGCCCAGCAGTTTTCCTTCCCTGAGGTGCAGCAGGACCAGATGTCCCCAGGAATGGCTAAAGACACGTGCTGAGAAATGTTTCACCCAGGTTGTGTGGCCTTTCTGTATCTCCCTCTCTGAGACATCAGCAGTTCAATTTCCACTCTGCCTTGACCACTGGTCTCTTGTCCTGAGGGATGTCTGCTCTAGCAGCAGCAACTGCACCTGCTTAAAATTCATTTTGTGAAATTAGCATAGGAGAACTTGCACAACAATTGGCAGCTTCCATGTATTTATTCTTCCAGGTGTGCTCAGGAAATTGCAGCCACTGCTATTGAGTTAGTGCTGGAAGAAAGGAGATATAATCCTTTTTGTTCAAGACAGTTGAAGGAATCCTTTGGCTTTTTATTCTGAAAACAGCTGTGTGGATCTTGTCCTTCAAAGATTTCCTGAGCAATTTGATGCGGGGGCAGAGCTGACAGGGCTGTTTTATTGCTGTTTGCATCTCTGCCTGGCAGCAGCTGTGCAGACAAAAACCCCACGCACCTTTTGGGGCTTCTGCCCAGAGCTGAGAACTGGCCGTGGCACTGAGTGCATTTGGTGTATGAGATTTTAAGCAAACCTAATTAAACTGTTGTTTCCTGATGCCTCACAGATGAGGCTTGACCACAGTGGATTTCTTGTAAACACATTCAGGAAACAGAAGTTAACCCCACCAGGGACTCCTGGCTCAGTAATTTGGCCAACATTATATTTATACCTGTGAGGTAATTCAGTTGTGCCCTGAGGTACAAATTTATTTAAAGAGAGAGCCAGAATTAAAGAATGCCGCACCTGATAAGAGGAATTGAAACAGATATTTCAAAGTGCATCTCTCTCCACATAAAACCATTTATTAACCATTTATTTTGGTTAATAAATTCTAGTTGTTATTCTGGTTATTCTTTTAACATGCAACCCCAGAAGCATTGTGCTAGCACATGAGAACTAGAGAGTACCTCTCAATAGGAGCCAGTCCAGTTTGCCATGTGCTTTTCCTATTGCTTAACCTCTCATACATGGAAACAGAGCTCCAGAGAAATCTGTTGCTATAGGAAAAATAAGAATTTTTAAAAATGACTGTTTAAGTTCAGAGCTCAAGACAATTAAACCCAACAGTATTAATAGAAAACATTGTGGACGCAAAAAGGTGATGAAAATAAGGGTGAAGATCAGGATTGTCATCTTTGAGAGCAGTGCAGACAGGGAGCAGAGAAAGGGCAGACTTTGCTCATAATGAGGGCTGGCAATGGCTCTTTACTCCAGCACCCAGCTCCCTTCTTTTTACACCAAAAATGGACTTTCTGCTGCAGTACAATACCTTGTGGCCCAGGGGAGAGCCCCCAGTGTGGGTGAGGGAAGAGCAGGAGCAAGGAGCCTGCTCCAGAACACAGCTACCCTTCAGTCTAGCTAGGACTGAAACTGTAATTACCATTCATTCAATCCCATTTCTGTCTTGATATAATTTCTTCAAAATATGAAAGTCTTAATTAATTCTCTCATCTCCTTTCCTCGTCCTGCTGTTGAGCTCTTAATGAGTGGTGGCTTTTTCTGAGGGGCAGTAATGAGAGCACGGTGCTGAAACAAGGAACAGATTGAGCTGACATTTCCTATCTAATTGGTGAAAAACCTTCTTGTTTTCCCAGGGCCAAGGTGAAGAAAGGTGTGAACGTTTTCAGCGTGAGAGCCAGCAGCCCGTACCTGTGGGACATCAGAGAGAGTGTGGATTACACTGGGAAATCTGCACCTGCTGTTGTTGTTTGCCAGAGGAAATCTGCTGCTGACAACAGGTGGGTCATGTCCAGCAGCCTTGCTTTTCAGAAGTCATGGCTGTTTGTCCTTTTCAAAACATTTTCATCATTTTAATCCGTTTTCCTATGGTGCACGAGGAAATGCTGCTTTGTTTAGTTCTGCATTGCTCAATCCCCCACACAGCTGTTACTCAGTCCTGGTGCTCAACGGAAGTAAAACGAGCAGGAAATACTGTTGTCACAAATTATTTAGAAGAACTTGTTTCATATCTTCGAGTTTGTGGCTAGTTTAATTTTTTTCCAATTATTTGATGCCAGGTATTATAGTAGGAGGTCTTTATATGGCTGCTTGTGGTGGATCTTTTTTGTTTGATTTTACTTGGACTTTTTGCTGGATTGGGTCCTTTTCCTTAGTTTGTTGGGCTTTTTCTTTGTTTTTGTTTTGGTCATTTGTGATTTGATGATGATGATGGTGAGATTTATATGAATTTTTGATCTGCAGAAGGAATTAGATTTTCTGGTTTTCACTCCCATTCTGCAACACTGACCTGTCTTAAAATGCCTTCATCTGGCAGGTGGATGTTCCTTTTTTAATCACAACTCTTTGGTTTAATGAATACATTTTTATATCATGTGCTGTTTCTTGTTCATTGTTTCTGGAACTGCGAGTCAAGTACACATTTATTAGGATGTGACTGCATGTGCTTTGTGGTTGGCATGGCTGTTAGAAAACTTCCCACATTCCGTGTGTGATTCATGTGTGAAATTTTACAAAAATCCAGTAGGGTTTGGGGCATTTATTATGTGGTTTATAATATTCAAGTAAATACCTTCTGAACCTAATAATTAGGAAGTTTCATTTCCTTGCAATCTGCATGTGTGTGAAAAGAAGAGGAAGGGAAAACTTCCCTTTGTAATCACGGCAGGAATCACTTTCGCCTTGCAGTAACAATTCCTTTGCTACAGTATGCTGAATTTTCCCCATCTAAAGCCTGTATTGCCATGTATGTGGCTGAATGGCATTGGGCAAAGCAGAAATGTGTGTGTATGGCCAGGTGGAAGTGCCCAAGTGTTGCTGTGCTGAGCACAGTCTGTCAGATTCCTCAAAATCCCCCTTCAAAGCCACTGGAAGGAAGCATGAATATTTCCATGGACTGAAATGGGCATTGGATCAAAATCAGAAATTACTTCAGCGATGAGTTTTCCATCACATTTATCTTGTTGGGTTCATAGAGTGCATTTGCCTGATTTCTCTTCCTCAGCAGGAAAATGCAAAGCAGCCTCATGGGGGAATTGAATCTTGGCAACTTAATTTCCCTTCACTATTCATCATCCAGTGGCAATCCTTTAAAATGACACCTGGTACACAAAAAATAAATTATTATGTCATCTTTCATGCAGTGGTTGTGGATTCTGTGTGCTTGCACGTGCTGAGTATAAACATTGCTGGGTGTTTATTAAAAGAAATCTGAGCTCACGCACAGATTTTACTGGAAAGAAAATCCAGTGAGGACAAGGGGTGTGTGTGTACCTCTCCTGGAACCCCTGGTTTGATTTGTTCCATCGAGTTCCCAGCTGAGATTTCCCGCTTTTCTCACTTTTGAGAACTTCTTCCTCCCTCTTTGTAAATGAGTGCAGAATATTTGCAGTGCATTACCCAGTGGATTGTTTTCCTCATTAAATTCAGTCGGGTTGGTTTAGCTGTGTGTTTTAAGAAGCAAGATCGAGCATTGCGTGGGGAAAAAGAGTGGAGTGTGCTCTACAGTTTTTGGGAAATAATTTTGTCATTGTCTTGGCATGTTTGATGCCACCAGATAGGCACAATGGCAAACAGTTAAATATTGATGTCCCCTACAATTTTTTTTGCCTCTATAGTTCATTTAGAAATTACACAAACTCTGTTTGCATATTCTTTAATTTCTCCTAAAAAGCAGAGGTCTGGTCACACGGACGCAAAGGTGGCAATGTTAATTAACTGCAGATTCAGTACCTTTGTGTTCCTGATAGTTTTACATGGATCAGAAAATAGTGTTAATAAAGCTAACTCAGTGTGACAAGTGTAATTTCACAGCTTAAGGAGGCACTTGTGCAAGTGACAAACCAGAGCAGGATGCCAGAGCATTTCCTTATCGGGGCTTGAAATATATCCGTCATTTGTTTGGAGAGGTTCTGGCACCGCAGCTTATCGTAACAGGATTATCATATAAATATTATCACAGCCAGCAGGGTGTTTTCAGATGAATATTAACAGCAAATATTATGATTCTGTCTGAGAATAACTAATTAAGCCCATCTGTCAAATATGATTTGAAGTTCTCGTGCCTCGCTTCTTGCGGGCTTGCGACAGTGTTCCAGATTAATGGGGAAGCAATTAGAAAGTTCTCCCCAGTTCTTCTGGTTTCATTCTCAGGCAGTAATAATTTTGTAACGCTCTAAATCCTGACCCAGGAGATTATTAGATGGGTTTACTACTTGTAGCATCTGTACAGCACTGCTGTTCCTCCCTGTGGAGCATTGATCTTCCTCCCCTCTCCTGTCAGGCAGGTGACCAAACAAGCACAGAGAAACCGGTGTGGGAATTGAACAGGGGTCAGAAATGGGACTGGGGAAACCCTTCAAACACTGACTGAGTAAGGGAGATCCATCCTAATCTGTGCCATCCCTTACCTCTGTCCCTCAGGAGTTGGCTGGTTTCATTTTTGGGAATTGCTGGTGTAATGAGGTGAGTGGAACAGGAAGGTGAGTTTAAGCACTCCTGCATTTCCTGAGTGTTTTCCTGGGTTACTGCTGTTTCACTGTACTGAAATGGGGCACCTGTGCTGTGCCAGTGATGGTTGAGAAGAGGAACAGCCATAAGTCAAAGATCTGGATTCCTGGCTGTCCTTCCCTGTGAGTGCAGTGCCAGGTGGGATGGGCCTGGACAATCCTTGGGGTGGCTGGAGATGAGCATTCCTTGGCTTTTCCTCATCTGCAGGACACGACTGATAGCACTTCCCCTGTCCACAGCTGCTCTGGAGACATGAGGCAAGCCGTTCTGATGTGGCACTAGTGGGTGTCAGGATCCTCTTACAATGTTCTAGTCGTGTTTATTTTGGGGTATAAATGTTTCTTATTCCCATTCCATTACTCTTCTCTGTGCCTTTGGCAGGAATGAAGCCACTGATTCAATCAAATACAACATAATTATAGGCAAAGCTTGACCATCTCTGAGTAGAACCTTAATGACCATTTCCTGCCTTATCTCCAGAAGTATTTCAATTATCTAATGGATAAGCTTTGCTCAGCAATTTCCTTTCCCTTTTTCTGGAAATGTAACAAGGACAGCACTTGTTTTGATACTTTTCCTCCTCAGTTCTGTAGCACTGAAGGAGTTGCTGGTTTGTGCTGCCTGAAACCAGATGCTGCTGTCAGAGAAACTGATTTTCAGTTTGAACTACAAGTGACTAAATCAGTTTGTGAGAATATGGACACAGTGAGAGACAGTAACAGGATTTTCTAGGCTATATCCTTCATTTATTCCTGCAGGTCTCATTTGTTCATGGTTCTGTATTTCAGTGCTTAATTTTCTTAACACTTTTATAATTGAAGAAATTAGCTTGATATTAAATAATAACAAGAGACAGGAAAATGCATGGCAACGTTGCCTTTGATTTTCCTACACAATATTTTCTTTCTCTTGCATTTATGCCATTGTCCTTAGTGCCCTGTTTTCTCATCTTTATGTGCAGTTATTAAACATTTTCATGTTGTAAATGCAGTGAGCTGTTGCCTCACTCTCTTGTTGCATTTCTACATTTGATGGACTCCCAAGAGTGCTGTAGTCCTAAAACACTTCTGAAGCCAACAAGAGCAACAAATCTCACATAAATAACAGCCTAATGGCCACAATAATTACACTCTGTCTCTTGCTGGTGTTCATCAAAATGCTTCATAAAAATAGTTTAATGTTTTAGATCACCATTAATTTCTTTTCCTTGCTCCCATGTGCTCACATGGCCTTGTCACCTAGAAATACATTATTGCTTGGAAAGAGAAATTTCTGCTCTAAATTGAGAGAAAAGAACACGTGATGTAGTTAAAAAAATCCCCTTGTGTTTTGTCACATCACATCCTGTGGGAATCACGTGAACTTCACTTTGTCACGATGAAATAAAAGCAAGAAAGAGATTGCAGAAATCAGATTGCAGAATGGAATAAACTCAAGAGTGATGTTTGTAGATGTTTGCAGATGTTTGGGCATTTCGGTAGCAACCTAAAGCATTATTTGTTTATGTGAATTCTAAGCAAAAAATATTTTTCCTATTCATTTTTTCATCCTGGTTTTATTATTGAGGGAAACATGAAGGAAGGAAGAGAGGTGACACTTTTATGTGGTTCCAGAATTGCTTTCTGAGAATAATTATTCAGCCCTGAAAAATGGTCTGTTCACTCAGCGTTGTTGGTGCTGATGAAATACATGACAGAGTTGTTGGGCAGACAGAATATGTTCATTTAGTTCTGAACCAGCAGAGTTCAACTCCATTTCTAGTTCTGAGATAGGTGGGTAGTGATCTGCTGTAAACATATTTACACTGGTACATCCAGAGTCTCCTGCTGTGTACACTTTGGGTTTTTCTGTTTCCTTCCTGTGTTATTGGAAACCTCCAGGAGTTTGTCTGTTGTGATAATGTGAAAATACAGAACATCTCACTAGTCATGTTTGCATTCCTCTGTTTGAAGGCAAGTAGTCACAAACCTCTATTTCTCATCTTAAAGCTTAAATGTGCCCTCAGAAAGAGAACCCCTTGAGATGGTGAGGCAAAATAAATTTGTCTGAACCAAGCCTCAGTGCATTACTATTTTACAGGCTGACCCACTTTTTCAATCTTTTTAAAAAGAAAATGATTTTATTTAGCAAGAAATGCAGAATCTTTCTTGAAATCATTCTACTCAATTCTAAGACACTAGAAAAATGTTTATGGTTATCATCTTAAAAGGAAAGAGATTAAAGAATAACAAATTATTAGATAAAGGCATTATTAGCCTTATAATTATTATTTTCACCTGTTGGTTGGGGGCTCATTCATTTAAAAACAAAAATTGCAGAAAGTCCTTCAAAGGCATGGGGGTGGCCTTCAGCCTCTGAGAGGGGACTCCTCTAACATCATGTCAGGAGCTAAATCCCCTTTCTTTGAGAGTTCCTGGCATGGAGAACTGGGAATCAGATAATTTGAGGGAAACAATCTCAGGCGAAGTAGTTTGCTGACAGAATCAGTTACAGAAAAGGCAGGAAATTCATGGATGGGCTGGGAATTTTGTCCTCTGTTCTGGGGTATTTCTGTCACCTCCCTGGTAGAGCAGAGTCCTTTCTTCCTGGTTGATGTTGAAGCAGCTAAAGGATATTTCCAGCACTCTGGATAACCTCGTTCATATTTAGTGTCTGTATTTGTACCCTGGTGTTACCCAGTGTAATAAATATAATTTTAAACTTGAGAAAGAATTATTTCCCTTAAGAACCTTCAGGATTCATCATCATTATGCTTGCTCTGTGTTTGTGGTACTAAGCACTGTAGTTCTGAAATCTTTGGTAGGTCAGAGGCTCAAAATGACAATTCCAGTGGGACAAAACCAGTTTATTTTCTATTACAAAAGAGACAGCAAGTGAGTAATCTCCTGTCTATTAAAAATCTAATATTAAATGCAAAAGTGTGTCTTGTGGAAAATATCTCTAATGGTGCTGTAGATTTTTTTCCCTTGGAGGAAATCTTGTAAGAAGTAATACTAATTACTGAGAGAATTGGAAAGTTGAGTGGATGACTTAAAATATAAGCTGAGGCTAAAAATATGCCTGTTGCTCTTGAGACATGGGAATTCCCTTGTTTTGGATGAAAAAATCAATCTGCCACGTCTAAATCAACACACGACAAAGTGTGGGCCAGAAGGTTAAGAGAATTATGTAACACAGTCTGGCATCCTTCTAAATCCCAAAACCAATCCTAAATAAATTCCAACTGCTCGTACAAGGCTGAGTTCTCTGGGCATTTGCTTTATTTTATGGCTTCAGCTCTTGCTGTGCAGACACACCAATGACCCAGCTCTCTGGAGCTGTTGGTGTGTCTCGGATCTCTCTTTGAACTTTCTGTTGGCTTCTGTGCCAGGCAAAGGAGTTGGGTGTTTGGGATGCCTTGTGTCTGACAGGGACACAGACGTGTGTAAAAGCTGGGAGCGGGGCTCTGAGCTCTGGGATGCCATGCAGAGCTGGCTAGGTGTCCCTGGATACTCGGGGTTCGGGGGGAATGCTGTGCTGTGGTCCATTCCTCGCCATGGGGATCTGCAGTGCTGCCCCTCTGCCAGCACGCCCCAGCCTGGCAGAGGTTCCAGGCCGAGCCGTGGTCTGGAGTGGAATTCTGCAGATTACCTGGAGCTGGTGCCTGTGCTGTGCACGTGGCATTTGCATCTCTGGCAGAGGCTGGATCTCAGCTTGCAGCCCGTGCTCGTTGTGTGAATTATGACTCGTGTTCTGTGTACGACAGTTTGGCACCGAGTCTGAGCAGAGGAATGCACAGGAAAATGCTACAGAAGTCAGACAGGAGTACACTTTGGGGTGTGTAGGATGGGGATTGAGGCTGCACCATCTATGGCAGATGAGCGAGGCAGGAAGGGACGAGTGGCTTGTTGCATGCTTGTGTGGAAAAGCACAGGAGTTATTACAGCGTGTGTTCCCCTCTGTTACTCAGGAGCCCTCAGAGTTCTTCGTGCCAGAAGTGTAAATGTGGGTTTGTATTAGATGTACTCAGAAATTTGAGCATTTGCTGGCTCTGCTGTTCTGCCTGTGATGTGAGAGTGGCCTAGGCTGGGCCTTAGGTTGGACATCAGGGAAAGATTCCTCACAGCAGAGTGAGTGGGCACTGGAAAGGCTGCCCAGGGAGGAGGGGGGGTCCCTGTCCCTGGATGTGTTTAACAAGGCCTGGCCTGGCACTCAGTGCCATGCTTTCGGTGGTGAGGGGGTGTTAGCCCACACGTTGGACTGGACGATCTCTCTTTTCTCAGCTGGTTAATCCTGAGATTCTGTGATGGCAAATCCCAGAGTCCATGGGAATGTGGCAGTGCAGCTGCTGCTGTTCCCAGGAGGCTCCAGAGCAGACCCCGTGGCTGAGATGAGGCTGAGCTGGGATTCACTGCCAGGGAGGCAGTGAGGGATGGCCTGCACTTATGCAAATGTGTTCGTGTTATTCTTAGTGCCAGGGCTTACCTGAAGCTAATATTCAAATGTGCAATTAGCTGAATGGATGGCTACTCTCTCCAGTGATTCTCGAGATAAATTTTCCCTGGCATGTTGCAGGAATGCCTGCCTGCCTTTTTCTCAGCATTAGCTGAAATACTTGAAAATACCTTCAATGTTGACAAGATACTGTCTTTTCTAGAAGTCTTACCTGTGACCCAGAGCCACAGCTCCTTCAGCAAGTCCTTGGTCACAGGGTGAGCAGAATCCTTGAGATTAGGACTAGAACAGGGCCTTTCACTGTGAGCTCGTGAAGTGCTGAGTGGAACTTCTTCATTTTCCATTTATTAGACTCTTCCATTTAATCTCATACTAGAGAGAAAATAATTAGTTTGAGTAATTTTCATTCCAATTAATCTATTCCTGAGTGGCAAATATTGCACCTGGAAACAGATTGATTATGAAGTGTTTCCTCCGAGATGCATTTTCCTGTAAATTGTTGAAGCAATTAATTTTCTTACAGACACATGCAGGTCTTTGTGTGAGGTAGCGAAGGCCAGGAAAACAACAGGCCTGGAAGAGAACAGGAGATGTCTGTAAAAACTGAGCACAGAATGAATGCACTGTATGTACATTATATTTGTTGTCTGAGCACAGAAGGAATGCACTGGACATACACTGCTTGTGAGCACAGAAGGAATGCACTGTGGACATACATTACATTTATTACCTGTGCTGTCCATACACGTGTCAGCATCCAGAGGAGCTCTCAGGAGCTGCAGAAATCAGGAGGTGCTGGAGTGGGTCCTTGCTGCATGCTGACGAGGCGCAGTGTCACAGGAGCACGTGGGGCTGGTTCCCCAGGACCATGGGCACAGGGAGCTGGGCACACAAGCTCTGACAAGTCTGGATGTGACACGTGTTTCAAGGGAACGCCTCCCTCCTGTCCTGACATCCACAGCTTGGAAAAATTTGGGTGGATTTTTATAGGGAAAGCCGAGTTCTGTTTTGCGTTTTGGATGCCAAACCCAAAATTTATCCAAATTGTGTCCCTTGTCAGTCTTTGAGTCCTTGCTTGGAAGCACAAGAAACTTCACAATGTTCTTCTATTTTTGAATGTTGATTTCCAATTCTGAACATCTTTTAATATAAACAGACGGTGCTGTTCTCCTAAATCCTACTGCACATGGCAAAATGACTACAATTTCACTTGGTTTTCCCAAAAGCCAGATATGGCTGACATGGAAATTTATATCTTCATTTTATAGCCTCATTTTTTGCCAAGTTGTCAACTACTGAATGGAGAATGGTGCAACAAATAATTTTGAATAGTCTTCATTATTTTTGCAGCTTTTAAACCCACACATTATATTCCCATGATCTCACCAAAATCTCTATTTTATGTTAGAGATGCATTTACACTTTCAGTGCATGCCTATTTTCTATATTGCAATTCTTTTTAAGTTCTGATAGACTGAATCAGGTTTGATTTTATGCACATTTAATACCAACAACGCTGAGGAGGCGGGGGGGGGGGGGGTTGTGGGTTTATTCTACATTTGTTTTCTATATTTGAGTAAGATAAACCTCTGACTTAGTCCTTAAGAGTCTCAAAGAGAATTACAATGTCTTGATGAAAAATTACTATTTGTTCAAAAATCAAGACTTTGTTCTCATAAAGGACATGAAAATAAATCTTGTTTGCAGTGGCTCTCAGCAGCAGAGGATCAGGAATTTAGCTGTCTCCAGAGTTTTGGGATAAATGACAGTTTTAGAAATGCAGCCTTACGATCAAATCTCTGGGATGGTGGGAATCAGCAGTTGTTTTGTGAAAGCTGTATTGTTGCTATTTACTTTAGGTTTGTGGTTTTGGCACTCTCATCACTCTTATGTAATTCTCTAGGAAAATATCTCTTGTTCAGTGGTTTAAGGGATTAATCTTGTTTATGAAAAGAAATGCTTCTTCCGCTTCTTGGATAAACCACAACTAAAGATTTTACTCTTCAGTTGTAATCAGGACTTGTAAACACACCCGAAAGTCCTGATGAACTGCTAATGATCAGCCGGGTGCCTCCATCAGACACACAGAAACTGCGGAGTTTAATTGTATGGAAATGCACGATTACCAGGCAGGTGAAAACGAGTCTCAGGTAGCAGAATCGCTTCAGGCACAGCCCTGTGGATACAGACCTGCTGGCCGGCTGGGGTGGAGATGATGCTCTCATCCCCCTTCCGCCTCAGAGACCGAATATTTCATTTCCATTACAAAAAAAAAAAAGATGCAATAAATGGAACTTTTTAACGTGGAAAAGGAAGAGTTGTGCCAGGGGCAGAGCAAAGCAAATATTTAGATGTAGTCTCCAAGGAAAAGCAGGATGTATATTTATGAAGGTCCTTGCAATGCAAACACAGGAAGGAGCAAATTGCAGCGCTTCATTTGTCCCCCCCAACCTTGTTTTAACATTGTAATGTAGGGTAGCCAGGGCTGTTTTAACCTGGCACATCCCAGGAACAAGCAGTATCAGCACTGCTGATAAACATCTGGCTGTGGGGCAGCATTCCTAAATAGCATTTTTCATGGCACGCTCGGAGTCCCTGAGGTGCTGTGGTTTTTCAGAGCATAAATCTGTATTTAGATCCATCAGAAAAGGAGCATTTTTGGTCTGTGCCTGTGCAGAAGTCTCCTGTTCTAAAATTAGAAAGTCAATTTGTCTGTTAAGCCAGGGGAAGAAGCAGCTCTACATGCCCTCTGAAATTAGCAGTGAAACAAGCTGTATTGAACTCATCTGCAGCTTCACACCTCCAGGGCAGGGGCTGTGTCCCAGACAGACAATATTTCTCCAGGCTGTCACAGCCACTCGACAAGGGAAGGAGGAGGGGGAGCAGGGAGTTGCTTTAGTCAGATCTCTAAATGAAGTAAGCAGCTGAAGTTTTAAAATCATCCAGAAGATTAAAGGACACTTCAAACAGTCTGGTGTGTCAATTTATTCTGCTGAATATCTCTTCCCTAATTGTCACAAAACGAAGACATTAAAGTTAACAGAGTCATGTGCTCTGTTAAAAGGTGCTGTTGCTTTAGAGAGAGGTGTTACTGGGGCAGAGAAATGCAGAGGGAGGTCTTTCATGTAGTGCAGACCTAGGGGAAAAAAAGGAAATAAGGCAACAATTTGAATGCATTTGATTTTCTGCAGATAGTACTTGGAAAGGATTGAACACCATTGGAGTATGCAGGAATCCCTGCCTGGAGTGAGTACCACTGCAAAGGCTGCTCTGGCAGCTGTTAGCAGATGTGACCATGAGCAGCTTCAGTCCCCACAGTCCTCTACAAAACGTGAGCCTGGAGAGGCTCAAGGGTTTGGAAAACTCCAGAGGCTTTCAAGGAAAAAACGTGATGTAGTTGCAAAGGAGTGCACTCAGCTTTTGCTGCTTCCCCCACCCCAAAGGCCTGGGTAGAAGTATGAAAGAAATTCGTGCAGCAGCATATCAGGCCTTAAGAATGATTTCCATGGCTAATAACTCAAATTAAGTTACATACATGTGTGTGATATTAGGCGATTGCAATTTCAATATATTGTAGATTAAATTCACCTGATTTGTGCTGTGCGAGCCACATCTCAAAGAACGTGCATAAAGATGTCAAGTCAATTTCTCGAGCTTTTTTCTCCTACAATATGAGATTTTTTTCCATAGCTACATTAGCTCTTAATTTACATATTGTTTCTGTGCTCTGTGAATATTGCTTTCTTTTTTGTTTATACGTCAACAATATTCATGCTTTCTATTTTTAACATTATAATATTCCTCTTATTTCAGAGAGGTGTCGACAGGCAAGGGGATATATTCAGGTGCTGGAGTGTGTTCTGCAGATCTCTCACTAATAATAGGTGTAGGATGTTTTATTTCAAAGGAAAGAACTTATGCTTATTTCTGTCATAAATATACCAGCAGTGCTACACATGTGCTAACTGCAGAATACATTTGTCATTTTTAATGAAGGAAATAAAGCAAGTAACTACAGCTAGGTCAATTTTTCATTAATTTCATTGTTTTTTTTTTTTTTTTCCTTTTGAGAAAAATGGGTATTTTAGCCAGGTTTTGTGAGCAAATGAGTCTCATGCTGCCTGTGCATGTGTGCCTTAGATTTGACAGCAGCAAAGCTGACTCAAAGATGGTTATTTCTTGTCTGTGTCATGAAAATACACAGAGCAGAGGAAAAACATAATAGAGAGTCTCCAGGCACCTGAATTCTTATCAATAGGCAATTATGGAAAAATCTTAAACAAGAGCTTGTGGTTCCTTGGACACAAGAGCCACTCCAGCATGAGACAGTTCTGTAGCAAAGTGGCTTTTTCTTGCTGCATCCTCATGGAGCCTCTTCTTTGCCATGCTTAAGTAATTGCCAGAAAATCTTGGTTCTGTAGAGCAGACCTGGCTTTGGTGCTTAATTATCAACATGTGGAGCTGGGGAGAAGCTGAAAGCTGAGTTGCCCTCTAAGAGGGGTCAGGTCTTAGCAGGGAAAATGGAGGTCAGAATCTTCAAGGTTAAAAAGTTCTGTCTAACCTTTCATATTATTGCTCAGAAGAATTATTTTTTGAAGTTAATAAACCACGTGCATTCACCTCATATGGCTATTTCCCTCCCCAAACAAATTGCTTTTATTGTCAAAACTACAAATTTGGGCATTGTGATCAATAGCATCATTTTATGAGCTGTCAGAAAGGGACTTGAAGATGCAGCTTTGCTTGATTGTGTAGGAATAAAGATTGATCAGCCCTGTTGCTGCTCCTGTATAGATCCTGGGCTGATTCACGTCGAGTGTACAAAGCAAAGCACTATCCCCTCATCCCTCTTCAAAATCACATAGTCAATAGCTTTTCCCCTGAGCTTCTCCAAGCTCCTGACAGTACAGCCCCAGTGAATATCTTCAGAAGGGCACAGAGGAGGAACGTGTGTTGGTGTTGGGGGGTCTCTCCCTCATAGGAAAATGTGATTTTAATTCCAAACTCTTCTTGGTTCACTTCACAAAAGGCACTGCGCCAAGCCTGTTTGCTTTCCCTCTTTAATGTTTTGTTACTGTTTTTTAAATGGAGGCAGGGAGGAGAAGAGTGCAAGAGGAGAGCAGTGCTGGCCTCAGCAGCCGCTGGTCTGGAGGGGCACACACTGCTCCAAAGGGAAGCCAAGTCTTCTGGTGTCAGAGTTTGCTGAATAGAATTATTCCCAGCGGACAGAAAGGGGCGTTGGCTGAGGGATTTTCACTGTCTGTATTCAGTCAGAATGCACAGTGTTGCTGTATTTGTAGCACAGGTGACTTTGTGTAACAGACTTGTGCATGGTGCAGGTTGTGCAGTGCCTGCAGTCTGGACCTTCCTTACACCAAGGTATGTCAGGAATCCCATCCCCACTGCAGCTTTGTCCAGCAATCCCATTCCCCATCCCCACTGCAGCTTTGTCCAGCAATCCCATCCCCACTGCAGCTTTGTCCAGCAATCCCATCCCCACTGCAGGTTTGTAAGCAGCTGTGAGGCTTTTCCTATTCCATGTGTGCCCTGAGCTGCCCCTGCTGCCCCTGCTTTGTCTGGCAGGGAGCTGGCTGGGGCACTGAAGTGCCAGCAAAGAGCAGTGCCCCGTGCTGTGCCCCCAGATGGGCTCACTGACCCTCCCAGTGAGTGCCAGAGCAGGGAGGCAGCTGCAGGAGGAGGAGGGGGCACAGAACCCCTGTGACTCCCTGGGGCACCCCTGTGACTCCCTGGGGCACCCCTGTGAACCCACAGCTCCAGCAGCAGCACGTTTGCTGTGACCCCACTCAGGGATGATCCACCCTTGGTTTGGGTTTGCACACGAAGAGTGGGGACATAAAAATGTCTGGGTCCTGACACTGAGGGATGATATTAAGCATTGCATGCTTAGCGTCTGTCAAAGCCTCTGAAAATTTTGGATAGAAGGCTTATAAAAAGAAATCCAGAGATACAGTGGGCATCATCCTGTGGCAAATCCTGCACTTCCTGAAGTGCTGGGTTCCACTGGATCTCCTCCTGAGGCGTGTGGCTTTGCTTTTATAGTCTAATCAGGAGGCCCTGCATGGAGCTCTCCCTGTTCAAGGTTCACTGCCCTGTAATCCCACTGAAATGGAGTGGAAAGCCCATGAAAATTTCACTGCATTTGCACTCAAGTGACATATGGCCATGGTGTTAAAAAAAAAAAAAAAAAAAAAAAAGTGATGTCCTGTGGTCTCCATGGAGACTGAGCATGCTGGAAGAGGTGGGAGTATAAAATATTTTCAATTATAGGTTGAAAGGCAGAGATCAAAAGTTTTTCTGGTTAAAATGCTGGTGGGTGTCAACATGCCCAGTTGAATGATAAGGAATTTTGCACAAATTCTTTGCAAAGTGTTTTGAAAATGAGATTTCAAAGCAGGTTTCCTGTAGTGTTTTAGTGGATTTCTGGAATAGTTCTGGATGTGTACTGTCTGTGCCTTTGTCAAATTCCTACCAGAGTGTGTGAGCCAGGAAGTGAAACACCCATCCTGGCCACGAGGAATCCTTGTTTTACAAGTTAGCATTCAAATGCTTTTAAAGGATCATGAAAAGTAAATGGAAGAAAACCCAGCAGAAATGGAGACATTCCATTCAGGAATGGAGACAGTCCATGTGATTCAGGTGTCTGGCTGTCAAAGAAGCCAATTAAAAAAAGTTTTTCCAAGCTTGCTTTGGGGAGGAAAGAGCAAGAAAACTACAAGAGAAGTATTCAGCAAAATGAACCAATAATAACCTAATAATAAAAATGATCCTGTGTTGGTTGGTGGCTGGTGAATCTGCTCCAGTGCTGTTCTTCAGTCACCTGGAGAACAGGAGAGCATTGCTGAGAAAGCGTTACTGGGGAAAATCCCCTTCCTGCTTAACTGCAAAACAGACAGCAGCAAAGGATGCGTGTTGCAACTCTTTGTTCCCAGGTGACCATAGAAATGGCACTGCTGACATCCAAAGGCCAGGGTTTGTGGGCTGTGATTGGAAAATCACTAATTCGATGGTTTGCATCATAAATAATCCTGTTCAGGGTGGGACTGGCAGTAAAGGGACAGACAGTTTGCCTCTGTAAGATGATTTCCATGGGGAAGACAGTTTAAAAAAAGCAGAGGTGGCAATTCTGGCTATTTGCACAGAGTGCAAATCTGGCTATTCTTGGTGCTTTTGCTGAGGAAAGTTTATTGAGTCCTCAGTAGCTGATAGCGGATGATACTTGTTTATTTTAACTTTTTACATGTATGGATCTGTTGCTAAAGGCCAAGGATGTCTGTAGATTTAGCAGACTGAGGGGGATGGAAATGGAGGAGCAGAATTGAGAGGGGAAGGTGGGCGAGGGTTTGTGCAGCCAGTTCCTCCTGGCACTGGTGTCCCTTGCTGCCCTTGTACTCCTCATTTACTGAACTCACCCAGGGCAGGTGGAGATAGAGGCTGCAGCTCTCTTGGCTTGAGCTTTTTGGGGCTGAATGTGAATTTGCTTCAACAAGGATTGATCTTGAATCTTACTATTTTGGGTTGGAGTTTTGCCAATGATATAACCATAACAAGATTTCTTCATTGAAGTCCTTTTTGGGTATTATTAAAAGAAAAAAGGCCCTGCCCTCTTTCTCCCTTTAGATCAGAGCCGAATAAATACATAATTTGGGGAAGACATAAAGGAAAAAACCACACATGAAATGCAGAAATATATTCAGTTCTGTAGCTCTATCTGCCTTGGAATTGGTTTCCTCTGTCAGTAAACAACTGAACAGATGGAAAAGGTCTGAAACAAAAGGAAAACATTACCTAACAGAAATGCTTGCTGCTTGTTATCTGGAGAGAGTGTTTGAGTGAAGGCAATCTCAATCGAGGCAAATACACGAGAGGTTGGCTTGCAGCCCAAGGAAACAGGAGTTTTAACAAATTCTGGCTGTTGAGTTTTGTTTTAGGAAATTGGCAATCTTGAAATGAGAGGGCATTTTATGCTCTGGGGGCTGGCAGCACCAGAAACACAAATGGTTTTGGTGGCTGTGAGTTGTCTCAGCAGTCAGTGCAGCGTTTTCCTCATGGGAAACTCAACCTATGTCCTGCTTTGCCCTGCCTGTGCTTGTGTTCCCTGGAGTCCAACCAACAAATGATTCCTCGAGTTTCTCCATTTGCAGGAATAATTTAGTAACAAATTCTCTATTTTTTTGACCATGTAATAGAATGACATAAAATTATGGCTTAAATTTAGGCACCAGGTTTTGCAAGCAGCACTTTGGACAGTAATTCTTAATTTCACAGAGGCTGGAAAACTACACCTATTTTTTAATAACTTTGATTTGTTAGTATATTTATATTGAATCTGTTTATTCTTCCCTAACTCCCTCTAATAGAAATTAGACATGTCATTAATTTAATAATAGCACCTGGGTCAAAGGAATTATTTCATGCCACCTCAGTTAATAGGAATGAAGATATTTTATTCTGAAGACCATTGTGTATGCAGAAATTTTCCATTTCAAAAAGAATAATTAGCAGTGTTGTTAAGTTCACTGGGTTTATCTGTGGTCAGCTTTACATTCCAGAAGAAACAGAACAGTTTCAATGTTTTCTTTGCTGTTCAGTTCTGGCGTGGCCCAGAACGTCCTTGGATCAGGGCTGCTGCAGTCACTTGGATTTTTGTGCTTAGCCTAACTTGGAAATGGAAACTGCTTCTGGCGTGCACCTGGAAAATTGTGTGTGCCCAGCTCCTGGGGTGGCTTTCATCACACAGCCAATTTTTACTAACTTAATTTAAATGTTAAGTGCTGGTGCACGTGGGGCAGATTCAAATGGAATATACTCTTCCAGCTGAAAACCTCTGCTAGTTCAAGTCTTTTCTTAAAATTCTGATTTCAGGATAGGAAAATGTTGTCCCTCTCCCCCCAAAAGCCAACAAAACCCCTTTTGTCTGTGTAGTTCAGACACAAAGCTCCTAAAAAATACTTCACTCTGTTCACTTGTAACATTTATTTGTTTGCCAAGGCTCTGAGTGGGTGTTTAATTTTATTTAAAGGACAGTGTGAATAGCCTCTGGGGCTTAATTTAGAATTTATACAATTTCCTACTTCCCTTAGATAAATCCTAGTGAAGGAAACATCTTTCATATGTAAAAAAAGTTGTGATTTCCACCCCATTTAAAGTCATGTTTTATTTAGACCATTCTATTTCCTCTTCCCTTGGGGCAGCATCTGAATTCCTTGTCAGGTCATTAACTATATTAGATGCATTAGATGAAAACATCTGAACATTTTTTTGGTCAGAGAAGCAACATTGAATGAATTAACGCTGTGTACATATTCCCACAAAGCAGGAGCTTTGTGCTCTTTTGCTGCCTGCCCAAAACTGCAGGAGCTTTTTGTGTGAATGGAGCTGTGCTGCTGGAGCGGGCCCGTCCCTCCGAGTGCCGAGGCTCCTCAGGGGTTCTGGTGGGATCCTTGGAGAGCCCAGCACCGGTGAGCAGCAGTGAAACGTCCTTTTGGAGGAGCAGGTGCCAGCCTGTCGTGGTGCTCCCAGCCCTGGCACAGGGCTGCTCCCAGCCCAGCCCTTTGCTGAGGGCCAGCAGCAGCAGCTCCTTGCCCCGGGCTGGCAGCGCTCCCCGGGACTTCACTGCTTCTCTTGCGGAGGGAAGAGCTCTTCCAGGCTGCTCTCCGTGTGGAAAAGGGCTGGGAAGGAGCTCAGGCAGCACAGGAGAGCAGTGCCCTTCGGCTGCAGGGGCTGGGAGCATCAGCCAGGGGCTCCTTGGGGACAGCGGTGGGGCTGTCACTGCCTTCCTTGAACAGACATTCCCTAGGAGCTGAGACGCTGCTCTTTCCTCTCCTCTGCCCCCCGTGCCCTGCACCTCGCTGCCTGGAGCAAGGGCTGGTTCTGGGGTGCGCAAAGCTGAGCACAAACACCCCCCAGTGCTCGGCCCACTGAGTGCTGGGCCTGCAGAATCCCCCCGGGGCCGGGGGCTCAGCAGGGAAAAGCTGGCACCACACACACTGAACAGCCACAGTGCCACTGGGGAGAGAGGAACCAGCAGGGACCTCTTCCTTGGAAATGGGCACTCCTTCATTGCTCACACCTGAAGGGAAATGTGCAACTTGCTTTGGCTGATTTCTTATATTCCTCTTGATGTTACAGTTTTCCTTACAATTAGCAGATAAGGTGCTTTTCTACCTCCACTCAGCATGTTATTTATCCTTCCCAGACAAGGGTTATTACATGCTGTCTCTTTTTCAGGCAAAATCCAATAAATTCTCTGATCTCTGCTGTAAAACTGGGGTAAACGGATAGTGCAGAGGAGTCATCTGTCATGATTCCTCCTTAGTGTCTTGCAGGAAATGAGCAGCCAGGAAGAATCCACCAAGGCTGAAAGATGACATTTCCTTCTTTCAGCTCAACCTCGAGGAACCCAGCCTCACACAATGGAGTTTATATGAAATTCTCAGCTTATTTCTCTCTGGCCCTGTTGTTTTGTTTTGAAGAAACTGAAGGCCTCACAAGCTGTTGAGATTTCTGTTCTTTTTTTTGGAAATGTTTACTGGATCTGTGGCTGGAAAACCGTATCCCTTCAGTGAGCACTGGCAGCATTTGTTCAGTTGCACTTCATTACTATGCACATATTAGTCTGCTCTTGATTGCTCTTGCTGCCACCCCAGAGGAGGGATCAGCCACTGGAACCAATATCCGGCTTTTGGCAGTAGATAAAGCTATGGGAAAGCTGAAAAAAAGGAGTGATGGCACTTCACAGAGCATCCCAGACTGGTGTGGCTAGCCAAGGAGAGACCTCGTTACGAGACAGCTCACACCTGAGTTCACAAGTGTGGGTTTTGCATAATGACTATCCTGCAATGTTCACTTCTTGGCAACTCTGTAAGGCTGCCCTGGAGCACAAGTTCTATCCCTTCTCTTGCTCCTGAGTCCCAGAAGTATTTCAGTTTAACCTGAAATCTTACTGGCATCAGTAGGATCTGGACACTTGCTTGAATTTCAGCTATATTTTCTTGAACCATTTGTTGGAAATGAATTCATTGGATGGGCATTCTTGGAGCATGGGCTCTTACAGTAAACATGACAAAGATATTCTAGGGTGAGTAGAGGATTTTGGATGCATCAAATTTGAATTTTTCAAATTAAAAACTGAACTGAGATGTGATTTTCAAAAATGCTTGAGTACTGTTGGGGTGCTGGTGAGGGGAGAGGTGGAAAGCTCAGTCTCGTGTCCCCACTCAGGCAGGTGCATTATTGGTTTCATTAACAACCCTGACCAAGTGGAATTGAAATCTTTCTCCCTTTTTCCATGCTTGCTTCAGTTTCTCCTTTCCCTGCTGCTCATCAGTGGTGGCACAGAACAAAGAGCAGAAAGTTCTCACTGTTTCTTACCTGGTTCCAGAGTGACCAACAGGAGATGAACCTGTCAGTGTGAGGCCAGACTGTTGTGCACACTTTCTCTGAGGAATTAAAACCTCTGGGATCAGAGTGAGAAAGAGGATCAGTCGACTTCAAAGTGGTGAAGCGACAGCTCCCTCAGCTGTGCTCAGGGGTGGCAGCTTGGCAGGTCACCACAGCTGGGCTTGGATTAGGGACAGGGGAGCTGAAAATGTGCCAGCACAGAAAGGGGAGAAAAGAAACCATGCCCACAATTACTTAAAACTCAAGCAAAAAGAGAGTTTGAATGGGGAAGGTCAGCAGCACTGTCTTTGACAGCAGTGGTTCTCCATCCTGGGGATTGACATATTTCACATTCACACTGATGGCTAGATAATGCTGTATTCAACGCTCTGGAGGTATTTGCAGTATTTTAATAGTAAGCTCAGTAGAGTGGGCATTTATTTCATAAAGGAAGTTTATGCCAGTCTGTCTAACAGCAGAGTGAGCTGATTAAAGTTTGGCAGACCCTATTGACACTTCTAATAAAGAAATCACTACCACAGCATTTTTCTCTACTTAGAGCAACAAGAGCAAGGATGGTGAAGAAATAAAACCTTGAGAGAGAAAGACACTGTTGACAGCACCTTTTAACTTCCTCCATTTAATCACGAGTGCTCAGCTTCTGCCGCCACTGGAGCACATAAAGCAGTAATACTGCAATGTATTCATCACTCATCATGCACTGCATGCCTGGGGATTAGGAGTGTGCAGGGGCTGGCTCCCAGGGGCCAGAGGAGCTTGGACAGTCTGTGGAGAGGCCGTGGCACAGCCCCAGTGAAATAATCCCGTGGCACATTGATTCTAGAGCTGCTCATGAGCTGAGTGACTTGGACCTGCCCCTTCTTGGGTCCTTGGTGGGTTACTCTCTCTGTAAACCCTCCTAAGCCAGGCTGGCTCCCAAAATCAGCCCCTGCCCTCAGGGCTGGAACAGCCAGGGTCCAGCAAGGGGAAATGGAAGGGCATGATGTGAGCACTGGAGCTGGTTCTCACAGCCCACAAACTAAAGGATACTTTACGTCCATACCTTCAGGCAAATTAGACACTGGGGATCATTTAGTTAATCCTCATCATATTACACTGCAAACTAGATTATTAATTGCACAACAGTATTAACGGGGTAATAATGACAGGAGCTAAATGAGAATTTGAAAAGATGTTCCCACACCTGTGTCTGCCCCTGTGTACTTTGGGATAACCATTGCTATGTTTATTTGGCTAATGAGGCTGCCTCAGTGGGACCACTTACATATTTTTACATATTTAGGAGCTGCTTATTTTGGTTTTCTCTTAGATTATTCTTCAGATTTTAAACAGATTCCAGGGGCTATCACTAAGTCATACCTTTGTCACCGTTACAGCCTCATTTTAAGCTCTCCAGGCTCAGCAGTGGCTGCTGTACCTTGTGGCTGTGCCCAGAGCTGTGTTTCCCTGCCCCGTGCTTCCCTGAACATCTGTGAGAAGCCCTGCCAGGGGTCTGTGGCCACCCTGCGAGCCCCGGGGTCCGGAGCCATCAGCTGGGCTGGGTTTGCCCTCGGGTGCCTGGGTCATGTTCTGCACGACCTCGGCTGCACACGTGAAAAATGAATGATGTGGATCTGCAGCAGTGCAGAGCTGAGTGCTCTGTCCCTTGGGCGTCCTTCTGGGAGCTTGTGTTGATGAGAAAAATGCTATGAGCAGTGTTGAGCAGATGCTTTGCACTGCTTCTGATCTGTCTGTAGGGAATGGCAGTATTTGCTGTTAAATTTAGCTTTGGTTTTATCATCTGTATCTCTCACGTCATCATATTTATCCATCACTTGCCAGGCCATTACTCACCTTAAAATAAGTAACATGGAAAAGAAGGACAAAGGAGGGTTTTAAACTATGGCAGTATTTTCCATCACATGTGTCCATCTTCCCTTTCCTCTGAAGGAACCAAATGTGGCAAATAGCTAGGAATTCTCCAAAAGTCTGTCTCCCACATGATACTTATTACTTTCCAGGCAAGCCCTTGGCTGCCACTGCTGCTGTATATTTATGATCAAAGAGTACCTCAATCATTTGTAGATAACTTCATAGTACACTTGCATTGTCCAATACTCTGTCCTGCACAGATTTATCTGCCTCACGTGTGTGCAACAGACTGACAGAAGTAACCTTCAAAACTTTACCATTCCAATATGAATTTTTTGGCAAATACCTGCATCAGTAAACCTCAGAGGACTGGCAGATCTTTTCTTTAAATGATCTGTGCATCCCCAGGGTGATGTTTTCGGTGCTAATGTCCTCTCCCTTCACAGGAACTTGTGCACATGTGCTGTGACAGTTTACATGGAAAAGGCATCCTCAATGTGCAGGGTTTAGCACCTCCAACACGTTCCTGGCTTGCAAATTGAGTGTGTACAAAAGATGCAAAAATCAAATCTAAAAATACATCCAACTGTCAGACTAAATTAAAATTCATGCTTCATTAAGTGGGTACAGTACAACTGAAAGAAGTCTTGGTAGAAGCAGAGCTGCTGCTTCTGTTTAGCTTTTTAGCCAGCTGGGGCTAAATCTCCTTAGAAATGCCCCTGATATTGAGTTCATGGTGTTGAGCAGTTGTTTATTCCTAGTTTGCCAGAATTCCTGATTCTGCTTTTCCAGCAGTTGTTATGGCACATCCTCAAACTGAATTTAGGCTTTACACATTGCCTTTATGTTTGATCAACCATCTTCTTGCTGTGAGTTAAAATCCACGCCAGATGCTGCAGCACACCTGTGATTTACAAACTGCTAGTGGCATGTGAAATATAAAATACCCCTTTGGTCACCCAGTGGGTGCTGTGTGAGCAAACACAGCCTGTGGGGCTGCTGTGGCTGCAAGGATTCTGTGCAAATACAGAACCTAGGGAAACAAAAAAAGAAATATAGACATGTATGTCTGGGCTGATTTTTTCCTACCCTTTCATGTTCAGTGCTCAGCCTTGCTTTAAAGAGGGATTTCAGAGAAACAGCTTTTCTGTATCAGATGCTGAGAGCTCTGCAGGCTGGGGCTCTGCCATGGTCCCAACAGGCTCCTGAGCCATGGAGCAGAAGTAGCTGCATGTTCCACGTCATGGATTTTGTGCTGTTTCAGCAGTGGAGATATCAGGAGATCTGAGTACATATCTGAGCAATAGCCATGGCTCATTTCAGGGTATAAAACCCAGCAGAGTGCTTTTTGAAGTAGGCAAGTTGACTTTTGACACAGAAGCATCGATTTCCTCCCTCTTCTTTGAGTTCATGTTTTTACATTTCTTTGACTTCTGACATTTTGCAGATTTTTGCAAATGAATGTGATGATAGACAGGAATAAACTTAATTGTGAGAGTCAAAGATGAAGCAGAGAGGAATGCAAAGTAGGTCAGGAAAGGAGAAGGTGACAGGAGGGTTCTGGCAGTGACATGAGGGACATCTCTGCCCGGTAGCACGGGGAGAGCTTTCAGTCCTGCAGAGCAATCGTGAGGCATCTCCATCCCTTCCTCTCGTGCTCATGATCCTTCACAACCCTAAGCAGAGTCCCCCGGTGTCTTTCCTTAAAGCCAGGGGTCTGGATCAGACCTGGAATATGGAAAAGAGCTCCCAGCCCAGCAGGGCCAGTGGAAGTTGGTGTCCTGGCTCCTCAGGGCATCACACAGTGCTGCTCCAGAACTGGCTGTAAAATGTGGGGAAAGTCAGGCACAGCCTCTTCAGTGGCGAAAGCAGATTTTACCCCAGTGCACAGGAGCTCTCTGGTGAGGACAGTGCTGAGGGCTGGAGAGCCTTTCTGTTTAAGAACAGCTCTGACTCCTTGTTTTATTGCTTTGCTGAATTCCAATATGCTTTGCCACTGTGTGCTCTGAAATATTGCCACTCTCTGAGGCCAGGGCAAGTTTTCCACAGAAAATGATAATGTTCTCCTTCCTTTATTTTAATTAGTATTTCAGTGGAAGTGAGGAATTTGCTGATTTATGTAATTCTTTAAAAGAGGGCAGGGCAGCAAACTTCAGAGTAATTTATTTTTTGACATATATATTGCAGTGGTGTTGAAGACTTTTTGCAGCAGTTTGCAATCCTTTTCTGCAGAGAAAAATATTCACCTCAGACAGTGGAATTTCATGAAGTCATCACTGATTCATGCATTCCATGGTTATTTGCTATTTTTGCAGACTCATCTATGTATTTTTACTCCATGGCATCCTGCAGGCATGTTCATTTCTATCTGCTGTGCTGAAGTATTTATGCAGATTGTTTTAAGAATATGTTTTCAACCAGTTCAAGAAGAACAAACTCTTTCTTTTAAATAATTGCAGTTATCAATGAATTTTTTTTCTGTATGTGCAAATAATTAATGAACAAAAAAAAGATATAACTTGGCTTTTGGCAACCAAATATGAATTTAGTTGATGAGCTAACCATTCCTAGAAGTTATTAGTATTTTCCCTCTCTCCAGTGTTTATTCCCAGCCTGCTGTTGTAGTCCTCTCAGTATGGCTGGCACAACTCTGAAGAGTCACAGGAACTCTCAGGAGAAGGGGTTCTGAGGGGGATCGTTTCAGTGATCTGAGCTGATAATTTCAGTGATCTGAGCTGAAATAATTTCAGTGATGATTTCAGTGATGATTTCAGTGATGATTTCAGTGGTAATTTCAGTGGTAATTTCAGTGATGATTTCAGTGGTAATTTCAGTGATCTGAGCTGCAGAGCAGCCCCAGCACTGTGTGGCTCAGAGTGTCACCCCTCAGAGTGTCACCCCTCAGAGTGTCACCTCTCAGTGTCACCT
>VXBQ01000752.1:18503-33458 GCA_013400175.1 Phainopepla nitens | reverse complement strand
CACTGAGAGCACCCTTACAGGGGGGCACTGAGAGCACCCTTACAGGGGGGCACTGAGAGCACCCAGGGGTGGCACTGAGAGCACCCAGGGGTGGCAAGCACCTTTCCAGGGGCACAAGCAGAGCAGGCTGCTGTGATTCCTGCACTGCTCCCTGCCCTGGGCTCTGCGGCTCAGGCACCTCCCACGGGGTCATTCCCTGCAGCACAACTACAGTCATCAACTGCCACTACTATTATCATTATTATTACTGTTATTATTACTATTATTATTATTTCTGTTTCCTTCACTCGTGAGAGAGTGCCCAAGGATTGCCAGACTCGTGTGCCCCTCACACCTGACCAGCCCTGGGCTCAGGGGCTGCACAGCCTGGCACTCAGAGGGGGAACATCAGCTGCACCTGATGCAAAACCCAAAAGGACTGACCCCAGCAGCTCATGCTGATCCGAGCATGAGTTCTGTGAGCTCCTGAACTGGCACAGTTCTGAATGTCACAAGCACATCAGAAGCTGTGATTTGATCTGACAGACCCAGGAGTCAGCTGCAGACCTGTCCCATCATCCTGTATGTGTGATTTCCTCATGGCTGTCACATTATCCAAGGTGTGTGGAGGGGAAACATCTGCTCCAATAAAAATGTCCCACAGCTGGAGCAGGGACAGGGATCTTACCCTGATTGCTACAGACAGAATAATTTACTGAGAAATCATTTACCTTGAGAAAGGTGTTAGACCAGATGGCTTTCAAAGGTCTCTCCTAACCAAGACTGCCCTGTAATTCTGTGATTTTAGATACATTTCAGCCTAAAGCTCTTTCAAAAAGCTGGGTTTGGAGGGAGGCAAGGTGCATCTTTCTTCTCTCTTCAGTTTTTCATATTATTGCTTAAAAATAAGAAACAAACAGCATTCTGGAAGCTTCTGTTTTAATACTAAGAAAGCTGGGAAGTATTTTTTTTTTTAATTCTAGACTTAGCAAACACTGAACAATTCTGTAAAGAAAACTCTTTTAAAAAAATGTTATTTGAATTGAAAAGAACGTTGCAGTTTTGGAAGATGTACGAGTTCAGCAGAAATACTTGCTGAATGGTTCACAGCAGAGGAAATTCCTGTAGCTGAGGTACTAATCTCATATAGGGGATGTGCCTTGGCAGGCGTCTCCAAATAAGTCACTGATTTTGCAATGTATTGAGAGCTTGAGTCTTGTGGAATGTAATGCTGCTTTTAGATATAATTGCATTTGTTGAACCAGTGTGGACACTAATCAGCAAGACATAAAAAAGTGTTATAGATCTGACCATGGAGACGTGGCTGAACTAAATGCTAAGATATCAGACCTTCCACTCTGGATTTAATGCCACAATTACATTTTTTAAAAATTAGCAGGGAGCATAATTTCAAAATAATTATGAATTCCAGAGTGTAACCCCACATATATTTATGCACAGGTGAAAATTTCCTGGTCATGTATGAGAGGGGTGTTTAGGTGGATAAATATTTGTAGGCTGAGCAGTGAATTTTGCTGCAGGGCTGTGAGCTGAGCACAGTGCTTGATCTCCTGGTTTTGTGTGCTGGGATTACTCAGCAGGCAATATTTGCAGTTTTTAGCATGAAGATCCTGGGTCTCATTCCCTCAGAGCTGTGCAGTGTTTGAGCAACTCCTGCCATTCAGAAAAAGGTTTCTTTCAATTCCAGGAGACTGGGACGGTGCTAACAGCCTGCCAGACCATAATGTGAATGGAATTCTGAAGGTTTTTCAGGGATGCTCAGGAGGGTCACTGGCCCAAAGGCTGCTCTGGGGTTATGGTGTGAATTCCAGAGCCCTGCCAGAGCTGGCCACACCTCCCTTCCACCTGTGCTGAGCTGCTCTTTGGCTGAAGCCTTTATTCCTGGTTTTCCCGCCCATAAAATGACAATTGTGTTTTATTTCTCCTATTTTCCCCCCTTGTTAAGACAAGGTTATATTGTGCAGTGTGGTCTGAGCCTTGCTGGCTCCTGCAGAAACTTCCCCAGTTCATGGTGAGCACTTGTGGAGCGTGCCTGCTTTCCTCCTCTGCGGCTTTATCACACCCACGAGTGAGTTATCCCACATTTATTGTTATTTTTGTGCTGAGGACAGTAAAGCAGCAGGTGGAGAAGGCGGGATGGAGTGTATCTGCAGGGTTTTATTGGGCTCTGCACTGTCAGTAAAAGCAGTTTTGTAGCCCTTGAGCTCTGCCTCGTGCCCAGGAGCTGGGGCTGCTCTGCTCGTGCCTCGGGACGGGGCAGCTGCAGAAGCTCCTGCTGGTCCCTGGCTGCTGGGGATCCTTTACTGAGGCATTGTTGGAGGGGATAATGAGATAATAATAATGTCAGCACTGATTTGCCTTCCCCTGGCACGGTGTGGTAAATGATCCCTGCGTTACCGTGCCAAGGATGCTCAGAACCCTGGTTCTGAACTGAAATGCTGACTCCGTGGGTAATTACATTTTAAATTGATATTATATTGAGAGGTTTGCTAATTTTTGCTCACTCTTGAATTGAGTTATTTGGGAAAAGTGCTATCAACAGCTGGAAAATCGTATAGTGAATAATTTATTTGACAATAGCAAAAAAAAAAGTCAAATAAATAATTCAGCAAATATTTCTCAACCAACACCACTGATGTCAAGCTCCAGAGAGATGGATCGATTTTTAAAATAACTTTATTTCGTGATTAGCAGACTCATTTCTTGGTGATTTTTCTTGCTAGTTGGTTCATACTGTGATTCCCATAGAAAAATGACTTTTCAGCCTACCTATCCTGAATTTTTAATAGTAAGATGACAATGAATAAAATTAAATTTTAATATAGTTCTGTATGTATCACCTTTTCTTGATATATCAATGGTGAGTAATGATCTCTGCTGTAGCACAGTGCTCCAGGTTCCACAGATACTGGGTTTTAGAATGCCCTCTCTGACCCTGGCACGGGCTGAGCCCCAAGTCTCACTTTCTTGTCTCAGATATTGCAGTTATTGTTTGTGTGGGTTGGGTGCTGTGATACATTCCAAGGGGCTCTGTGGTGTTTTGGGAGGTCTGCACCTCTCGGGTACCTCAGCCCGTGGGGGAAGAGGGAGGAAATGTGGCTGGAAACTGGGGAAAAAGGAGGCTCCAAAACTTTGAGAGACCCCAAGGGAAATGCCCCACGGCCTCTCCTTTGATTTGAATAAAGCTCCAGGACTCCTCTGTGTCCTTTTTGGCCATAAAGGTCTGGAGTTTTGGGTTCATTTCCTGCCCCTGCCCCATTCCCCTGGTGCAGCTCCTTGCAGGAGCCACATGTGCCCATCGAGCACCACGGGGCTCTGGCACACAGGCAGCAGGAGTCAGTGCATGGCAGGGAGCTGTTTATTCACACACATGTGATAGTGCATGGCAGGGAGCTGTTTATTCACACATGTGATAGTGCATGGCAGGGAGCTGTTTATTCACACACACGTGATAGTGCATGGCAGGGAGCTGTTTATTCACACACATGTGATAGTCAGTGCATGGCAGGGAGCTGTTTATTCACACATGTGATAGTCAGTGCATGGCAGGGAGCTGTTTATTGAGCAGAAATATGATAGTTAGTGCATGGCAAGGTGCTCTTTACTCACACAGATGTGATCTCTGCCTCCCAGCTTCGTGGTGACAAATGCAAATGTCCCTCCTGCCACAACACTTTGGCTTGGACGTAAAGGCTTCTTAAAACAAACCAAAACCCCTCACAAATAAAAGTATTCTCTCGCCTGAAACCAGAGTTGTGGATATTTTTTGAGAATTCAGCAAAGACTAGACAGACAATCTTTTCTTGGTGAAGATAAACTAAAATATTATCAGGATTCTCTCCTGACTACTTTAAATATAGATGGATATATATATATATATATAAAAATATATTCCTTCTGGTACAGGACATTTTTCAGTCAGTGATTTCTTTTCTCTTAATATCTTCTCGTTTCCTCCTCCTTTTTTCCCCACCCAAAATCTGTTTAGGTGTGAAGACAGTTTGTTACTGGGCTGCATGTTCCAAGGAGCGCTTCAAAAATATGGATAAAATCCACTTTGTTTAAAGACTTTGGCACTGCTGGGGATCTGCTGCTCTAGGGGAGCATAAATGCAATGCCCATGTGCTCTAGGGCTGGGGAGAGATGGGAAGAGCTCCACAAAAAGCAAATATTGAAATATTGTGAAGGAAAGGCTGATTCTCTAGTGATCCTTTGATTTCCTCTCCACCTCCTCATTCTTGGTAAGGAAACAAGTACTGTTTAGTGATGATATCAGGAGTAATGGCTTCCAATTCCGGAGGAGAGGAGCAGAGGTTTGTAAAATCCGTCCAGTGGAATTGTTTACATTCCAGAGAAAATACCATAGGAAAAGATTTCTTTTTTCATTTTAAATAGAATCTATATTAGAAACGAAATGTTTTTTAAAAAATACAGAGCTTTGCTACCACATGGCAACACTTTGGCTTTCCAGGCATTTATCCTACATCTGCTGTGGGGTGATGCTGTTTCCTCCCACGCAGGGAAGGAAACTTGGTGGTTTTGTCTGTGTGACAACAGAGCACGTGACCTTGCTTTTACCCAAAAAATTACTTCTTTCTGAAATGCCACCTTTTTTCCACTTTGTGGTGCATAAATCATCTCATCCCCTCTTTTTATGGGAAAGTAATTTTCAGTTTAATTTTCTCTGCTGTGACACGGGAGTAATGGTTTTCAGAAATCCCTTCAGGCCTCCTGGGGTCAGCTGTGCCGCTGCCACCCTTCTCTCGTGCTGGGAAGTTTTCCCAGTTATCCCTAGAAACATTTTCTCCTTTTCTGAGCTCTGCCGTTGCACCTCTTGCCCTGGCCCGTGCAGCGTTTCACCAGAGACCCTCGTGGTACCCTGCAGGAGATGTGCTGGGCACGTTTGTGGAGCTGCAGGAGAATCAAATTGCCTCTCCTCTCCCCTCCCGTGGGCTCTTTCATTAGCTTTGCTGTGATACAGCCCATTTTGCATATTCACGGCTTGGGGCTGCTCCTGTCCGTTGCAGCCTGCTGGAGCCAGTGGTGAAAGTTTGAACATTTGCTGATGAGGACGTTCCGGGCTGGTTTGGGAGGTGCAGAGCGGCTCTGCTGTGGAGCATCACGCAGAGACCCCAGCTGGGGAGGTCAGGGTGGGATCCCCGGTCTGAGCAGCACTGCCCACAGCCAGGGGCTGCTCCGGGGTTCACAAGGAATGTGACAGCCCTCCGAGGATGGCTCTGCCTCTGAGGAAATGTGCTGTGCCAGCAGAGGGGTCAGCACTGCCCCAGCGCCTGGGCACAGCCCCGCCGGAGCCAGGGCCAGCCCCAGCCTGAAACGGCACTAGGGATTTTGGTTATGAGATGTTTTGCCTGTGTCAGGGATGTGTCAGAAGCAGCAGGTGCAGGATGGCCCTGTGGAGGTGGGAAATACTCCCCTAGAGACAGGACAGAGCTCCCCGTGGCTCTTAATTTGTAAGAGCTGCTTGATCTCTCGTTAGGGAACCGAAGGCAGATGAAGAAATAGAGAACAAACGTGTCTGTGCCGTCCTGGCTGGCAGAAGGAAACACCTGACTCCATTCCAATGAATTTGTGGGGTTTTTTAGATCATCTTTGCCTTCAGTTCGGGCTGAGGTGCTGTAGAGATGTGTCTCCATGGCACAGAGCTCAGCAGGGCCCTGCTCACCAGCAGAGTTTATTGGCACCACAGCCCTGACTTCAACAGAAGAGCCACAAATATTTGTATGTGACTGAACTCCACAGGTGAATATTACTTGTGCAAATTTCTGTGTTTATGGTTTTTAGCTGTATTTTCTGAAAGGTAACTTTTGGCCTGATTTCTCTTCTGAAAAACCTCCGTTGCTGAATTGAGCTTAGGAAAAGTGCAGCTTGGGAAACGGATCCATGGGACTTGCACGTGGGAGGACTGACATAGTTAGTGATGAGTAAGGTACTTGAACAAAGTTCCTGACCTGGAGCTGACAGCCTGGGTCTGATCACAGGTCGTGCAATACTTCCACTTTTTAAAATACATCCTTAGTAGCAGTGATGAGCTTCTTACTGATTTTTGTTGTCTTCTCTCTTGGAGGTGTTTAGCATTTTTAAGAGGAGCTTGTTCAAATAATTTCTATCAAAATCACATTTGGTGGCAAGATGTGGGGTTTTTGCTCCGAGAAATGCTTCATTCAAATACCTACTCTGAAGGAGACCTTAAAAGAAATATCTGTGTGCCTCTGGGGGTCCTGTAGCTGTGCCAGTGGGAGCTGTAGCTCATGAACGTGCTCCACTTCTCTCTCCCCATCTTTCCCACTGCCTTTCACTCCCTCCTTCGTTTTACTCTGTCCTAATCACTTCTTTTCTCCAAATCTCCAACATACCTGGAAAAGTTTTGGGGGTTTGCCTTTTTTGGGAGTGTTTTGGTGGTTGCAAGGTCTGGCAGCATGCCCTCAGTGTCCCCCTGTCCCTGTGGCAGCACCAGCCCTGCTCAGGGAGCTCAGACAGTGAGACAATAATGCACAGAGGCACCCTGAGCAGAATCCCAGCCCCAAGGTTCATTGCATGAAGATTCAATTAGCTCTTTAAACACAGGAGCTGGGCTAGAACACACTGTACAGCCCAGGCTCTCTGCCAGGGATTTATAGGCAAAGCACTGCCCGTTCCTGCTCACACAATTAAGGTAACTGAGATTCAATAGTCACAGCTGCATAAAGCAGCTTCTGATCCCACCTAGGTCAGCATGAAATGAGGCTGCATTCGGTGCTAGTTTAGAATCCGTGCTCTTTTTTTCATGAGATGAAGAAATGAGAAATTGAACACAATGTGTTCCATTTTGGAAACAGACAGGCTCGCTTTAAATTCCATCCAGGAGAGAAAAACCACCGTGCATCCACTGAAATACAAACCTTAGAGATGATCAGATCAACCTCCTCAAGAAATAGCACTGGGTAAAGCTCTGAATTTAGTCAGCACAGTGGAAATCTCTGAGGATCTTGGGAAGAGTCCCAAACTGGGGCTGTTGTCATAACTGATCTTCATAAAAGCATATCCTCACTTTTAGCTCTTTTCCCACATCAGCTGGCAAACCTGCTGGGGTTTGGGTGCATTTTGGGATTCTCTAATCAGTTGCTGAAAGGTTCCCTTTTTCTCTAGTTGCACTCTCCAGCAGAAATGGCTTCTGACACTTCAGTGCTGGGCCAGTCTTCCTCTCCTTGAGGATTATCCCACAGAAAGAAATTCTGCTCTTTCCTTTCCCTCCACACAAACACTGCAGCTGGTTCAGCATTCAGTGCTTCAGGAGTAAAAGCATTCTCCGTGTGCCCTGGATTTGTGCACTGCTGAGAAATCCCACATTCCCCTGGAGCTTTACAGGAAATCCAGGATTTTCCTGTCTCTCTCGGTGCCGCTGGCCTCGGGAGCTCACCTTACCAGGACACCCAAGGGAATCCTCACTGCCTGTCCGTGCACCCGCTGGTTTTATAACAGACTTTACAGCAATCGCATCAATTCCCTTTCCAGCCCTCCCTCTTTGCACTTCTGCTGTATGGAATCCTCTGGCACAGCCAGGGAACCCGAGGAAGGACAGCTCCCGACGGCAGCGTGCCTTTGGGATCTGCCCCCAGTGTCACAGCCAGCAGGCGTTGCTCAAGGACCCTGGCAGGACTGGCTGGTATTAAACAGGCCAGTTTTGTAACTCTCTCACAAGCAGCTCCATTATCTGTAATTCCTGGTTTAGCAAAGGACAAAAGGAGCTTCCCACTGGCACTCACAGCAAGGCAGCAGTATAGCCAGAAATTAATTCTGAGTTTCGAGTCCTCTGCTCCCTGCTGCCCTTGTTCATGGACCCCATCCCGAGCTTTGACCTTTCTTCCCTGCCTGTCTTTTCAATAAACAGAAAATACTTTTGATGCAGTGGTTTCCCCTTTCAAGGAGTGTTTCCCTTTAGATTTGCTCACGTGCTGCTTTACCAGGAGGAAATACAGCGTGCTCGTTAAAGGCAGGCTCTGGGAGTTACTTCAGGCTGCAGTTTCAGCTCTGGCTTGCCTTTGATCTGGTTGTGTTTCTCCCCCATGGAATGGAGCAGGGCACAGTGATCCATGTCACAAAGGGGTACTGAGCCACTTGAACAGGTGGGAAATACGCTGAAATCTTAAGACAAGTGCAAATGATCAATTTATTATTAAATCCATCATCCCACCAAATCCTCTCTTTGAAGGAGCCTTAATCCAAGGTTTTATTAACATAAAAGCAATTATATTCCTGGCTTATGAGTCCTGTGAATGAACATTTCTTTTCCTTTCTGTGCTGCAGTGCGGAGGGTCCTTCCTCTGAAATCATGCAGATTGATTTTGAAATTGAAGACCTGAGTGAGCTACCTGAGACCCAGCTCATCACCTGGCAGGTGGAATACCCTGGAGACACCACGTCTGATCTGGGAATCTCCAAGATCTACGTAAGCCAGAAGGAGCTGGTGGGAGTTCTGCCCTTGGCCATGGTAAGGAATTGTTTCTAGCATTGCTTTACAGGGCAGGACGATGCCAACATCAGCTGAGAGGGGAGGGAGGGGCAGAAGGGAACACCTTGAGAGTCAGGTCCTGAGCTGGGAGGGGAGAGCAGAGCTTCCCTCGGGAGGCCAGGTCCTGCTCTGGGACTGCCACGCTGCGTTTGGGGCAGAAGCTGAGCTCCTGGCATTGCCATGCTCAGAGCCCCTCCTGGGTGCAGCACGGGCTGTGCTTGGGCACTCGGCTCAGCGTGGTGCATCTCTGACCTGAGCCAGAGATTCTGGGCTCTGACACCGGTCTAGACTTCCTGAGTGACAGGTTTTCCAGAGTTTGAATGCTGAGCCCATATGCATTTGAGAGTGAGAAAAGAAACAAAAGGAATGGCATGAACTCTGAGTAATTTTTGGTTACGTGTGAGCACAAAATGCAGCCAACTGTCTGTTCTACAGAAATGCTTTCAAACAGGTTGTCCCATGGTCACAGTGAAAACCACAGGGCTTGAAAATTGCCTCATCCTTTAGCCTTGTCCTTACCTAAAAAATGCCTCTTAGATACCCAAATTTCAAATACAATCAGAAGTTTGTGCATTTCCTCTTCTCTCCCTCTGACATTCCTTCATTGTTAGGGATGAAGCACACTTGTGTAAGGTCTGGCTGTGCCTCATTTCTGTTCTTAGGCAATCTGTTAGAAAATATTGACACATTATTATTTAGTGCTGAAAGAAAAACAAAAATCAATCTCAGAGCATTTAAAAAAACGTAACCTGGATGTTTGCCTGGTGATAGCAAGTTAATTATGCCATTATTGAAAACTGAAGGTGTTTTCTGCACTTTCAGACTCACAGACCTGGCTGTTCTGTTATTTATATTTACCATCTTCCGAAGTACTCAGACGTTGTGATTCTTTATTTTACCAAAACCCCATTTTTCCCTTGTGGTGGCTCATGCCTTGATTGCCAAGGTGAGTCTGACAGCTGAAATTGGGGCTGGCTCACAGATGAGAGCTGTGTGACCCCTTTGCATGGCTGCTCCCTCCTGCAGAGCACTGGCAGGGCTCTGTGCTGTGCTGGGAAGGGAAGAGGCTCTCACAGAATCACTGAACATTCTGGGTNTCTTCACTGTTGTTTCCACTCTTGGGCCTCAAATTTCTCCTTGGTGCCCAGCTGGAAAGGAATTGTTTTGTCTCCCTGCTCTGTGCAGAGAGCTCCCCAACCCTGAATGTGAAGCCCAGAACTGCACACTGAACCAGCAGAGAATGTGAAAAATAGAAAAGCTAAAACTTAATGCATCATGTGTGTCAAGTCCAGCTCTGCTCTCAGCTGGGCCCTGGAGTGCAGCCACACGAGTTCTGGGCTGCTGGGGGTTAAGACTGGAGAATGATCAGATTTACGTAATCTGAGACGCTGGGGTTTCTCTTCTCTCCATACATAATTGAAAAGATAAAAGGTTTCTTCCCCAGTGGTTCCAATGGGGGCAGAAAACCACAGTTCTGCTCACGTGTGCCCACAATCTGTGATTGCTTTATTATCAAGTGATGTAGTGGCAAGATACAGCTCATGAGGACAGAAATAGATTCTGCTGGCAGAATTGCTCCAATCAGCTCCCTCTGTTAATTTCCATTAAAGATGAAGAAAAGCCCATTTTGCAGCAGCACAGAATTGTGTGCTCAAAGGTCACAAGCAGCCTATAAAGTTCTCTGGAGATGGCATTTGCAAGGCAACAGGTGTGGGGATGATGGGGAGGAGGGAAGTAAAGATAAATGGCAGCAGTCCCTGGATCCCTGACAGACTGGGAATAGTTTCACCTCCTTTGCATTAACTGCAGTGCCAGGGAAGGAGCTCCAGGGTATTACAGACCTCGAGGTCTTTGTCATGCTTCACTTTGTGCTGAGGAAATGATGGCTTGGGCGCAGCCCTTTCGAGGCACCCAATTTTGATTAGTTTGCTACTTCAGTTTTCCCTGTGCTCCTTGCAAAGCTGGCTGTAATTTGAAAACTTAAAATAAAATTTTTTAAAAAAAATCCTCTGCCATTTAGAAAGAAACACAGTGAAAATAATGTGTTGTTATTTCTCTGACTTTGGAAAGGGGGGTAATTTGGGTTAGCTTTTAATGGTCTTCTTAGCAGAACAGGTAATTTCATGTATAGAAGCACCAAACAGAAATGCTCTTGAATATTTCCATTACAGGTTAATTTTTCAAAAGAACAATTTTACTGCTTTCACATTGGGCAGAGCTTCGTTTCTGTAAAAGACTGGCTCATGCCACCTCTGTATCACCTTTGCATTCTGCTCACTCTCGTGGATTTGTAAACTGTAAAGCAGAAGATGGGCCAAGGCTCAGTGTTCCTGAGTTACAAAACGCAGCAATGGAGAGATTTCACTGCACACATTGGCATCAGGGGCCAGGGACAGTGCTGCTGCTGCTGCTGCAGTTACTGGGACACCTGCTGCACTCCCCTTGCTTGTCTCCAATGCTTGTTCTCCTTCCTATGGCATCCCAGCTCCTACTGATGCTGTGAAGAGTGAAGGTCTTTATTTGTTGAACAGAAATCTGTTATAATGCACAACATGTAACAAACGTCATGTTTAAAATGATACTTGGTTAAAAGCTCTGGTTTGGAGTGTAGCAATTGTCAAAGCAAGGCTGACCCTAAAGCCATTCTCCTCTCCAAGGAACGTGCTCTTGTCCTCAGAGCCAGTAGACACATTCTGGCTTCTGAGAGCTGTTTCTGGCAGTCATATTAAATAAATTGTATCCAAAACCTCAGCACCAAGTTCACATTATTCCTTCTAGATAATTCATTGTTTCAACTTGCTCCTGATGTTCTTTTTAAAACTTTAAGGAATATGTTGACAGGAAGTAAACTGTTCTACTTAGCATCAGCATGAAACACACCAGGTAAATAAATAAAATGAATTGTGGCAGTAAAGAGGCTATTTATTACAAAGGAAACTCTTTTTGTATTACAGTAATTTCTAATAATTACAGGGATCAGCTGTCATGGCAGTGATAAATCACTGATGGATTTTATAAATTCCCAGGGTATTAATGCCCTTATAAATACCTGTACCTGACACATTTCATTGTTAAATAGTGCTGCTCATGTTCTGGTGGAGACTGGATATGCAGAATTCCCAGTGGGCTGCTGCAGCCTCCTCTCCCCCCACCCCCTGCCCGACAGTCTGGATGCTTTTGGGTGAAATCTGTGCTTTCTGAAAGGTGCATCTGCCCCCCTGAGAGGGATGTGGAGGAACGGGTTGGTTTCAGGGGGATCTGCTCTTGGCTGGGACTGGCCTGAGTTCTGCCTGGCAGCTGAGGAGTGCAGGACCACAGCAGCCAGAACCCCGTGTCCTATTCAAATTCAATGAGGGAATATTCCTGAAGACTGGCACTGACAGCTTTATGAAAAAGAAAAAGATGTCTAGAGAGTAGATAAAAGCTTTTACCTTCCTAATTCATGGCTTTTAAATTGCAATTACAGTATTCGGCAAGTTTTCAAATATTTAATTAAAATGTTACCCAGTGCTGAAAAGGAACCTTTTAAAATCAAAATGATTAGTGAATCACAGATGAAATCTACTCCTAAGAAAGGAACAAACCCTTGGATCATTGTGGTATTGCCAGCAACCATTTTCTTTTCAGAAATATATCATAAGGCTTCCTGAAATTAGACAGGTCAAGGACTGAAAATTTCACACCATTAAACAGACTTGCCATTCTCCCAGTAATACATCTCAGCACCCACCAGTTCTGATTTGGAGTCACTTTTCTTGAAAATAGACATATCCCAGATGATGTCAGAATACCAGATAATGTCTCTTGCCATTGTTGCCCAAGTGTTTCATGTCCTGGAAGTGTTTTGTTCTCTGTCTCAGAAGATGCATGCCAGGGTTTGGTTCTGTTTCCTGGAGTTTCTGTTGAGTTGATCAGGGCTTGTTCTCTACAATGGCACATATTTGTCCTGTGACTCAATGTTACATCCAGACCTTTCTGCTGCTCTGTTGTTTCAGACTGGAGAGCCCTTCCCTGATGGCTGAGATTCTGACTGCCATGATTAAACTTCTCACTGTGACTGCATTTAATTCCATTTATTTTCTCTGAATCCTTGGGTTTATCTGTTGCTTCTATTTAATAGTTCAGACTTCTGTATTGACAGTGCCTCCCCAGCTGATATTGTCAGCAAATTTGAGTTCTGTTCCAGGGTCATCATTGCCAGCACTAAAACCACAGATTTTCCCTGGCTTGTTTCTGGATGTTGTGTCAGTCTGATGGTGGAATATTGCTGTGGCAGCCCAGAGGAACAGATTGTCTCACTGACTGTGGCTCTCCCAGCCTTGCCTGGATCCAGAAACCTCCCCTATGGATTGGTTCTCTTGCTCAGGCAGCTTCCACTGGAAGGACTTTGTGTTGCAGAGCTTGTTAATCAATCTTTGTGCAGCGTGGGAGTCAGATCAGATCCTGTTTCACATCCTGAAAACTGCACTCAGCCTGTACAGCTGATGGAGGAAGGTCTTTCATTAATGTGTAAGAATCTGTGGCGCTTCAGGGATTGAATCACGGGGATCTGAAGCTACAGGACATTTTCTCCATATGTAGATGTTAATTATTGAGGCTTTTTCAGAGCTTGTGGTTGTTGGCACCTGTCTGTACCCAAATGATGGAGCAGGCACCTGGGCAGTGCCCTGGGGTGGGACACTTCTGGTGTCCCCACGAGTCTGGGTTCAAGCAGTGAACATCCTCCAGTGGGGCTGACCTTCAGGGCTCATTTCCAAGTGGAACTGTCTGGAAATCTGGCTTGGTTTGCTCTTCAGCTCCCTGTTCTTGCTGCTGTTCACCAAACTCTGGCCTGGCTGTGGCCCTGCTGACATGGGGGCAGCTGTGTGAGCACCAGCAGTGGGTTTGGGTTTGGGTTTGGGTACAGAATGCAATGACAGAATAATGCAGGCACTTGGCAGTCGAGCACGCCCCATCTACAGAATCACAAATGCCATGTTCTTGGGATTTTTCCTTCCAGAATTAATGATGACCCTGGGGTCCTTAACATTTGAAATACCAGGCAATAGCTCTTTCCCTGCACAATTAGACATTGTGCTGACGTGTGGAGCATGCAGTGAAGGAATAACTGTGTTCATTGCAACATCACACACGCGTTTGCTCCTCTCATTGCCAAGCAGTGCCAGCCATCAGCAGGTCCTGTTTAATCCAGTCCTCTTCCTGCCGCCACCACCACAGGCTGATGGAAGGAAAGGGATCCTGATGAAGCTGTTGCTGAAGACAGAGGTTGGAAGTGTCCCTGGAGCAGCAGTGGGGCTGACTGATGCTGTGCTCAGCTGGAGCAGCAGCAAGCAGCCCACCTTGGCTCTGGGAGGGGGCCAGTGAGGGCTGGGGCTGCCTGCCTGCAGAACTGCTCACAGCCCCACAGTCTGATGTGGAACGTGGAAAATCGGGTTCCCCAGAGAGGCAGGAACAAGCACAAGGGTATTTTTCTTACAAATTAAAGCCTAAGAAAAATGGCTTTGCATAAGAGCTGCTGTTCTTTGTGAAGTGTGAGTTACATGTGTTTTCTGTGATTAGACATGGGCGATTGAACTGGGTTTGAGACAAGCCCAATCCTTCAACCTGACAAGCTTTGTGTTGCTCTGGAGCTACAAAATGTGAAGGACCAGGAAAACACAGCAGATCTGAATTTAGAGCAGGTTTCACCAGAACTTGTCCCTCCTTTATGACAATGGACACAAGATTTAGAAGTCCTAGCCTGTTTTCACACTGCTGTAAAACCACTGTTATTACAAATGTTCTGAGCTTAAAACAGAAATAATTTGCTGGTAAATCGAGTTTTCAGAATGGTGGTCTTGTAATTATGTTGTAATTTGATAATTTTTGTGGAGCCAATTGCAGCCAGCAGAAAGGGACCTCATTTTTGGGAGAAAAGTGCTCTGAATGATTTTCAAGTCATGGTCACGAGTTTTTCACACAATTATAAGTCTGGTTCATTTACATATCCATACTGGGGTAAATCCTCCAATTACAGCTTCAGGTAATGAAGTAATTTACCACACGTTTGCCCCTGCATTTGCTGTTGTTTACGTGTCATTACATAGATTACATACACTGGGGTCTGAGACTGTGAGGTGTTCTTGATTCCCAGGCCTGGAGAGGAATTGTGTCTGAATAAAACAGGAGAACAGCACCTGCCAGGCCATGGAGCTGTAGAGTTACACACTAAAGCAGCACAGGATCTGAAAACTATAAAAAAACTATAAAAGCTAAATGCTGAGGACAGTCTGGGCTTCCTCTCTGGGGTGAGTGCTGTGAGCAGCAGTGTGGGGAGCAGCCAGGGCTCTCAGTGCAGCTCTCCTGAGCTGGGCAGCCCCAGCTGC
The DNA here is from genome assembly GCA_013400175.1 of Phainopepla nitens. Lineage (NCBI taxonomy): Eukaryota > Metazoa > Chordata > Aves > Passeriformes > Bombycillidae > Phainopepla > Phainopepla nitens. Next base: position 18,584 of record VXBQ01000752.1, on the reverse strand, counting down.
TGTGGCTCTCTGGGGGCTCTGGCTGCTCCAGCCTGGACCTGCTCAGCCTGGGCCAGCTCAGCCTGGGCCAGCTCAGCCTGG
>VXBQ01000752.1:0-17816 GCA_013400175.1 Phainopepla nitens | reverse complement strand
TTTTTTTTTTTTTTTCTTCTGGGGATTTAAGATTTTGAAATTATTTATTTACGAGCCATGAAAATCTCCCCAAAATGGATTTTAACAAGTGTGTAATTGGATAATTTGACAACTGGTAAGCTGAAGCCCCAGAGATCAGGAATTACACTTCACCACAGAATAGTGGTTCTTCATGTAGAATTAATTAGATTTCCTCTAGATTACAAGTAGTAAGAAGAGTAGTCAATTAAGAGAATTATTCCCTGAATTTCCATCCTTCTTCCAGCCGGTGGTTTTAAGAATTCCTTTTCCTATGTGAGATGTGCTCAGAGGCAGGATGGCAGTCAGAGGACAAGGGACAGGGGACTGAACAGTGACTAGGACTCAGAAGAAGTGGCAGCTGTTGTGTGTCACCTTCTGAGGGGCTGATTATCCTCGGAGCTGCTTTGACTCTCTCAGCTTCGAGGGGCTGATTATCCACTCTGCTGGTCCCAGAGGGCTCCTGGGAAGAGGAGGGTGGTGTTTTCCAGCAGCATTGCTGAGTCAAACACACTTACTCCTCCCCAGCTGGCTTGGTACAAATGCCTGTGGAGCTGCTGCAGAGCTGGGCTGAACACGACAATAATAATTCCATTTTTGTTGGGCCATTGTGAATGCAGCTCCCTCCCCTGGCTCACTTCATCAGCTGCCCATGCAAAAGGAGCAGTGGCACAGGCACTGAAGGGGTTAAAAATGTGGGGGCAGAAGCCACTTGAGGCAGAGTGGCTCTGGCGGGGACAGCTTTGGGGGCAAATACTGGCCCCAAAAGACCCTAAAAGATCCGTAGGGCAGGGCCTGCAGGGCGTGGAAAAGAGGGTGGGGATGTGGGGAGCCCCGGGCTGGGCTCAGCAGGGCAGGGCCACCTCGGGGCTCTGTGCTGCCCTGGGGCCTGCTGAGCGGATTCACAAACTGCAGTCGTGGGCACGATGGGCCTGAAAGCAAATCCTCAGGGTCCTCCTGGATCCTGTGCCTCCTCTCAGCCTGGCCTTGTGCGGGGCAGCAGAGAGCACAGCCGCGTTTGCAGGGGGACGGAGGTGTTGGGGCAGGCGGGCATGAGGATGAGGATGAGGATGGTGTTGGGACAGGCAGGGATGATGATGATGATGAAGGTGTTGGGACAGGCAGGGATGATGATGATGATGAAGGTGTTGGGACAGGCAGGGATGATGATGATGATGAAGGTGTTGGGACAGGCAGGGATGATGATGATGATGAAGGTGTTGGGACAGGCAGGGATGATGATGATGATGAAGGTGTTGGGACAGGCAGGGATGATGATGATGATGAAGGTGTTGGGACAGGCAGGGATGATGATGATGATGAAGGTGTTGGGACAGGCAGGGATGATGATGATGATGAAGGTGTTGGGACAGGCAGGGATGATGATGATGATGAAGGTGTTGGGACAGGCAGGGATGATGATGATGATGAAGGTGTTGGGACAGGCAGGGATGATGATGATGATGAAGGTGTTGGGACAGGCAGGGATGATGATGATGATGAAGGTGTTGGGACAGGCAGGGATGATGATGATGATGAAGGTGTTGGGACAGGCAGGGATGATGATGATGATGAAGGTGTTGGGACAGGCAGGGATGATGATGATGATGAAGGTGTTGGGACAGGCAGGGATGATGATGATGATGAAGGTGTTGGGACAGGCAGGGATGATGATGATGATGAAGGTGTTGGGACAGGCAGGGATGATGATGATGATGAAGGTGTTGGGACAGGCAGGGATGAAGGTGTTTGGCTCCCCTGTGCCCAGGGAGAACGCAGTCTCTGCACAGGGAGTTTTTGGTGCTCCCAGGTGTTGTCAGGAGCAGCAGCACAAACTCAGGGCCTGCGGAGCCTGGTCCTGCCCTCCCTGGAGAAAGGGCACTGGAGCTGTGCCCAGAGGGAGGTGACGTGGACCCACATCACCCAGAAGGAGATCTCAGAATTTAAGGTTTCCTGAAGGCAGAGAAAATGGATTTTGTAACTGCACATCTGTTTTGCTTTTATTGTGACCTTCAAAGAAGGGATGAGGAAAAAGTAAAACAGGAAATCTGTACAGCTGAGATTTTGGAATACCTAATGTTGTTTTATAATCGCTGATCTCATTTCTAATTGTGAGGAGAATACCAAAAAACCCAACAACATCAAAATGTGGAAAGTGCTCATTTTAAAAAGCTTGACATTTAAAGAGACTAAATTATAGGCATATAAGAAATGTAAATGTTAAATAGAAAAAGTCAGGTTCTTTTTCCTACCACTTGCTAGTAGTTCTATCATAAAATAACAGAATCACTACCCTGGAGTGGGATCTGCAGAATTACTCCCCTGGAGACACAATAGTTACAGTTCAAAGTGGCTTCTTCCTGCAATGCTAAACTTCTATTTCCTAAACCCATCAGCTCCAAACAGAGGGAACGTCAATATTTAAACCACCTGGCCTGAAAATCAGTGCTGACAATTTGAAAATAACTTGCTGGACTTTCAAATGTTGTGACTGGCTGTAAAATCCAATAATTGTTAAGTTATATAGAAATATGAAACTTACACAGTTTCAGAAAGAAAGGGAATACACTATGGTGATGAGAATTTTCATTGTAATTCAAATTCTTGTTGTAATATTTGTGAGGCAAACCAGCTTTGAATTTAAAAATAATTCTCCCCGTTTCAGTGGAATGAGGGTGTGTTTTTTTCACATGTGTATTTTCTCTTTGATCTTAAAAAGATGTCAGAAAATGGAGTTAAGTTTCCTTGTCAGGACTGGGAACAACATAATATATGTATATAGCTCTTTGCTGATAAGGTGATAACAGGAACCACTAAAAAAAGTGAAAAGCTTAGACACGAGGGGGAAAACAAAGCATTTCAACATTTGAAACAGAGAGGAAGAAAGCTGAACATATGTAAAAATATGTAAAAGTATACATCCAATTTTGTCCTAAAGAGGAGCAGGGAAGTACAGATCTGTACTGCAGCTGGCATCCAAGAAACCACAGCTCTCCTTCTTTGGAGTCTGGGCTAACGACTGGAAAAGATTTGGAAATTCCTGCACAAAGTATTTTCCTTTAATTTCCATACATGCCAAAAATCCAGATGAACAGTCTGGGAGGAGGCATCGTCAGGGATCTCTCAGGAGATGGAGGAGGCAGCTTTTACTGCCTCGACCATGTCTCTCATGGTTTCTCCCAGCCCAAAAGACTGCACAAACTGAGGTGAGAGGATGTGCTTTTCTGTTTCTCCTGGTAACACTGCCCAGGGATCTCAGTGAAGAGCACAATCTGGGGAGAAACTCGGAAGATTCTCTAGCAGAGGAAGAAGTGCAGTTGGTTTTTGTTGCCTTTGCCATGTACCAGGGCACTGAGGTTCTGTGTGGAGCTGCCTCACCTCTCCCTGCCCTGTCACAAGCAGAGGCTGAGTGCAGCAGAAGCCAGTGCTCTTGCAGGGACCTTGGGAGCTGACCTGATTCCACCACGGGAGCAATTCCCCCGGGCACTGCACAGCCTGCCAGCCAGCCTGGCTCTGCCCTGGCGCTGCCAGCACCCCCTGGGGCTCCGGGTGACCTGCCACGGGCAGGGCCACCTCTGCAGCAGCTGGCTGGCCACGGCCTGCCTCGTCCTCGCTGAGCTGGCTGCGAGCCAGTGGCCTCCAGAAGCAGAGCACCCACTTGGCCATCCCCAGGGCAGAGCAGGTGCTGCTGCTCTGCTCCTCTGTGTGGTTTCTATTTCTGTCCTTCCCAGATTTATAGAATTTCTTGTTGCTTTCTGGAGTGGCCAGCGAAGAGGCACTTTAAACTTCAGTGACTTTTTAATAATGGTTCTGTTCTCCTTCCTGAAAGAACTTCGTTGAGCAGATCTTAATTGCAAGAATTGCTGCTGCTGCTGCCTGAAAGCAGTCAGCAAACATGGATCTTCTGGGGAAAAAAGGCTTAGCAAGGAGCTGAGCTATCAGTAAAGCACATAGTGGTAGATGTCAGGGGCTGTTTGTGTCTGTAGGTGCTGTAAATTAACGAGGGAAAGCTCCTTGTGCTGTTCCCCAGGTGAGGAGGCAGCTTGGGCACTAAAAGCAGTTTGGCTGTACAAACACGAGGCTCTGCACTGGGATCTTTTTGTTGCTTTTCGTGCTGTTGAGCAGCAGGTCTGGCTGCTGTGCAGGTCTCTACATCCTAATCCCCACACTGGACAGGCTTAGAAAAAGTAACAAATCTATTCTTAAAATACCCAGGGTATTTATATGTACTCACAACAATGCTATGGCATTTAAAACCCAGATTGCAAGTGGAGATTTAATGGTGTAAAAAAAGCGTTTGCTTTCTCTGAGAAACTGCCTGGGAGTTTGGTTGGCACAGGTTCTAGACAAAACCAATTACATAACTTAAAACACGGCAGAGAAAAGCACTGATATGGAAACACTTCCTGGGAACATTAGGTACAGAGTCAGGAGAAGGGACTTGTCATTTCTTCCCTGACACTGGCTCCCTGCATGTGCCTGAGTAATTCTGGCACAACAAAGGGATTTTAAACCCAGCTGACCCTTCTGTGCATCCCCCTCCTCACTTGTGCCACGACACCATGGGGGGCTGGCTCCTCTCCTCTGAAGCAGCACAGGTTTTGCTCAAATAACCTTTGTCAAACAATTTTAATCCCTCCAGCAGAAACTTCACAAAGGCTGAAAATGGGAGAAGAATTTGGATGCTCTGAAACTGAACACACTAATTGTCTTAACTTCATACCTGTCTTCCCACTGCCCTCTGCTGGGAAGCTTCTCCAGCCTTCCCCTGGATGGAATTTCATCACACTTTGCTCTTTGTGAGCATCACCTGTGACACCTTCGTGGTGACCTTTGTCAGAGGAACGGGTGCCCAGCCATGCCCTTTCAAAAGTCACTACCTCCCCTAGAAAATGTACATTTGAAAAATTCCTTTGGTAACAATAATGGATGCACAGAAAGGACAGAGGGTGGTGGGAAGGAAAGGGAAGGGTGGGAATGCAACAGCAGCTGCAGTGTGCTCTGTCAGCAGTGAGTTTGGAAATACCTGCCAGTGGACTCTTATCTCCTCTCTTTCTTTCTTGTTTCATCTAAAATGGATTCAGCCAAGAACTGCTTCATGGACAAATAGCTCCACGAAAGCATTTAACTTATTTCCTGTTTTTAAAAGTCTTAATGCTAAGAAGCAGTGAAGAACAATTGTGTAAGTGCTTAGAGGTACTCACAGTCTAATGTTCAGTTTGCTTCCTGCCTGTGCCAGGGAGCCCCAGCCTGGACTGGGCACCCCTCCCTCCAAATCCCACTGGAGGAGGGCCTGGAGTGAGTTCCACATTCCTCTTTCCTAGCAAGAGCAACAGTCACTTCCAAAATCCTGTTTTGTTGTTGGGTGTTGGTAGGAGGAGCTTTCTGTGATTTCTGGGGAGCATCTGGGCCTCGGTTAGAACAGGCTGGTGACCCCCAAACCCACGGAAGGGGTCAGAGCAGCAGCTTGGCTTGAGCTGCACTTTGATGTCTCACTTGTTATTTGACAAATAACTTCAGATGTCAACCTATGAAAAACCCCTGTGGAAAAGAAGTGTTAGTCAGCTGCACCTAAAGTGAGCATTTCTGCTGTCACTGTGGCCTGAAGGCAGCGAGAGAAAACTCTCTTAATGGGCTCTGATTGGGTTTATTTCAAGAAAGACTGATCTCCCTGTGGCCAAAGAGCAGCTTTTGTTTTCTTGTTTCTTTTGATGTCTGTCTGATTCTCTTTCCACATCCATTCTCTGCCTTTGGTTGGAGCTCAGGAGAGAAAGGCAAAGTGAACCTTTCACACCTTGCTTGCATAAGCGGTTCATATTTGTTGGAGAAGTCATCACCACTGAGCAAATAGATTTATTTATGGCAGAAGAGGAGCACAGGACTATGTGACTGCAATTCTTTATGACTGCAGAAATTACTTGGAGCTGCCCTCATGTAAGCTGTTCACAAGGCATTTGACAAAAGGATTGATTTTCAGAATTCACTGGAAAGAAATGAAAATAAGCTTATTAATAAAGGTATCAGTGCAAGAACTCTGAGTCACAGGCCTATTGACTTGTTTTTCCTGGCCAGACTCACAGGCAGATCATCAGCTGCTTTTGGAACCACTTGAGACAGAACCATTCCCATTCCAGAAGTGTTCATGTGAAGAGATTGATGCCCTGCTTCTGCCCTGCATAGCAGATAGAAGTGTATGAAAAGATCATCAGGTGATCTTCAAAGTGATTTTAAAGGATTGAAGTTGGTTATTTTTCTTCATGTGGGAGTGTAATTTATATTTCTTGCTAGAGGCCTTCTATAGGAAAACATGAACCAAGCTTCGAAGGTATCTGTATATTTGCTGTTTTATTTACTATTTCTACGACAAAACCAGTAGGATTTAATATTTTCCTGGATGTCTGCAAAGCACAAAACTTTTAATGCAAGCTTGGCTTATGAAAGATTTCCTTCTGAGTCACATCTAAGGGGAAAAGGAGCATGAGGAGAGCAAAGGGAGGGCCAAGGAAAGAAAGGCGTTTGTCACCTATTAGTTTAATCCAGGTTTATTTAGAGAAAAGAGAATAAAAAGAAACTCATCCTTATCTCTACATATATGTTGTAAGTGTGTGAGTGCTCAGCAGAGGCAGGACTGCTGGTGCATTGTTGGTTAAATGCAGATATTCTGTTCTCCAGTGCAGGCTTTGATGCACTCGCAGGAGATTGAGTTTTACTGCTCTTGCCTCAGCCAAGAGGCAAGCTAAATATCTCAGCTGGTGGATATTACTGTTGATTTGCAGACTATTTGTTCTCATTTTCTTAAGAACGTGGGTTGCCCCGTGTGTTTCCAGTCACAAAGCAGATCCTGCTGCCCAGGTGATTTCTGTGATCAGCCCTAGCTGTGCTGTCAGGTAGCCTCAGTCAGCACTGGCAGTGGATTCTCTGGGATCAGCCTTTTGGGGTGAGGCTGCTGCAGCACTTGTGGGCTGTCATTACAGGGTTACCTTGGCTGCAGAGGATGTGATGGGCAGGGCAGGGCCCAGCCCAGGCTGCTGGCACCCACAGAGCTGAGGGCACACACTGGAGGCTCCAGAGGGCACCAGCTGTGACCTGGAAACATCCTGGTGCTCACACCCAGGCCTCTGTGCATCTTTATTTCCTACAGCAGGAAGAGCGTGGGCAGTGTTGCTCCTGGGCGTCGCTGGGGAGGAGCCTGGAGCAGTCAGAGCTGTGAAATCCATTTCCAGGGCGCAGCAGTGCCTGCTCTGTGCCAGGGCTCTCCAGAGGGAGATGCAGCAGCCAGCCCCTCACTGATGCAGCAGAGCAGGAAATGGCCCTGTGCACAAACATGATGGGCCTGGGTGCAGGGGAAAAAGCAGAGCCCTTGGAAAATTCATCCCTTTGGACCAAATTCTGTCCTTGAATGTGCACACTGAATTTCTCCCTCCTTGGTAGGCTGTGCATGAGCACATTGGATAGAAGAATTTCACCCTCAGATTTTCCCTTTTCTGCGGCTTCCTGCAGGTTTTTGTTTTCCCTTGGTTTAACTAACCAAAGCATTCCTGTGTGGCTGCATCAAAAGGAGTTTTCTTGAGACCATTTACTGCTTAGCTTAAAATTATTATTCTTGAAAATCAATTAAATGAGGTGTCTGCCGTAATCAAATAAAAATGTTGACTTTATTCACCGTGTATTTGGCAGGTGGCTGATAGGATAGCTTTAGAAACTGTGCCAGGTGCAGTTACAGCTGAGTGGAACTTGCACAGGACACAGACATGGAGCACAGATCATCCCCCTAAAAACTTCCACAATAAGTAGGAGTTCCATACGTTAATTTGGGCATCGACCTTTTATCTTTGTTGAGCAGAGGATCTGCAAATTAAATACCAATCAGTAATGAGAAATAGCCTGCTATTTGAGCAAAACCAATCAGCTGGAGCCTGGGTAGAGTAAACCAGAGTGAATATTTTGGTTTTTTAAGCCACTGGCTCGCAGTGGTGTGAGCAGAGGCGTTCCCCAGGACAGGTTGGGTTGTGAAGGAGGTGCCTGTGGGAATAGCCTGTAAGCTGTCTCACTTCCATTGATGCCAGCCTATCAGAGCATTAAGAAAGAAGATTGTTTAAGTGTGTCAATTATGATAAGTCAATAAAACCAAAAATCCATGCTGTACAGCAAGTGTGGAAACAGCTGCTTTGTTTGCTGAAGTCAGGCATTGAGGGGGTACCAACTCTGCATTGCTGCCATCATTACCAGGCCTCAGCTGGGAATAATCAGAGTATCTCACTCTCCATGACAGCTTTTTGGAAAGCAGCTTGTGACAGACTATTTAATGAAGCTGAAAGTGGAGCTGGGTTTGCATTATAGAATACTGACATGAAATCTCATTCTAAAAGAAAAAAAAAACCCTAACTTTCTAGCTCCTCTTCTTCAGACGTCTTCATTTAAATGCAAATAGCAGCTTCATCCACAATGAAATAAAAAAAGCCTCTTTTTTTCCCTGGGAAACAATAATGAGGGTAAATTTAAGTAATTTCATTTTTGTAATAAGATAATCCTTTTCAATGCTCATGGTAATATTATGATAAAGGTTGATTTAAAAATTATTATTTTTGAATAAGGGAATGTATTTTGGGCTTTTGTAGAAGCAGTAATTCTGAATTCACTGTAACTCTGCCCAGATGCTTCTCCTGGGGTCAGAAAGTTCAAGGGTCTGATCTGGATTCCACTGAGCCCAATGGGTAGATAATCCATAATATTATCTGCAACTAAGTCTTGTTCCACCTACACTTTATTTGGCTGATGGAAATGATGGTTTGGTACTTGTGGGATTTCCTTGTGGTATTTGTGCACAAGCAGCTTTCAGCAGCCCAGGTCTGGGTGCACTTCCCTGATTTATTGACCTTAGGAGAGGGACACGACAAGCTGATTCTGAGCTTCTTGAACAACCCATTTGTCACTTTGTACTTCCCTCAGCATCTCACAGGTTCTGGCCCAGGCTGTACCAAGGATGCCCAGCTGCTGCTGGTGTGGATCAGAGAATACTGGCTGGTGTTCAGTACTTGCCTGACACTACAGCCCTGTCTCTGGTGTGCTCTGGGATGCCCTGATGGGCAGTGATCACAGCCTGATAAACTGCAGGAACTTCAGCTGTAGCACCAGCCTGTGATGACTTCATCTCAGCTCTCCCTGAGACACGATACTCCAATCTCACTGCATCTTACCAAACCCTCAGCAGCTTCAGAGTTCTTCTTTTAGAAAACCCCAGACAGAAATGTTGCAGGGTAGATAATGTGCATGCAGAAAAGCAGTTAGAGCCTGTAGGTAAGAGGAATAGGAATTTTCTATGACAGTTTAATACCCAGACCTGAAAATCTTGCTACAGAGCCATGGCAGGTCTAAAGGCAATAGGATGTCATGGAATGTAGATAAACAGCAAGGTATTTCCAGCAGTCCAGAGAAAAAAATACACTTCTGTTAATGTATCCTGTGTTTCTCAAAACTCAAATTATGAATGCAACTGCTAACAGATGTCAGAACACTTGTTGATACAGGTCCTGAAAAAGCAAGTGCTCCCTGATTTCCAGGGATTGCTCAGATCTACCCAGATGCCTGCAGTCGCCTGGGGGGATTTTCTGTCTAAGAATAAGCAAATGTCATCTTTTCAGCCACGTCCAGATCTAAAAGTGGGAAGATCTAAGAGTGGGAAGATTTGAAAACCAGCAAGGACCATTTTCTGCAGCTGTTATTTATGAGCAGTATTAGTTCTAATAGCACTACCAGCAGTATGGATAGTGTTTTCTTGGTTACATCAAGTCTTTCAGGATATTTCATGTTCATGTCAGTTCCTGGCTGATTCTTCGGATAACTGGGTTCTGTCACACATTTTGAAGTCTCTCTCAGCTCAGCAGGAGGTCAATAACACAGATCATGTCCAAGATGGTCATTGCAATATAATATAGATACACATTACCTGCATTTTGGTTTTCTTCCTATTGCGAATTTTTCCATTGTTAGACTTTAATTTGCACATTAAACACATAGTTTCCCTTTATGAAGCCAGAAGGGTTTTCTTTGCAGTGAAAATGAGTGGCTCAATTACCCTCCTACTAATGGATAAAATGTAATTAACATTGTCTTGAGGCTAATTTTCATTTATGCTGCCATTCTGCGTAAGCTGAACATCATTCTCTGGAAAAAGTCAATGTGTCACTTTTATTAGCCCAGTTTGCACTTTAACACCAAGAAAATTAATTCAAGTTACATTAAGGTACTTAACTTCAAATGCAATGGAATGATCTGAGGACAGAAGATAACTCTAACGTGTCCTTTATGAAGTCATGCAGTTTGGGGGATGGTTGATAAATGGGCTCCTGTTTTCTTGTGGAAAGGGCAGGGTGCACAAAGCAGCTCCCAGCCAGCTGCTGCATCCCTTCGCTTGTGAGCGGCCACCAAACCTTTTTCGGCTGGACTCTCTTGCCATCAGCTTCTCCTCAAGGGCTGAAGCTCTGCAGTTGTGGTTAATTTTTCTTTCCAGGCCTGAGAAATATTGACAACACTTGTTGCATCCCTGTAGCACAACTGCAGAATGTTTAGCAATACATTTTGGGGCACATTTTAGTGTCTTGGAAGCCTGGAAGGAAAACCACCCCAGAAATGCAGGCAGTGGGTCAGAGCCTTCAGTGATCTTTTCTGTTCTCTGTGCTTTTAAATATCTGGTCCCTGCTGACATGAGTGAGGCAGCTGGAGCTTTGTGCTCTGCCTGGGAATTTACAGTCAGGTGTTTGTCAGGGAACGTTTCTCCACATTCAGTTTGTATTTTCCTTTGCCCACTTTAATCCTAAGGCTCCTGCTTGCCATCCTCTCTGGGCCCCTCACCACCACCCCTTTTCCTCCTGTTGTTTGGCTAAGACTCATTCCCTGCTCTGGGAAGTGCTGTGCTGTAAATACAGAGTTACCTCTGTATCACTGTCAGAGATCCTTTCTGGCAATTCTCTGCTGCTGCTGCCAGAGTTCCCCTCACCCTGAGCCAGTGCTGAGCCCCTTCACATCAGTGCTGCTGCAGGATCGTGAACCTCTCTCTCCTCTCCACTTCCCAAAGCAGAGTGGCCCAGCACACCTCTGAAATCTCCCTCTTCTCCTAAGTGGCTCCTTGATGCCTGATTTTTTTTTTTTTTGTTCTGGTCACAGAAGCAGCAACCTGACTCTTAAATGTGTGTGGAAGTCAAGTGTTCTGCTCTTGTTTTTCAGTTCCTAGGCATCCCCCACGGGCAGGCGTTCAGCACCTGCAAAATTGAAACAATAATAACCCCAGTGATGAAGAGAGGCTGTGTTGTGATTATAGTTTTGCTTTGCTCTCTATTGGGAACACCTTTTTACAGCAGTAACCTCTGTGTGCAACCCTGTAAAAATAAGTGGGATATGGTGAAGGCGTGCCGGGCGTGCAGAGGGAAATAAACTCAAATAATTGTGTGTTATGGCAGCAGAATAGACTGTTCTTCTAGCAAAGCATGCCTGTCAAGAGGCTGGGCGTTTCCCCAGAGCAAAGGTCTCTGTTCTCCCCCAGAGGAGAGCGAGGCAGTGTCCCAAGAGCTCCCCTTCCCCAGAGCACCCCGGCACAGCAATGACTCCTGCCCCATGGGAAAAAGCCACTCTGGGCCTCTGCCATTTCTGGGGACCCAGGAGCAGAGTTTGCAGCTGGATTGTGCAGAATATGGATGATATTCAGAGTGAGCTCCCAACACGTCTTTGAATTGAGGAGCAGTTCTCCATCCATCGCCTGTCTCCAGGGCGAGAAAACCAGGAACAGTCACAAATAAATCCTGACTGCAAAAACCAGCTGTTATTGGTAAACTTTTCCTTCTCTGCCTATTTTCCAGCCTGATCCCAGAGGCAGGGCAGGTACCAAACCCTGTGCTCTGTGAGAGCAGTGCCATGGAGGAGATGGGATCTCCCTGGCTGCTTCCACGGTGTGCAAGGAAAGCCTCCTGCAGGTTCAGGAGCAGGGACATGTCCAGGCACGGCTGTGCCTCCCTCTGGCTCCCAGTGCAGCCTTTCCCAGTGGCACCTGCACGGCGGGGTGGCTTTCTGGGAGCTGTGAGTGTGACCCACAGCCTCGCTGCCATCCCAGTCAGTGAGCCAGGAAGTGTCACTTCTTAACTGCAGTACGGCAAAAGGCTCGGTAGCCACCAGGTACGTGGCCCAGAATGCAGCTTTAACACAGCTGCCTAATTTCAGCTCATTTTCAGTGTTTCCAGCTCTTTTAGTGATTTAGGTCCAAGTGCATCAAATATGGGAAGAAAAAGAGCAATCCAGAGATAAGGCATGGTTTGCACCAAAGCAACAGATTTCCTCTTTTCTGGATTTGAGTGTAGTTAGAAAAGAAATGTGTTCCAAAAGAAATGCTATTGCTCTGGCATTAAATATAAATATATATATATGCGTGTGTGTATGTTAGTGACAAGGCTGTGAAAGGCCTGGCTGACAAAGGGAACATGAAAAGACACTTTTTGTCTGTAATTCCCAGCCTGGCCCTGTGTACAGACGTGTTGAGAAGCAGCTTCAAAGGGCACCATTTCCTGCCCAGGATCTGATCTCAGCTGGAATGCTCAGCCCACCTGCCCATTGCTGTGCTCATTAAATCCCTGTGCCCAATCCCAGCTATTTCAGGGTCTGTCAGCATTTCCATTTCAGAGCCAGCTCATGTAATACTGGCCCCTTCCTTTGTGTCGCCCAGGGGTTATCAGTATGCTGTGGACACTATTGTATTGTACAATGTATTTAAGAAGCAACAGGATTTTAAATTTGCTGGAACAGTTTTGTCTGAGCTCGTGGATTAGCATTTCAAATATTTATTTTTTTTTTTGTGCTAACCTCTTGGGTAAACCCTAATTATTTAAAAGTAAAAAGCTTTCAGAAGTAGATGACATTGCTAATTGAAACAGTCACAAATGAAAACTAATGTAAATGCTGTAAGTTAACCCAAACAATTTGTCTGTCTATAGGGAACATTACAGCAATCAGAGTTAGATTAACTATGGGGAGGAGCAGAGGGAAACAGGGAGTCTGTAGCAGCATTTACTAACTAGGAGCCAAAACTCATTTCTAACAAAAGCTATATAGCCTCAGTCTTTGTGTTATCTGATGGTGTGAATTATTACTGTACATTATGGGTAGCCTGCATAATTTCAGAGGAGTATTCCTAGAAAATTGCATTTTATTTTGCTATTAGGGAAATAAAAGCAACAGAAACCAGGAGACAATAAACATATTGGGAATTCAGCCCCCCAGCTCCTGCTGCTCTCCATGCACCAAGCAGAGTGGGGGTCAAATCTTGTATCCAAAGGCCAGGCTCCAATTTATTAATTTCTTTCCCACTCTAAGGACACCTTCTTCTGTTCAGAACCTCTTACCCAGCTGCTAGCCCTTGTTCCTGCCCTGGCTCTGTGGCTGCACTGTTCAAGCACGAGCCAAAGGCCACAGGAGGGGAAGGAGAGCCAATCTTTGTCACCAGATTGCCTCGAATTCCAGACCCCTTCCATTTAAGCAGCAAGGCAGCACTGGCACCTCTGTGTTTCAGAACTGAGGGAGTATTCTTCACAGGGTTGGGGATATTAAGAATTATGCAAAGATAAGAGAAAAAAAATGTTCTGGGCTGTGCTATTGAGTTCTATCCATCCATCCTAATACAGTTTCAGAGCAAATCCCTCCATGTCATGTAAGCAGAGCATTAAAGGAAGCAGCACTCAAGATGATGCTGTAAAATGTGCTTTAATACCACAATCATTTATTATGCTCATGTTGTAGCTTTCATAATAATAATAAATCTGAAAGCAAGTGTTTATGCAACATAAACCTAGCTGAAGGCAGACTTCAGAGTTTAGAAAGCTCCAAAAGCTGTTCAGAATCTCTCACAGGCTCTTAAAAAACTTAAATTCTCAGTGTGGGATTTTTTCAGTGAAAGCCCTTCCTTGATGAGAGGGATATTTTTATGTCTTGAAGCTTTGCTCTTTGATGTGTCTGAAAGCCTGAGGTTCCACCCAGAACTCCCAGAGCAGCCACAGCCTTGAGTGCAAGGTCTCAGGCCCTGTGAGTGGAGATTTGCTGGCCTGGCTCTCAGGGGCTGTGTCTGCTGGAGGCTTTAATTGTGCTGTGTGTGCTCACAGCACCTGCACCTCCACCAGAGGGACATTCCCAGGGCCTCAGGTGGTGGGAGCCTCCCATAATCCACATTGCATTTGGCCAGAAGGAGAAAAACACACCAGGAGCCTCTTGCTGTCCCTGTGGGGATGTGTTTCTCAGTTTGGTTTCTCCTTTTCCATGCGTGCTGGAGCCATTTGTGTTTCTGTGCTTCCACAGCTCCAGCCAGTGCCCCCCTCCCTGTGCAAGGCCATCATCTGTCCCCGAGGCACTGGGGTGGCTCTGCTGGCCAGCTCTGAGGGCAGGCTCTGGGAGAGAGCTCTGGGAGAGCAGCTGGAGTGCAGACCCTGCTCTGGGCAGGAGGGAGGCTGAGTGCTGGCCTGGGTTCTGTGGCTGGGGTGGGACTCAGGCTCCTGCAGGGCTCAGAGAGCTTCCCCCGTGCAGAGCTCGCTGTCCCTGCCGTCACTGTGGGACAGCCCAGGCACCAGAGCTGGGCAGAGAGTGTCCCCAGGCTGAGCTCTGGCTGCTGTGTTACAGGACATGGGGCAGGTTTCAGTGTCGCACCTCCTGTAGGGTGGCAGCACTCGTTGTCATTGCACTGACCCTCACACACGCTCCTCTGCCAGTGGAGGAAATAACTGCAAGCAGAGGGTACATCCCAGTTGGAGAGTATGGAAAATTTCTCTGTCCAGCCAACCATTTGTTGCATTTGTCGTCCTTACCCTGGCAAGGCCGCCTGCCCAGGAGCACCTGCCTGGTGGGACCATCCTGGAAATGTCCTCTGAGTCAGGACTGCAGCCTGTGGAACACTCAGGGTTCGAAAGGAGCTGTGTAAATTCAAAAATTCATGTGCTGCTTCCAACTCCCACTTGCCCTGCTGGTGCTTGAGCACGAGTGCTCTGATGTTGGAGAGGAGGGAAGACAGAGGAATTTCCCATGTCATCCTGGAGCCCTGATGCTGGAGGTACCTGTCCCCACAAAGCTGCACTGACACTTGGCAAACCCCCTGCCTCTCCCAGATCAAGTCCTGTTCAGCTGACTGGCAATGGATTATATTTGGTATAATGAGGCATGATCTAGCCCAAGTATTTAGCATAATGGAAGAACAATAAATCATTCTGGAGCTGTCAGCATAAGATTTGGGTGCTTTACATTAGGTAAATAAACAGTGTCTCATTATAGCCAGGAGTTTGTGTGAAGTCAGGAGGAAGGAATTGTGTTACTTTGTTTCCAGTGGGTAATAATTATTTTGAAGCCTTGAAGTGAATAGGTTGTAATTTGTTTGTACCTCCCTTTTGTCTGCTGCTGAAGAAGGCCTGAGAAATTGTCCTGCTTGTAAGCAGTGCTGTGTGTCTGGCACTGATAAATGTATCAAACTGCAGCATGACTTTATCTGGGAAACAGATTTTGATAGCTTGCTAGGATTTAGGTCATTGGATAATTCAGTGCAAACTGCAAATCTTAATGCTATTGACAGAAGACAGAGCACAAATAGGCAGCACTTTCTATAAATCCCAGACCTGTAAGTAGCTCTCCTTTCACAGATTTATGGTAAATGTCCTTGAAAGCTGTTCAGGAGAATGAGCAGGCTGGCTCTGGATTGACAGGTTGGCTTTTCAGATTCACGGCACCCACGTTTGCCCCGCAAGATGTGCTGTAAAAGATCTGCTTTATCATGGCACGTGGATCTGTGCAGAACACAAACTGCAGGATATACAAACTTTCTAGGGTGCAGATCTGACATCCTCCAGAGCCCAGGGAGAGCTCCTCTGAAATTACTGGGGCCACGTGTCTGCCAGCCCGATTTATCTGGGACTGGAGAAAGTTCCTCCTACTCAGCTTTTGGAATGTTAAAATTCTAAACCGAGAGACTGAGATACGCCCAGACACCCAGGAGCGTGGTTTGTGTGGAGGTGTAGTCAAAGAAATTTGGAACACCAAAAGGAGGGGTAACATTAGGTGAAAAGATTCATGATTTTCTGATACACTGTTTGGTTTTATTTAGCTTTAATTAAAACAAACCACCAAAACAACAACAAACTATCCTTGCACAGAATAAGCCAGGTGTGTCCATCTTCTGAACAATTACTTTTTGAGTCTTTCTTTCAGAGGCTGGTGATCTCTCCATGCTAGGAATAAATCTGACATGACGTGTATGAGCACAAAGTTTCCTCTTTTTTTCAAAAATTCACGTCTAGCCTAGCATGAAACACTCAGTGACAGCAGTGAAGTGACATATGTCACACCTCAAGGAGAGTGGAGACTGCATGGCAGACCCTGGCTGGGCTCAGACTGATCTAAATCAGCTTTCTGACGTGCTTTAGTTGACACTCCTTAAATTCAGCTGTGGAACACAGAGGGGAAAAAAGCCTTTGCCAACCTCAGCACCCTCTCCAGCAGCTGTAAAAATTCCCAACACAGATGTGGAGTGTTTTGTCACTAAAACACATCCCGGGGGCTTTAGTGTCACTTCAGTAGAAGTCAGGGAAATGGGAACCATTGTTTGTTTTCTGCAAGAGCCGTGGGTTGGCAAAGCAAGCTGTGCTCATCAGTCTCTTATCTCAGCAGAGGAGGAAGCTTGGACACGTGGATTAAAGCAGCCTTGGTGTGCATTAGCACAGCACTGCTCTCTGAGGTGTTGATGGAACTTTGAGCAGTAACTTTGTGCTCAGGCCCAGCAGTTACACATCTGGAACTGCTGCAATTGCTGTAGTATTTTGACAGATGGGGAAATCTGGGGGTGAGAGTATTGGTATTAATCATGTTGTCAGGTTTAAAATCGATTAACGCCTGTTTACTGCTTATTCTGTGATCGTGGAAGTTTCCTGATTTGAGATGCATGTTTCAGAATGCTCATTTCCCAGGAAAAATCAGAATAAGATTAGTAGGCGTGCAGTGTGTACATTGTCTGTAATAGCTGTGCTCCCTGTGATCAAAGGCAGAACTCCTCAATATGCAGTTGCACAGTTTCATGATCAAGAGCTGGCAAGAATAATCTCATCAGATATATGTAGGCAGGGTGATAACAAGTTGTTTAGAGAAATTAATAGTATGAGCTTAAATTTTTAAGATTTTCCCATGAGTGTGCTTGACCTTTTCTTCTTCAAACACTGTCATTTCATTTTCTGAGATTCTTTAGTTCTTCATCACTTACTTAGAGCCTGAAGGCAGAGTTCAGGTGTCACCTCTTGGCCAGGTGTAACTATGGTAACAAGGCAAGAATCAAGGTTTGTGGTCTTTCCATGCAAATTTTGCCTGGGGTTAAAAATGACCCCAATATTGGCAGCACTTCATATCCCCAAGCAATTACGGAAGGAACTGAAAGAAAATGAATGAGGATATTGATATTGATAATTCTGGACGTTAGAGACCAGCTAGGAAGGAAATGAAGGTCTGTGATACATGGGGAAAGCCGGAGTTCAAATTCCACTCTGCTTTTCTGAGGAGCAGGGGTGGGCAGGACACAGCCTGGCCCCTTGTCCCTGCAGGGGTCCTGCTGCAGCCCCCTCGGAGCCTCCAGCTGGAGCCTGCTGTGGGATGGGCACGGGCTGGGCTGGAGAGCACCTGAGAGAACCCCTCAGCTCTCAGGTGGCTTTTCCAGCAGGGAGCTGGGCAGCAGCAGAGGGGCAGGGCTGTGGCAGCCAGGCTTCATTTGATGCCTCAAGTTTCAGCTTTTCTATTGTTCA
>VXBQ01000750.1:91012-120115 GCA_013400175.1 Phainopepla nitens | reverse complement strand
TATTTGTAAAAACATTTTTTATTATCCTTTACTGAAGTTGCCAAATTAAGCTCAAACTGAGCTTTGGCCTTCCTAATTTTTCTCCTACATGCCCTAGCAAACTCCTTATATACTTCCTGAGTGATCTGACCCTCCTTCCAAAGAGATACATCCTCTTTTTATTCCTAAGTTCCTTCAAAACCTCCTTGCCCGACCAGGCTGGTCATTTGCCTCATCAACTCATCTCTCAGCACACGGGGACAGTCTGTTCCTGTACCCTCAAGACCTCTGTTGTGAAGCACACCCACCTTTCCTGGACTTCTTTGTTTTTAAGGGCTGCTTCCCAAGGAACTCTCTGAATAAGTGTCCTAAATAGGCCAAAGTCTGCCCTCCAGAAGTCCAGTGTAAAAGTCATATTGATGTTCCTCCTGATTTCACCAAATATTGAGAACTCTCTGATTTCATGATCACTATGCCCCAAGTGGCCTCCAATCAGCACATCTCCCACCAGCCCATCTCTATTAGCAAAAAACAGATCTAACATAGTCCCTCTTCTGATAGGCTCACTCACCAGCTGTGACAAAAAGTTGTCCTCTACACACTCTAAGAACTTCCTGGACTGCCTCTTTTCTGCTGTTATTAATTTCCCAGCACATGTCTAGTGGGTTAAAGTCACCTACAAGAACAAGGGCTGGTGATCCTGAAACATTCTCTGGCTGCTTATAGAATAAGTTGTCTACCTCTTCTTCCTGGTTGGGTGGACAATAACAGACTCCCATTGTCTCTGTATAAATGTTATATATGCACATAGAGAGAATTTTTTTCCATTATTCAAATTTTTTGATCTTATCCTATGAATACCTGTGTTATAATGCAGTTATGATGTCAGTGTTATAAAGATGTAAAATGCGTGTTTTAAAATTGTGGTTTCTTTAATTTTAAAATCCAGTTTGAAACCACAGGGCAGCAGTTATTATAAAACCATGCATTAAATTGTTTCATTTAAAACTCATGTAAATAAAAGTAATTAGAATCTTTAAGGGCTGAAATTGTGAAGAACATTTTTTCATAATTATATGACTTAGTGTTTTATTTACAAACAGAAATACTTCATGTTACTGCAGAAAAAAGAAAGAAGTCAAATATCATATCAGCTATGAACCTGTGTACGGTCCACAAAAAGACAGATACAAGCTTACAAAAGTCTTTGATAATTTTCTAAGATAAGTTAATATCAACAAAATATATTAAAAAGGGCTCAGTTTTGTTCATTCAAGCATATTCTGGCTTGAATTATATTAGTAAATATAAATTGCATCAGAAAAAGCACTAGTTTATGGCCTTGTTTAATTAAAATGGAAAATCAAAACACTGGGATAAGATAACTTTATACTGGGTAAAAGAATTGCTGAGGTGTCTTTTTACACTTTGACAATTTCAGATGAAATGTAATTTTTCAGAAGTAGTCTGTAAGATAATTGGAATAATTTTGAGACTCTGCTATTAATGAATATTAAATGAAAACCTTAAGCCCCAACTTAACTGATATAATCTCCCCCTGCAAAGTCATAATATGAAACCTGTGTATCACAGGGAGTATTTTCAGTAAAAATATAAAGTATGGATTGGATAATATAAAAATAGCAACTGGTCCATCAAGGAGGAGAACAGTTTATAAAAAGTCTTCCCTCATAAATTCTTTTGCTAGCTGTAGGGGCTATGAGAAATGAAGAGCTCCTGTGAAATGCCCAAGGCCACGCTTTGGTTAAGAACTAAGAGCTGCATCATCTTTAATGGGAGATACACTTTTTCTTGATAGAGTCAAGACCTGAGAGCAAGGGCTTTGTTGCAGAACAAAAAGGAGTTGTATTGTTTCCTTGAGTGCACTGTTCATTGACAAAAGTGCACTAAGTAGAGGAGGAAGCAAGGAGAACAGCCGTAGGGGGCTGCAGTTGGAATGGATGGTGGTGTCCTACCTTATACACGATGATGGGGATATCAATGACAATGTAGATGAGGTCTCCCAGTGCCAGGCTGGCTATCAGTGCGTTCGGGCCGTTCCTCATGCACTTGTTCTGGTAAATGATCCTCAGCAGGGTTGCATTCCCAACCATCCCAATGATGAAAATAGCACAGGACACCACGGTGTTAATGTATTTGAAGGTCTCAGCAATCTTAGTCTGCTGGGAACATTTGACAGTTTGGTTGGACACCGGGGGCTGTATGGTGGTGAGGAGAATGCTGGATTCCATCCCTGAGAAGGTGGAAAGGGGGGTTCCCGAGTCGCTCCGATTGGAAACGTCTCTGTCAGAGCTGTCACTGAGGACAAATCCCGGCACCAGCAGCAGCAAGGAAACTCTTAAACACAGGGCTTCCATCCTGAAGTCCCCAATGAGCAAATTCGGTGAGACAAGGGGTTTGCTGTTTTCTTCAGTATTTCAGTGAGATACTTCTCACTTTTTCACCAGCAGAGATAAACTGTAAGCAAAAAAAAAAAAAGAAAAGAAAAAAAAGCACATAATCAGCACAACAGGTAATCTAACACATCGTTTTTCTCACTTAGGGAAGGTATCTGAATGTTCAGCCTCTACAGCACAAATGTATAAACACCTGATTATACTCACTGTGCTGCTCTGAAATCTAGATTACCCCCATTACCTGTATGACAAGAGGCAAACACAAAAAGTTCCTTAAATAAGTGATGGCTTATGCAAATAAGATCCCACAAAATCCTGTTTTCTTGAGACAGAATTTGTATAGAGATGGAAAAAATAAGATGGACGAAATTCTGTTTTAAAATACAGTCTTGAAGGAAAGGTTGACCTGTCTTGGAGACTGCTGAATGGTATTTCAGCTAAAATAAGAACTTATTCTTTTTTTTCTTTGAAAAGGTAAGGTAAAAGCACTACATTAAAAATTAAAGGTAGTAAATTCATCTGTAAATTTTCTGAGTATTTTTGAGGTACTGCAACAATTAATCTTTATATTATTTTGGTCTGACTAATACCTGGATTTCAAATGAAAACTGAAAATCATGTATTTTAAATCAAAACCTGGACCAGATCCAAAATCCCTAAATATTAGGAGGAAGATTTTATAGTCCTAGGATAGACCTCTGGCCAGGAAAATACCTTCAAACTTTGTCATCTGGTCCTGAATATGATTGCACCTGCTGCTCAGTACTTAGGCACAGTGAAATTAATAATAAAAAATTAAGCTCTTTGAGGATAAAAAATACTTGGCTTAGTATTCTAAGCAGCAACTCATTTGCAGGTAGGGAAGAAAGCATCATAGAATCCTGCCCTAGTAAGTGTGACTGCCTGTGTGTAACCACTACCACAGGGATTGTAGATACCAAACCTCCAGTGAAACCAGGGATGCCACTTAGGTCCATTTTCCTGAAACCTTGGTTTAATTTAAGATTAAGGGTGGTTTTTTGGGTTTTTTGGTTTTGGTGGGGGTTTTTTTTGGTGTTTTTTTTTGTTGTTGTTTGGTTGGTTTTTTTACATGGCTTACATCTGCAAAATGAGATACAGTGCTGCTGTTTTGACAAAAGAAGAGTAGAAAATAAGATATTTATAACTTTCTGATTTCCAGGGACTCGCCTGAAGTATTTGGGAGGATCCTTTTAAATAAATTAATCCCAATTTCATTCCCTGTGGGGCTGTTAAATCAGAGTTTATAGCAAGATGTTTACCAGGGAAGGAGGGAGAAAATTTACTGATAGTACTTGTGGAGCAGGCACAGTATAAATATTTACTAGTACTGCAGGCTCCTGTTGTATGTGGTCTGTGGAAGTGTGTGTGTACCTCTGCAGAGCAGCAGATGGGATGCTAACCCGAGTATTCCTGTCTGGCATGCTGTCCCTCACAGACCAGGGATCCACCTTGCAATCCCTGTACTGCTGTATTTGAGATCAGGAACTGGCCAACTGCGAGCTCCCATGGACTTAATTTCAAAGTTTAACATACTAAATAGTAAATCCTTCTTTAATTAAATTAAATGCTGGTTATGACAGTATCTCAGGGCACTTAGCAGCAGCATGGTGCAAGTGTGTTCATTTTAGGTTTCTAAATCTTGCTAGAAACAACAGAGGTATTTGACTGTAATTCTTTTCAGGCAGGGATTAATACTTGTATTATTTCCTATGACTACAGTTCCTCAATTTAAAAATTGGGGAACGTGTATCACTATTAAATGGCTTTCCCAAGTAAATATGATAAAGCTATAAATAAAACCCACAACCCTCTGTTTTAGTAATTATAAAAGTTTCCTCCTTACTTTGTAACCCTTTTTGTGAAAATTTGATGCATGTATCATATAAACATGGTGGCAGCATGGCAGTCATGCCGCCAGCATGCAAAGCTGGGAACAAAATTGCCAATTACCATCTCTTCCCTTTCCCGGAAGAAACTTTTCCCTACGAACTAAAACTAGAAAGTTTTTAGAAGGCTAACTACTAAGGGTACTTTTTTATAGATTCCTGACAGCCCTTCATTCTTCTGTGCATATTTTTAGAGTATTTATCTTGCTGCAGAATATAACATGCAGCCTGCCTCGTATGAGTAACACACTGGCATCCCTGATAACTTTCTGTGATAAGGTAATCTAGGATTGTCCTTCTTCACGCGAAGCCTGGGTACCTGGAGGGTGTGAGGGTGCTCTGTTAATGTGGGAGCCACCCGCCTGTGAAGTGCCTGTGCTCCTGCAGGGCTGCAGAAGCAGTCGCGGATGCAGGGAACTAAATTCCTGACTTGCCCGGAGTATCAAGCCACAAAAATTCCCGTGCCGAGGTTCGCAAGAATAGACCGTACTAGTGGAAATGAAATTGTTCCAAGTATTAAAGACGAGCTAAAACGTTAACAGTGCTTGATGAGTGTAAGGCAGATGAGATGTGAACAGGAGCAAATGAAGCGGAGCGGGGCAGGAAGGCACTGAAGGGAACAACGCCGGCAAGGGGGATTCTCTGGGCTGCTCCCAGCGAGCGCTGCCGGGGAAGCCGCCCGCTGCTCCTGCTCCAAGGCGAGAGGAAACACGCTCCTTGCACCGCCAGCGAAGGATCAATTCCAACATGCATTGGCAAACCAGTGCTGCCTGCCCTGCAGCCTATATGGAGAGCCTCTGGCAAGATCCATACATCCTTAAACTTTATGGAACAACACTTCCCCCGCGCTGCCTGGTGCCCGTCTCTTGTCCTCTCCCCCTTCCTCTCGCTCGCACACCCACAGCCGCACACAGAGGTGCAACACCGCCGCCGAACCCCTGTCGGGGCGTTTCCAGCGGCACGGAAGGTGCCCGCAGCTCGGGCCGGGCTGTTCCCGGCGCGGGACCGGGATGGGGCTCCGCAGCATCCCGCACTTCCCCCGCCGCGCCTCCCCGCCCGGCTCACCCTCATGCTGGGGCTGCCGCCGCCGCCGCCGCCGCCTCGGAGAATTTCTTCTGAGCGGCTTTTCCTGGGATAGTCTTACCGGATCCTCCTGCCTGCGTCTGACTGGGTGGAATTGAAAATCTCCACCTCCGCCAAATCAGTGAACGAAAGAGACGGACCGAAGGAGTCGGAGCGTCCCCTCTTCTCTGCCCCCTCCCCCAATTAAAACAAACCTCCAGCCCGAGCTGAGCCCCTGCCAATGTTAAACACAAAGGCTGCCTCCCGGGCACAGGGGAACGCGGAGCTCTTTAACTCTTTCCTCGCTGAAACTGAGCACAGCTGCTTTGCTGGACTCATGTAAACCACAGCCCCGGGAACCCGCTGCTGTAGCTGCCTGCTAATGGCACGCAGGATTCTCAGCAAGGGGCTCTACCTGATCCCACCAGACGGCAGAAGAGCCATGAGCAAAACGGGGAAATCTGATTAAATAAACCGCTTTTGCTTTGCATTTGCCCCGGGGCTGGCCAGGATCAGTCTCTGAGACAATCAGTAAAAACTGTGTGTGAAAGTTTCAAAAATGCTGGATCCATGAACAGAAACTGCTCCCGAGTGAAAATTTCTTTGATCCATCCAGGACACACCTTGCTAATATATTTTAGTTGCATTTACAAAGATAATAAGAGTGTGACATTTTCTGTCATTCTTATGTTTCCTATTACTGTTCTTCTGTCAAGGCAGATGTACAAAAAAATTTGTGCAGAAAAAGTGGAAAGTTCACTTATACCTAACGATATTTTCTCACAATGAGAAAAAAATACCAGGGTATCAGAGGGAGCAGCTCGTACAGGAAAGAGTTTCAAAATTCCTTCTTTCACGCTAGCAAGTTTATGAAATTTTGAGTCCTTTGTTGAATCATTTCAGGTTTCTCATTTCCTGGCAAGTTTTCATCTGCTTGTACCACAGAAATTATTTTCTAAACATGTATGGGCTTCTTCTGAATAAAAAGGGCAACCTTTCTAAATATGATGTAAAAAATATGTCATCCTAAACCTGCAAAAGCAGACTGAAAAGAACAATAGAAAAGGAGATCTTAGTGGCCTGAAGAATTAAAATGTCTGGCTCTAAATCATGTAGAATTTGTTTTTAATTTTTCAGTTTTGCTTATTTAAAAATATGCTTCTGGAATATGTTTGAAATCATCTGATAAGTCTTGAACAGGAAAAACTGGCATCTGGATCGACTGGATTAGCAGTACGTTATTACTTCTAGAAAGTCATCTCAGTTAAATGAAGTGTCAAAGCACAGGATCTTTGAAAGAACCTACATTTTCAGGCTGAGAATCACAACGAGCCTAGTGTTTGCAAATTGGGTAGAAAGTTTAATTCAAAATCTCAGATTGCTGTGAAGTTAAATAAATGCTGATAAGCCACTAAATTATCCATATACTACTAAAAAAATTCCTCACAATTTGGTCATAAACGCTTAGTATTAATGATTTGCTTTGTCAAGAATCGTCTTCGTGGTAACTTGTTGGAAAAACCATTGAAGAGCTGGAAACGCTGTTATTAAAGACCATGTGCACTTTATGGAGTGCTTTATTGAATGTAATTCTTAAATCTCGTGTGTGTTCTCTAAACATTGTTAAGACCCAATTCCTTTCCTGGGATCATTTGACCTTTATGTCTAAACAATAAGAGCTGTAACCAAAAAAGAAAAAAAAAAAGCAAAACAAAACAAAACAGCCAAAAAGTATATTTCTGATTCAAACCTATATTTGTTCTTCCAATTCATAATACCATGATTCCATGCACAACTGTGTTTACTGTTACATGAAATAAATGTAATGAAATGTTCAAATTTACTATGCTGTTAAAGATCTATTTCTAGACAACCTTTATGTGTGCTTCTTTTATTGCCAACCCACATAAGTAATATTAGCTATTAGAAATTACTGATCCATGTTCTTTGTTATTTTTACTGTTGCTGATTTTTGAAATGAACCTTTGTTTTGTCTTTAATCTTCTAGGTGTCTAAAGCTCAGTTGATATCTTGTCTTAAACTAAGATAAATTCAAAAATTATATTTAATTGCTTCTGCTTTTATGATGTTCAGGAAAATAACATGGAAAAGGAAGTTTTGACGTAGGAATTATGCAAAAACTGCAGTTGCAAATGCAGCTGACCTCAGCTACTGAGAAAAGTCATGAAATGCAGTTCTTTATACCAAGATATTTTCAGCTTTGAAACACTTTCACCATCACTGTAGGACTGTTGTGCTGTGCAGGGAAGAGTTCTTGACTGAGGACTGTGTACAGAGTTTCAGCACAGTGAAAGTGTTTCCTCTGACCTCGTCTGTTTTGTGTCTTCAACAAATTGTTTAGTTTGTCTTGCATAACTCCAGAGATTCAGAGTAAGGGCAACATATCAATCTCATTAGAAAAAGAATTATGCAGCTAGAGTTGAGAAGACTATCAGCAAATATCAGCTTTTGTAAAGCTATTAATTTCCTTGAAGCCTTCATGTATTAGAAAGAAATACTTTCATTTTACTGGATTGAAATTGTGTTTTGCAAATGTGTTATTTGTTAAGCCACTTACCTCCCCAGATTTGGTGAGGAATAGGAACATATGATCATCTGGTCATGGAGTCCTAAATTGAATTGCTGAGATTCAAAAGACCAAGATCAAAACCAGGCCTTGTGTGTAATTGGCATTTCCATAAGAAGTCGGTAGGTGGGTTTATAATCTGTACCATTTTCAGAAAATTGAAAGTTATTAAGCACAAATATTGCAAATATCTAACTATTCTGAATTCTTTCACTAGATTTCTGATAGAGTTTTTATCAGAAACAATGCAAACAGTAGAAAATAGGAGCCACTTAGAGAATTTGGAAAAATGCACCAATACTTTGGTTACAATACTGGGTAAGTGTTTAACTTAGAAATCAATATCTAGATGTAATGAACAAGAACTCAGCAACTCCAAAACTTCTCATGGAATCATGCTAATTGTAAAAACACTTGTTGGGCAGGTTTCTCAACTTTTATTACACCAGTTCAGTCAGAAGTTGCACCTCACTGAACAAAAAGAAGAATCCTCCAAACCATAGAGAGCATTCCTATCTTGTATAGATTATCTGTTCCTCGACAAGAGATGCACCTACGCAGCTGCTTTAGAAGAATTCACTTTCCAGAAAATCTAAGTTTGTTGAAACTCAGGGCTCATTAATTTCAGTGATCACTGAACCAGTCATTTGCTTCTGTTGCATAACATTTCTGTTTCCCAGCAGCTGCTTTATTTAAATTGTATCTCTACTAATGCCATATCTATAACTCTATTTATGTGCTTAGCACAAATAAATCCTGTTTCTGGCAAAGCCATCTTGCTCCTCCCTCCCTGCTTGCCCTCTCCTTTCAGGACTCCATCTTCCCCTTTTCTATGTCTCTCTCATCTGTTTCCTTCATGTTAATAGAAAATGTGGGCAATTTACAATAGGAATTTATAATTAAAAGAGAATTATAGTGAGAATACTATTGTATCTGTTTATTCTTATAACTGTAAAAGGTGTTTGTATTGGAACCACTGAAATATTACTGTCCGTGGACTATGGGAACCTGAAGCTGTGATAGAATCAAAAGGGATAAAGGATTGAAGTTTAAAGCACAAAATTGTCCATGGAGCCAAACAATTAATACAGGAACAACTGCAGGAGCTACTGCACCCCAAAAGGGAATATTAGCCAGGAACTGTGAATGGGGTGTATCTAAATTTTGCGGAATTTTGATGTAAAAGTTTGAGTAAGAAGTGAGCTTCCTGGGCTTTCAGTGTGCAGATTGAAGAAATAATAATATGTGTTGTTAATTCCTTTCAATTGCTGAGCATTTCAGATGCCTTTGGGGAGCCTTTACCTAGTGTGTTAAATGTGATGGACTAAGAACATTTCAGAAAAGATTCACTGGGAAAGGCAATGCTGTTGGTCTTCATTTCCATAGATGGAAGACCTAATTTTCAGGGTCTGGATCTTATCAATCTATTTGGTGGGAGGCAGTAAAGAAGAGAGAACCAGACTCTTCTCCCTGATGCTCAGTGACAGAAGAGGAGGCAAAGGACACAAGAAATGTGTTTTTGAAATACAATAAATTAAATTTGAATATAGGAAAAACTACTTTCACTCTAAGGACCATCAAAGAGTGTCACAGGGTGCCCTGAGAGGCTGGAGAATCTTCATCCTTGAAGATATTCAGATGCCAACTGGACACAGTCCCGAGTAACCTGCTTTAGGTAGCTGGGCTCTGAGCAGGGGCACGAGCCAGATGATTTCTGAGGGTCTCTTCCAATCTCAAAAGTCTGCAAATCTGTGATTCCATGATTCAGGCGAGACTTCCATTATGTCAAGAGTATTTTGACTTGATCTCTGGAATTACAGTGTTCAAAATTCTTGAAGTTATGTTTGTGTTGGGAACTGATGTGGTGTTGAATTGAGCATGAACTACACACACACACACATACACACACACACACACAGACACACACACACACACACACACACAGGTGTGTGTGCTTGTAAGTTATTGTCCGGTGGCAGGTTTGATGCTGTCCAAAAGGGTAATGGGTGATGGTAACTGAAATATTGAACAAAGAGTGTACTTTTTAAATATCAGCTCTATATAAAAAAGAAATTATTTTCTTCTTCCCTTTGAGGCCAAGACAGCAAAATGAGTGGCTGTAGGGAGCATTTTGGGATCTTCATACCCATTCAGGCACCCCTGAAACTAGCTGTAAGCTGAGGAACCTGCTCCAAAAAGATCAGTCTTTAATGGTGACAGATAAAAATATTTCTACATAAACCCCTCAATATGCAGTAAGATATATATATGAAGAAGAATAAAAAAGCAATGTCACAGAAGATGCCTGTTACATAATCAAGCAATGAGTAAAATTATGCAATGAGTGATCATAAGCACACAAAAGAAAAATAATCAGGAGGAAGGAAAACCAGATATATTAAAATTTGATTTAAAGAACAGTAAGAGGAAGAGAATATCTTAGATTAGAAAATCTTCCATAATTTACAAAAGTGTCAATCTGCATTTGCAGATGTGAGCCTGTGCAGAACACAAGTTCTGCAATAGAGGAATGCTGTTCTGCTGCCAGATGCATCTTTTATTATCTTAAGCACTAATAAAATTATCTAGATAAGATAGTGAGTTATTAGAATGCCATTTTATCTTAATCTAAATAAGGTTAAAATTATTTCTATTGGCTACTCTGCAGTGAGGCTGTTTTTCATGGAAAACCCTGACTCATCTCACTTCTTTCTAATGTTTCTACATTATCTAATTTTTGTTGGTGTAACTAAAGCTGAGTTGAAATAAGCTGCTTGTACATTTACGTTGATTCAGTGAAGTCCCATTCTTATATTATTCAATATTAAATGGTTAGCATAAACTATTCCACATAATGTCTTACTGTCAGCCATATATGTATGCCTATTTACAGACTTATTGAGTGATAGATTAATTACAAACTTCTGAGTGTTTTTATAGATGCAGGAATTCTCTGCAATGCAATTTTGAAATAAATGATCAAATTTTCTGGAAAAAGACTCACCGTTCTTTTCTGCTATCTAGAAAATATTGTTTATTGGAAATCAAAGGCCATGTTTCTGTAACTAACATGGCATTAAGACAGTGTGAATAGGAAAAGCTAGATATGTAATACTTGTGAGAGAAGGAGCTGACTGTTCTTTAGATTTTGGTGATGAAGGCTCTCAATCCTTTAAAAAGGGATCCTTCTATTTTTATGTTCATGCATGAGAGTATTCTGTTTGTTTTAACAGCACAGCTGGCTCCATCTCAAGTTTGGAAAGGCTGGTTAGGATATGATTGTGTTCCTGGCTATAGGATTGGTATGATGTGCTGTCTCGTGTTGTCATGGCTTTACTGTGACTTGGATTTCCACTTTTACCTGGCATGTGGAAGAAGTGTTTTTATGGCATTTGGCTACGTTAATGCAGTTCAGTGATACTAAGTTTCAGAATTGTCAAGAAATATGAATTTTGTCTTGAGGATTCAGAGGGTTGGCTCTCTTCAACCTTGGCTCCCTTCATTCCCCTTCCACTCCAGCTTCTTCACAGAGACCTTTGTTTCCCCTGCTGTGTTCTGTCTGATGAGAAGCCCTCACATCTCCACATGTGCCTGGTAGCCCTCAGCCACTGACACCAGTGTTCCTCAGCTGTCTTCCTCTTCCCGATCCTTGTCCTACTGATGGCCCACTGTGGTTTCTCCAGCAGCTGGGAGTGTGCCCATTTTCACACGCTGAACAGTAAATGGTCGGATTTTGCTGTTTTACTCTTAATCCCAGTCACAGTGCTGGGGCCTGGTGGGGTGAGGACAGACAGACAAGCAAAGTGGGAGGACTGTGGCATCCCCCTTGGCTGCTGGCCATCCCTTGCTGCTCCCTGACAGAGGAAGGGTGTGCTGGGAAGACAAGAGGGAACAATTCAATGTGTCTTAGTCCAAGTATCCCAGACAAAAGATTCAGTTCTGCTATCTTTGGACAGAAATATTTCTTTCTCTGGTAACAGTAATTTTATTTGGTCTTATAAAATAGCTTGAAACTGAGATGACTTCCATGTGTCAAGCCACTATGTCTTCTCAAATAAAGGGAAATTATGAAAAGGTAAACTAATGATTCTGTTAAAATATACCACCATATAATAATACATGTGTATTGTTTAATTTTACTTTTATTCTTATAACAGTCACTGCTTATAGATTATTCAGAATATGAAATGAAAAGGAACAAGAGATGTTGTTGCCAGTCTCCCTTTCCCGGCTGATATTCCACTACAGTTATAAGGACTTCCATTTTATGACATTGGATTTTTGTCATAAATAACATACAGAAGTGAGTATACAATAAGTCCTTTGTATCAAGCTGTAACACAAGACTATTATGCATGTACAGCCTAAAAAATAAAAATTGAGACTGGTGCAATTCCTGGGCACAGTGAGGTCAAAAATGATAGTAGTTTTCTATGGTAATTCTTATGAATAGAGCCAAAAGCAAACTATTGTCAGTAGTTAAAATAATGTATTTTAGGCATCAAGTATAGTAAGTTCAGGTTTTGTATTTTTAACTAACAATTATCCTAGTCACACAAATTTTCATATCCTCTTAGTTGATTTAACGTGCTATTTAGGAAGGAGGTTAAAAAATGCAACCAATAAATGCATGCAAATGGATGTTCATGTACTCTTTGAACTAGCGAGTTTATTATTTGCATCATACTTTCCTGGGGAAGAACATCTGGAAAAATGCTTTCCACTTACTTTCAGATGTAAAACTCATGTTTTCTAACCCATTCATAAATGGTATCTGCTCAACTTAACTCAGTCAGATCTAAGATGGTGGGAATGTAACGTTCTCATTTCCCCATGAAACTTCTGTAGTTATTTAGCATATTGGATTATGAACACACTAAACCCCGGGAATATTGTTGTGAAACAGGTGCTGAAAGCATGCATATCAAGCTTGTGGTCATGTGTTATTTCCTGCAGATCCACTGAAGTCAAAGATTTCTTGTGGGACTCTTACAGCACTGTTGGATCAGATTCTCAGCTGGCATAATCAAGTGTAAATCTCTTGTTGGAAATGGAAATACATTTATTTGTATTTTCAGGGAATGATCATAGATGGTGTAATTCTTTCCAAGTCACATTAGTGGATGTTGAAGGGAACCATGCCATCATGTGCATGTTTTTCAAAATATACCTGAAAAGGAGTAGCTGATGCAATTTTCTGCAAAAGCTCATCCTACTTCATAAGAATTTTGATTGATTTGGATATTTTTTAAGTACTTCCTGAATTTTTAATGATTATTAATTTGCTAGTGGCTATAATAATCTAGATAGGCAAGTTTTCAATAAGTGTTGAAAAAAGATGAAAATCAAAATAGGATTCTGAAATAATCTCCAATTTGAAACATTCAAAAATATTTCATGAAATCTGCATCTAAACAGACTTTAAAAGGAAGTAAAACTACCTTGCGCTGACATTCTGAATGGGACCTACACCTTCAGTGAGGCCATTTTTAAAATTAATTAAAAATAATGTATATGTGCAAGGTTATATTGGTCACGTAAAGTTTATAAGCAAAGATAAAATTATTTTTTAAATGTAAACAAATTATTTATACAGCAATATGAAAATGACATGACTGGACAAGGCTGGATTCTTTTAAATAAAATAGTTTAGCTGTTTGGCATGTAGTCATAGTGAATATCTGGATCAAAGCATCAGCAACTGCCTCTAGTTGATTTATAGTATACAAGTAGCTATCTCCTTTCTGTTTCCAGTAGGTGATAATTAAATCTCACCTATACTATTACTTTTGAAGTTGTGGCCAAGAAGCACAGAATTACAAACCAGAATTATGAACAGTATAGGACAGAAATGCCTTTTGGATTTAGGTCTAGAATACAGTAACAGTCTAGCAAAACACAAGAGCTTAACTTAAAACCTTTATTTTATACCTTAGTCTGAACTTATTTGGGTCAGGACCTGTGTGATGACTTCTGGAAAAATGGGGAAAGCCATACTAAAATCTTCAATATTATTTGTTGTAATTTTGTAATGTTTTCTTGGAATTTTGCAATATACTGAAATACTTGAGGGAGTTGCTGGAGTTGCTTGTGAAAAACTCCTGGTGATATATTTTGGTCTCTGCAACCTTTTTTAGTTCAGGTCAAAAAACAAATGTATGAAAATTGTCCCACCTCTGAGGAATGTTGGTTAGCTCCACTTTGTGTTTGTTAGCACCTGTATTCCTAGATAAATGCCCTCAGATTAAAGAAATTTACCCACCTTTGTGGTTCTTTGAATACACATGCCTGTACGTATATATCAGATACAGAACACTAGATCTCATATATTGTCAAAATTCATATATGCACAGCAGTCTTTCAAGTTATACAGAAGTAGGAACAAAAAGTGTATGATTTTTGCTGCTAGCATTTGGCTAGACAAAAGGGAAATGAAACAAACAGATGTCCTGGAAGCTGTCAAGACCTAATAAGTCTGGTATTAATAGACATGTCTGGGCCAAGCACTCTCTAGAGATAGTAACAATAATTGTTGCCTTCAGATAGTCACATGCCTCATCTCTTCAATTTCCTAAAAGGTTCAAATTCTCAATTGTTGTGTTTTTAATTTTTTTTTTAATTAATCATTACTTATTATAATGCTGTCTGTAGATTTAAGTTCCCACTCCTAATGAGGTGTCTCAACATGAAACAAATTTTAAGGGTTTTCTTGGTGGTGCATAGGAACTGATAGTTTAATTCCTTCTGCCCTGGAGGGTTAGTATGATTTGCAATATTAAGAAATTCTAAACAGATGTGTTTGGCAACTTCTATCAGGGTCAGGCAATCACCTTCTAGAAGTTTGTCCCATGATAGTACCCCTTGCCTTCCATTGTCACCTGAAGGTTGTGTCGACTATAATTGACAGCATCTCCCATGCTCAAGGAAGGTGGATGAATAACACACACAGAGTCTCCTCTTCACTTAGGACTTTGGATGTGTAATGATATTGACTGAACTTTGTAAAAATTTTATTTCTTCTGGTAGACTACAGCAATTTTTTGTCTCTTATTTAACCACTGTCAAACCACTTATTTGAAAACACACTGGCCTAGTGGGGGACTTCAGTTTTGTATCACAATGTTCCTTCGTGGAATACATGCTCAGAACAGCTGCAAATGCAGGTAAAGACAGGGAGTGACACAGAGCATTATTGTGTTCTAATATTTTCCCTGGCTAAGCTTCACACCATTTGCGTTGCTGACCAAGTGTTGGCATCAGTCAGTCACCATCTTAGGAAGGTTCTTCTTCAAAGAAAGCAACTCTTTCTTGTGCTTTCTTATTCTCTAATTTGCTTGTGCATTCTTATGTTTATCATATTTTCCTTACTTCACTTGATTTTGTCCCTTATCATGACCTACAGTATCCTACAGGCTAGACACCGTATTTTAAGATTTATACTGAAGCATGTATCACCCTACCTGTTTGCTGAGGCACTGCTGCAAAAGGTACCATTGCAATGTGTTATTGTCTGCTTTGATTAAGCTCTGCTTCTTAGAGGCCATGTGCTTCTGAAAAAATGTTCTGTTACTGTACCTATTACAGACATTCCTTGGGACCTATTGATAGTGTCTTATTTAGTCACCTATTTCTAGAGCACTTTGCTTATTGTTAAGGTCTTATGCTTCATTGTTTTAAAAATGTGGTTCTTGAGATAAACTTTGAGTAATGGAGAGCAGAGATACATCCAAGCCTCTAATTAAAACCACTGTTCTGTTTGGAAGACAACACATATCATAATAGGCATTGCATTTATCTGAAGGGCTGGGGGTTCATTGCCATTTGCTTTATTTATGCCTACATAATAAACCTCAGAGAAATATTAATGGATTGTGTTGATCCTGGAAAGCATTCAAAAGATTGAATTGTCAGTTTATCCAGATCTTTCATTAAACATATCTAATTCTCTCCTCCCTGTATTCACAAACATCCAAGGAAATAAAACTATTAATATTTTAAAAAAATACACTATATGTATGTAACATCACTGTAGATACATGTGAAATTCTCTGTGGCAGTCCTGTGGGTTTTTTAAAGAAATAGAGGATTTTAGGGTTTTTTGCTTTCAGAATGATCGAGTCAAATGTTTTCAACCACTTAATGAAAACAAGCTGGTACTAAGCAACTAAGCTTTTAAAATGGCTGGCACTAGGAAAAAAAAATCTTTGCACAGAAATTAAAACATTTCTACAAGTCTGTGGTATTCTTCTGGGATTTCATGAGGAGGAACCAGTACCCAGAATCTTCTCTCTGATTGCTTTGAAGCAAAATACCTCCTCCCTCCCAGTTTAAAGCAGGCCACCAACAGGCATCTTCTGAATGTAGTTGCCCAAATTTCATGTGGTGCTACCCTCCCTCTGCTTGCTATCAATCAGAAGCTGAGCAGATTTATCTCCTAAAGCTCTGTCATGGAAAGAAAGATTATATGTATTTCCAAGTCTCTTCATGCACACTCCACTGTTGAAAATCCCTGCTTGCACTTAGGCATTAAATCACCACAGCTGAGTTGGTCTGAAACAGATAAAGAGAACCTTGGCCAGGCTCTCTGTCTGGAAGAGTGGGCAGTGAGGAACAGGTAATGCTGTGCAAAAGAGATGTCAGTTTGTGGCTCTGACGCTGGAGCTTGTTATAAAACTCAGGAACATTTTTCAATTATTTTTATGTCCAAACTGTGGAGTACTTCTTGGAAAGAGCTGGTTAGCTAGTGTGTGCTGGTAGTTGCTTAAGCTTTATAGAGAGGTGGAGAAGTGTAAACAAACTGATGTTTTATTTAAGTGCTTTCAGCTTCCTGTTTTGCACAGTTTGACTTTTCCTTATATTTTTATTTCTTATTAGCTTGTGAGTATTGTTCTGATGAGCCTGAATCAGTTGTGCTTTGCTGATAGTATACGAGTGTGCTGACACTTCTCACCTGGGCCACTTTTCTGTTGAGATCAATTGGTTGAAAAAGTTTTTCAACTGTGGAAGACCAACTTCTAAACAGAGGGAGAAGCACCAGCTTGACTCTTTTTCTTGTTATTTGTATTTGGTTTTTTGTTGTACTACTGTGTTTATTTATGCTTATATTTACTTGATTCCTTCATTATGATTTCTGAATAGGTGCTGAAGTAGAAACACAGATTCATGCCTAATCAACATGCCTGATTTTCAGCTTTTAAGTCAGTCTGTAAAATATTGTATTTATTTTGACTGTGGTATACATGACTCTTTGGTGGGAGGCAAATTTAATTCAAAGTGCGTTCCTTGAAAGGAACATAATAGTTGCTCAGCCACAATCTATGATTAGAAAGCTATCCAACAAATATGAAAAAACTCCCTCAACTCCAAATCACACAGAGTTTATAAAAACAACTTCACAAGTTGTAGGTTTAACATCTACCTAGACTGAAATATCTAAATGAATTGAATAACTACTGGTGAGCAAAGAGATAATCTTTTGCTCTTGCATATGTGTTTTACATAGTAAAACCTGTTTTGAATCAGATTGGAAAGATTTTTCTCTTTCCACTAATCTGTGCCAGAATCCAATTATAGAACACATCCCAGTAATGGCAATAAATAATAGTTATAAGAGGGGAATGCATGTTACAATTTGTTGCCAAATACGACCGTTTAATAAGAAGCCTGGGTTTTCTGTTCAAAGTGACATGTTAAAAGGTTTTCTTCCCCATTTACTACTAAAGACTTTGTACACTTCTAGAATCTTGGTGCATTTGAAAGTTCACTAAAGCAAGCTTAATTTTTATATTCCAACAGCTTCTTCCTCCTCTGAATAAAATATCTGAAGCATATAAAGAATGAAATCCTGACCACTTTGAAGTCACTTGGAAAATTCTTTTTGTCTCTCAGTGAAGCTAGAATTTCACCCCAAGTGACTCAAATATTACGTTATTCTAAATTGCATTGTGGAGGCGGTTAGATTGCCATTTTATATCATCTTCCCATTTCAGACTTTAGAATAAATTCCAACTGGCATCTTGCTTGAAGCCCTTAAGAGATTATTCTCTTCAGCTTCTCTACCTTGTGGCAGAGGTCTGAGAACCAATATGGATTTTTTCACATTTGCATACTGAAAAACAGAAGGCCCCATAAGTGTTCATGCTTCTCTGACTTTACAACAAAGATTTCATACAGAAAGACTGCTTCTGGATAATGAAGAGTGTTTTCTGCAACAAAAAACCAGCAAGTTCAAACAGTCACGATTCCTAGAGAGTCAGAGTTCCTATTTCACTGGCATTGCATTAGAAGCTTTGTTTTCTCACCCCTGATTACAAACCTATTGCAGATGAGGGATTGGGCACATTAAGTGTTTTTATTTGTGCATTTCCAGTTGATTAGTTTCCTTCCATTTATTTGCTACTGGTTCATTTATAGTCTGGAAATATGGTGCTTGTTTTCTGATGACTATCACACAGCATTCAAGATTTTGGGGGTTAACCCTAATTCAGTAGACATAACAAGCTCTGTGTTGGAAGGGACGCTTAGTGAGGTCACAGCTGTCAAATTTATGACTTTGGAGACCTGCAAGCAGTAGGACTTAAAAGTCTCAGCAATTTTTTTGGAGTTTTTGGAGACTTTTAGTTCTAAACCCCTTTCTCTTTTCTGTGTCTGGTATAGAATATTCTGCGGCTACAGAACTGGTAGCTTGTCCAGGACAGATGTAAACCATGTCAATGTTACAAACTATGTTTTTGTTTTTTTTTTTTTTTTTATTACCAAGAAAGTAATTTGTAAAACTTCTGAAAGTACATGGGATAAAATATTGGGCAGAACATAGATAAGAGGCAAGATGGTAGACATCCCAAGAAAGAGTGTGAAAAAGCTCAGGATATGTCTTGCCAAGAAAAATTGTTTGTGTTTCCAGAGCTACAAGAAGTGTAGTATGTTTCTTACTCTAAACCCAGTCCAAATTCCTTTCAATAGAGCAACATCCTGTAGAGGGTATCCAGTAATATAGTCTGTAAATAAGTATGGCTGGAGTAAATAAAGCTGGTAAATAATAAATGATAGCTTGTAATCTTGTATAGAACAAGTTTATATCTGAAGGTTTATAGAGCATAGAAAAAATATAAGCCCCCATGGAGATGAACAGGTTTTTTATCCCTATACCTGGGTTATTGGCTCACAGCCTTTATATATTTTCCTTTGCTTCCTGTCTCTTCCCCTTATGAGGAAGGAAGCAGATGATGCAATTAAATTGCAAATGTATATTTTAAAATATACATGCCACTGCATGTATCCCATGTGTGTGAAGTTTATGTAACTGGATAAAGAAAAAAGGGTAATTTTTCTCTGTGCCATAAAACCAGTATCATATAAAACCAGTTTGAGTCCATGATGGAAAAGTTTTCAGTGGTCTAGATTCATATCTGAAGTTGGTCCAGGATGTAGTGTCATTGCCCTAAATGAAGAGATTAGATTGTACTGTGTGACTTGTCAGAAGAATTGGTAGTAAAGACCTCAGGCCACAAAACCCTGCCTTGAAGGTTGCATCAATATAAGGACACCCTCTTTTTTTCACACTGGTGAATTCCATGGATTTCAACTAATTTGATTGCCTGATTTTGCAGGTATTTTGTCTATCCTCTCAACATTGACTCTACTAGTCTTGCTGTAGATTTTGACAGAAACGAGAGAGATAATTTTTACTAATTTCTTTCATTTTTGAGAGGCGTCTGTACTTCCAAGAAAGCCATGGAATCATCCTGTGATTCTATGATGCTTCTTGAATATGTATTGCCCACTTTTGGGAGGAACAAAACTGGTCTGGAAGCCTCAGGAGACCAGACTTTCTTGGAATTATTTTGTGTTCAATGGAAATACCCTTCAGACCATCTTTCCCACAGCATTTTGGTGCTGCAAGATTTGGCTTTGTCTAAAGAAGCTTCTTGAACATTCAAAAATGTAACTTACCAAACCTCAGACTGAGCTGATGTTGAGCATCAGTGAAATTGATTAAATTTACATTCACAGACATATTTTTAAATGTATTTTCTTGAGGAGAGCACTTCTAAATCCAAAGCCTAAACCTTGTTCTACCTGTAAATCAGAGGGTTTCAGTAGTTCCCTCTTTATCTAATGTGTGTAGTTTTTGTTCTTGCATTTCTACAGTTTTTGGATTTATTAGCAGATACCGAATCCTCCACAGAGAATCTTGCTTCCTTCTGGAGAACTCAGATTTATTTTGTAAACCAGGGGAGCCAGAAAGGACAAAAAGAAAAAAATCCAACATTATTTAGTCAACATTTGAGTACAAACCATCAATAAAAAACAGATCACAGACTTGAGAATAGCTGGGGTTGGATGGAGCTTTAAAGATCAGTGCAGAAAATGCAGTATTTAGATGCAGTGGCAGGTAGAAGCATTTCCCACGGATTCAGGGAAGTTCTACGAAGCTCTGGTGAAATCCCCTGTGTTCTGTTTGAGAATGCATGTTCCTGCTGTGCATATTGCATTTAAGTTTTATTTGTTTGCCTCTGTATGTAAAGGTTATCTTTTCTCCTTCAGAGATGCTATCTATGGTGATGATATACCTAATGTCCTGATTTGCATGATCAGGGAGTGTTTTCATAATATTTAAATGCTGGCAATGAACACACAGAGGTGTCTGTACTCATCCCACCGAACTGATGCACCTGAGCTAGAAGGGTCATCTGTCTAGAATCTTTCCTAATCACTGAGGAGAGAGATCTTTCTTTGTTGCAAAGGCAAAACCCCAAATCTCTGCAAACATAGGCACCTAGATGTGATGATTTAAATACCCTCCTTTCTGCCTTCAGCCATCTTTATTAACATATTCCCGCTTTGTCTAAGAATTTATTTGTTCAATGTTCAACTTGGTGTGAGAAGACTTTGCTAGGTGTGTCTACTAACTCATAAAGAGTGCTGATCCTAGCTCCAAAAGACTTTGAACTTTTAAGGAAAAGGAAAGGGGAAGAGATACAAATGATGCACACATCATGTTACCTACTTGGAAGTAAGGTCAGATTTAAAAGCGCCTCAATCTTGCTATGGTCAGGGAGATGACCTTTGAAGTTTTTGTCACTGTGCAGCTGAAATTAAGCATGTGCAACTGTTAACAAATTATGTGCATAGATGGATGTTTGCCAGGCTGCTTTAACTTACAAGAATATTTTTTGGCATAGTACCCTTGTAGGAGTGTATCTTGATCAGACACTGAGAGAGTTCTAGAGAGAGTAGGCTGAATACAGAGAAACTGAGAAATGATAGAGAAACTATGGTTTATCTAGCTGACAGTATACTCTTTTTGGTTTTGGGTTTTTTGGGTTGTTTTTTTTTTGAAAAGAAAGTTGAGCGTATATATATAAATTAGAGAGCTTATTTGCAATAATTTGCTTCTCTGTGCAAAATGTGATTTTTACTTTGCCCCTCTTCATGCAATGTTTCAATGATGTATGATTTTCACATTCTGCCTGTTATCTTAATGTTCCTAATTTACTAGGAAGTCCCTTTGTGTCTTTAATGCTTGGACTCTGCGTGGCTTCCTCAAAATATTAAATTCCTAAATGAAATATATCTATATCTATAACATATCTATATCCACTTCTGTGCACACAGATTCACAGAATTGCCAAACTGCAGAGTGGTTGAGGTTAGAAGGTAACTCTGGAGGTCATTTGGTCCAACCCTCTGTTTGTGCAAAGCCACCTGGAGCTGGTTGCTCAGAGTCTTATGACAGCCTCATAGTCAGATGTATTTTCTGACAATCACTAGTTTATATTTCCAACTGCATTTTTGTGAATAGTGCTAGGAATTTTAATCAGCAGCTAATTACTGCATAACTTTTGTATTTTGAATTTGTAAAAACCACATAACCACACTTGGGAATATTAACAATATCTTATTCTTGTAATTTACTAAATATGAAGTTATTGGATCTTGAAAAAATGGGTTTCAAGTATTCAATTCTCAAATGCAAGCTGACAGAACTAGAAGAACCGGCTTGAAATACGTACTTGGTTCCTTCTTTCTGGTGGCAGTAATAGCTTCTGTGTGATGCCTCCAGCTCAAGTTTAAACAGTTGCAGTATAGATGCTGTCTTCCACCTCAGGAATCAGTCTAGAGCTCGTTGTCCCATGGAAGCATTTCAGTTCCAGGACATCCTTTTTCCCTCACAGAACTGTTAACCCCTGCTTCGTGTATTCTCTGCAAATGTGGACAGTCCAAAGAAGTTAAGTGCAGGCTTGCTGCTCATAGCAGTAAGAATGAAGTTAAAAGGCATATTGTGAATTCTGTTACCAGTTCCCTTTGTGGCTTGTTTCTCCAGAGAAAAAATTGTAAATACAGAACAAAAAATTTTTTTGATCTCAGATTGACACATGTCCCCATGGTTTTTCGTGGTAATGTGAACAGAGCTTACTGGTAAGAAGATTTTTCTTTCTCTGAGCTCCATGCTTTGTTCACAGATTATATAATGTTAAGTGTGCTTGGAGGAGAGTGGCCCTTTAGGTGTATTTCTGCAAGATGGTCACAGTTATTCCAGTTCATCCACAGCAGCTTTAAAGGGTAAAAGCTCTGTTGGAACCTTCAGTGTAAACATACCAAACTGAATGTGTGTGTTTGCAAACTCCACACTTCTGCCCATGCAGAATATATATGCATGCTTTCCCCATAGATAAAAAGTTAGTTGGAAGCTAGTCTAACAGCCTAATTCAAATCCTTCTGAAATTAAATGGATTCTAGTCCTTGACACAAACTTTGGATGATGTTGTATCATTTTTTAACTTCAGTAGTAGTGTTTGGACTTCCACTGAATTTAAGAGATGACTAATGTGCTATTTAAAAATATTGGTATGAATCATCACTTTGTGAGTTTCTTTCCTTTTTCAATAAATCCAGTATTAGGAGAGCTCATAGCTGTGTGAGACACTGTGAGTATCAATGTGTGGCTAAAGAGTGGAAACTGAAATGTAACAGAAACAGAGCAGTGCAACTCCAAATATACAGCAAACCATAGATCAGATTCTGGTTGCACTCCATGGGTGTAGACTGTGTCAGTAGCACCAGTTCTGGATTTACAGTGATATCAAATAGATTTGAATTGAAGCTGATGTGAATCAGGTCAGAATTTCAGAAACGGTCAGTTAAAATTCAACTTTAAAGTTAATATTGGGCATCTTGATTAAATAACCTAATATCAGTTGGGATGAACTCCTCAGAATCACATTGGACGTGAAAAGGGTCTATGCTCAACTTCTCTAAAACTTAGGACACAGTATTACAATTTTTAGACTGACTTGGAGAACATATGAGAAAATTACCATGAAACTTAGCCTTATGGATCAGAGCAAAATATGACTATGCTGACCAATAGCATGGACTATGAGTACATTTGATTTATTGAAATACACCAGTGTTTCTATAAGAGTTCTACAAGAGTAATGTTTCTCCTTATTTAATTTCTGTAACTGTATTAATACAGCAGGTAGTAGAATGGGGCTTTTTCCATAATAGAAGCCCAAGGGAGTTACAGTGACACAAATGCCTGCATCAGGTGCTTTTGTGACATTGTTTAGCTCCATGTCCTCTAGATCATAAGCACAGGTATGTATGGAGCGTATATTAATTTTCTTAGGCTTGGCATGTGTATTAGATGTAGCCAGTTAAGGTGTGTTACAAACATCACCTGTGTGCCCTTCTGAAATTCTCACCTCCTAGGTCCTCTTCTCCAGACACTATTGATTTCATTTGCAACATATCACATTGCTCACTTTCATTTGTATAGCACAAGTTCTACTTTTTAAAATTGATAAGGTTATCCAACAATTCTAACACTGAAATTGCAAAGCAAATACTGTGTTTTGAGCAGGCAGAGCTATATAAATATGTTTATTACAAATGGGAAGGGTTGAACTCTTCCTGTGGTGGTTTGGGTGGGATTTTTTGTTTGGCTTTGGTATCCAGGATTGTTCTAGCTTTTGGTGTTTTCTTACTATTCTTACTCTGATCAAGCTACCCCAAAACCCACTGGGAAATGTGTGCATTTTTGTAAATACTTCATAAATACCTTTGGTTATGAAGAAATGGGGCACTGGGGGACAAAAGATGTCAAGGTTGAGTCAGCTTTGGCTAAATATCCTGATGCTTTTGTCCTGAAAATTGAGCAAGAACAGTTGCCTTGTGAATTTTTATTACCTCTCTGTGTCAGCTGGATCAAAACTAGTGTAAGAGTAACCTCTCTCACGACCTTTGTCTCAATTTTTTTCCCCTTTGGTTACTTTGTCTTCATCTTTTGCATATTTCTTAAAGGGGACAGTCCAGACTGAACAATATATTATTTTGTAACATGTATAATATATGCTTTTTGGCTATAATTTGCGAGGAGAGCTTGTATGAAGTAGTTTTTGTGTTTATGAAATTCTTCTGTTACAATGTGAACTTGGGTCAAAACTCAGTTCAGGTATCTGAATTCCAGTGGGATGTAAGCATTTCACCTGTTTGTCTTTCTGAAAGCTGAAGTCAGTGGTGATCCAGAGGCAGGAGGAGGATATGGGACATGTTGAAGAAGGACAGCTTGAAAGAGCAGCTTTAGGTAGTGAAAGTGGTGTTAAAATGGAGAAGGGATATAGAGACATTCTTGAAGGGCATGTGAAGATGAGTCTTTGGTGTTTGCTTTTAGGCAGTTGCATGCTAATTAACACTTTTGTTGTGAAGGATGGAGCTGGAGAATATGAGGGAAATTGAAGAGAAATAACTTTTATAAACTTCATATTAAAAAGTTAATTGCTCTACTGAGGCTACAGAGAACTACTTTTAACAATATTCTTGTAAAAATTGGTTATCCCTGAAATTCTTGAAAGAATGCATTTTTGAAATATTTGAGGCTTTCTATCTGGTATTTTTCCAATTAATAAAATTCCTTTACTACTCTGATATCAGTTATGTTGCCACTTCTTCTGCCTCTTTATATTCATGATGCCTGGATGAAGGACAATAACATTCATAACTGCTTTCAGTTTAGAAAGTGTTCACTGAATTCTCAACTCATGAAGGACTGATGCCAAACTTCTTGTCAACTACTAGTCTCCATTCATCCTGATGGTTAAAATTTGAGTGCTCAGTCAAAGTTTGTTTTCTTTAAACTTCCTGTTACTCATGGTAACTCTGAGTCTGCACTTTTGATGACGAAACATGAAATACATTTCCCAACTTTCAGATGAGGCTTATCCTGTTGTATTACAGTAACTTTGAACTGATTTTATACAAAGTTGCTGCTAGAAAATAATGTAAAGGAATTATTGAGAAATGTCTCAATCTGTAAAACAGAAATCCTGTGATTCAGTGATGCTCTGT
Organism: Phainopepla nitens; assembly: GCA_013400175.1. Lineage (NCBI taxonomy): Eukaryota > Metazoa > Chordata > Aves > Passeriformes > Bombycillidae > Phainopepla > Phainopepla nitens. Next base: position 94,811 of record VXBQ01000750.1, on the reverse strand, counting down.
AACTGACATCCTGGTTCTCCAGTCCTACTTTTTTTTCTCTTCCCTATTCCTTATTCTTTAAAAGGAAGTTCAAATTGAGGATCCATTTAGAAGCAGTAACTACTTTCTCTTTTGGGAAAAGCAGAACAGGGTGAATGACTAATTAGTTCCTTGGCAATATATGTTAGTCTTAAACCAATATTTTCTTCAAGAAAAAAAACGCCTGCATTTGACTGGGCTGATTACTGCTAGTTTCCAAACATTGCTACTTCTTTTTTAGTATTACTATTTTGCCAGCACAAACATCTTCATACCTACTAGGATATTTCTAAGAATGGAATTGTCATCCTCTTTTCTTCTGGATACCTGGCAAAGGCTTTTTAGAGTCAGTGACTCATGAGACTTAACTGATTTATTCTCAATGGTTTCATGGCAAGCAGTGTCCAGCATTGAGCCCAGGTTTTGCAGTTTGAGAGGCTCTTACACTGTAAGAGGCATTGAAGTGAAAAGACTTCTTTCTTTTCTTACTTAATAACTAGGTTCAGATGCATTTTCCTCTTCCATGCAACTTCTTGTGAATTTGAGCTGAAAGAAATGAAGAAAACAGAACACCAGTGCAAATTAAATCACAGGCATTTAGCAGCATTTGCCAGCTGTCACTTGCTCTTGTACTGTGTTAAATACACACAATGTTCTCCGAAGAGCTGGGTTCAAACTTTTGTTGAAATAAGAACCCTGATAAGTCATTAGGGACTCTTGATGAAAAGGGAAGTGGGGACATAGTGTTTTATATTGCTCATTACAAAAATGTGGGATGTGGTTGTATTTCAAATGCAATGCCATTATAAGAGGTGCTATGTAGGCAGGGTGACCAATCTGTGGTTATGCAGAAGGTCACGTAGTGGAAGGGTGAATTTTCCATTGCAGATGCTCACATAGGAGTTTTTGCTCCAACAGTGTGCTGTGCTTAGCCCTCAGGGAGTCCTACTGCAGGTGCTGCTCCTGTGGAAAAGTGATTTGGCTGGTTGGTAAATATACAGGTCACAAGAGTCCTTTGATTAGTGGGTTCCTGCCCTTGTGTGTAGATGGTACAGAACATGGCCAAAAGCATGGGAAAGAGGAGAACCTATGTTCTGCCTTGATTCTCTGCTGATGCATTTGAACAAATAAAATCATATCAGGGTTCCCAACTGTGCTTCAGGTTTCTTTAGGGAAAAAGAGTAAAAACTGGTGGTGTCCTGGCTGGGTAGGAAGATGTGAACTGTTCACATGACTAAAGACACTGAAAAAGAAACCAGGCCTTGGTCTCTGTGGTCAGATTTGGGATTTTTGAATTGGATCACTTCTTAATGGAATTAATCTGGCAGCAAATCCCCCAATTTTCTGTGTTAGGGAAGGAGGAGAAGCAGTGACCAAAGTGATAGGCCATCTTTGGTCCACCAGATTTGTTCTTTTACATTGCCACAAGGCATGAGAAGGCTGATGGATTATCTTGGAAGGATGGCAAAGGGGAACCACACTTGATGTAGCTCACATCCCTGTCTTATGAACTTTTTAGGCTCTTGCCAAGTTTAGCCTCTGGTCTGTGTCTGCTCCCAAGTTCAGTTCAATTCAGAGGCAATGTGATTACAAAGCTGTATTAGTTTTAATGAGTGGAAATAAGACTCCAGAAGTAAACAAAGAACAAAATGAATGCAGCTGCACCTTAAATGCCCTGAAATCCCCCAACTCTGATATGGTTTTTGTCCCTTCCTTCAGCCATCTCTGATTTCCTGGAAGCTGCTCCATATGCTATCCAGACCATTTAAGCCTTTCCAAAGATTCCAAATTCAGGAGCATTTCCATGAATTGTCACCTGCAGTTCATCTTTTAATGCTGGCAGGTCCTGGCAGAACTGTGCACTGCTGCTCAGTGTGAAGGGTTTGTGGTTCACTTTTACATCAAGCAAACCAAAGGAGTTTTTCCTCTTTTTTCACTTACAGCAGAAACCCGAGAGAATGAAAAACAACATGTGTGCAGAAGTGACTTTCTCATGTTTTCAGCCAAGTAACTTTGTCCTACATTATTTAAAATTATTCAAGTGGATGAAGTGTCTGACCACATTATATGGTCTCGTCATCAAGAATGAGAAGTATCACGTCTCTTACAGGGGTGCAGAAATGGGGAAATCATCCAGAGGAGTGGAAGAAAGTGACATTTGTACACCCTGCTGAAGTGTGGGACCTCCTTCAGCCATGATGATGGAACTGTCTTGTGTGGTCAGGGCTGGATAATTTCATACCCTGTGTGTGAGCCTAGAAGCACATGCTTGGATTATATTTTATTCATTATGGGCTCTTGACCTTGTGGATTATATTTTATTCATTATGGGCTCTTGACCTTGTGGATTTTTTTTTTTTAAAGCTGTACTGTCCACTTCTATTTTGCCCTTCAGAATTCAGATTCCAGTAGTTTGATGGGGTGTTTGTTTGTTTGGTTTGGTTTTGTTGGATTTTTGGTTTTTTGCCCTTTTTTTTTTTTTTAATGGATTCCTCATGGTTTTATATCAACAAAGTTTTAAATGTCTGAAGAATTACATAAACTACAGTTCATTTTTTTTTGTGCATTGCCACTCGTGGTTGCTTTTTAAAATAAGAATATGGCTTTTAGGTTGCTTTTTTAAAGTGCCTTTCTCTTATTTTCCTAGTGATAAAAACAGGCTGCCAGATTTTGCTCCCCTTCATTCACAACTGTCAGAAATCAGTCAGGTATTACAAATAAAACTGAGTGAGAATTTGGCCTAGATTTTGTAAAGCCCCAGGGAAATCCTATAGCTGTGTGGGAAACATCTAGCTTTTCTTGTATATTCCCATTCATTGCTCCTCCTCTTTCCTGTCTGGCTTCTGGGATCCTCCCCAAAGAAATCCAAGATGTGACTCTCTCAATACAAGTAGACAGAGCATAGACACAGTATTGGATTTTATGCCTCTTGAAAGAACAAATGAGTGTAAGTTCACATTATTTCCAGTTCATGTAGTGGTATTAGCTGAGTTGCCTGTTTTTATGACAATAAAAGAAAAGTCATTCAAGCAGATTGTGATTTAGGCTCTGTAATTTTTGGCTGGTTAAAATATCAAAAATTAGGATATTAGGTGTGGGATTTGAAAGAAACCAGAAATTTAAACATCAGATTTTATTCTTTTATTCCTCTGGAAGGATATTGTAAGTTTTGAATTCTCGCTGAGAAAGTCAGTGTTAGCTCAAGTTAAAGCTTTGCTCTCTGCTCTTACTTGGACATGCTGTACTTTATATTATTAAACTGTTTTGACTCATGATCAAAGTTCATGCTACCACAAATCACCAGCTGGCTGGAAGGAAGGATCTGTACAGTGGCTGTGGGATCCACAGGCTGCAGCCCACATACATTTCCTCAGACTTTTTAAATTCCTTGCTGTCCTTGTTCTGGAAATATGGAGAACACAGAAAAGACTGTTGCATTACCTGTTTCTAATAAACATTGAAAAACATAGAAACAGTCTATAATCACCTGAGGCTGGACACATGAAATGAATTAAGCTTTAAAGTGCATAGTTACTTTGAAATCTGTTGATTTCTCCCTGTTTTTAACCCTCATGCTCCATTTTTCAGTTTGCTGTGTTAAGGCAGGGGTGCATTTCATACAATGACTACAAGATTAGAGAAAACACAGAGGAAGCAACTTCATATCCTACTATTTCTTAAGTGACCAGGGTCTGTTGTATTTCTCCCAAATGGTATGTCTCATCCCACTACAAAAAAATGTAGCTCAAGTAGGTTATATAGATTTTTATATATATATATA
>VXBQ01000750.1:46949-91007 GCA_013400175.1 Phainopepla nitens | reverse complement strand
TTATATAGATTTTTATATATATATAAATATATATATATATTTTTTTTTTAGGGACTTTATGATCTGGTTTATTTGCGGAGATGCGGAGATTCTTGTTCCCATGCTGATTTTTTCTTCTCTCTACATTTTCAATCAACGATTTCTTTCCCCTCTCTGTTATAACCACTCTGATCAAATTACCATATGTATAAAATTCAGCTGCAAGATTTCTGGCTTGCCCTGGGTCCTGGGAATGTACCACCCTCATTTTGATCTCTCTAAATTAGCTTCCTGTACAATTTCCTGTCAAACATGAGTTTCATGAGATTTGTCCTTGAATGTGTGTGTGATCATCTCTTCTCCCTGTAATGAAATTTTGGCTTCCTAAATAGCTGGAATGTTTTCACCAAGCCTGTTTTTATAAGAGCCAACACTAATGAGATTTTTTTTAAAGTAATGACTCTTGAAAATAGATCTGCAGAGATAATTCAGGTTAACTCTCAAGTAAGAATTTTAAGCAACAGCATCTGATAGTTGTGTGTTTGTGTGAAAGAATCTACCCGCCAGCATGCTGTAAATTACTTTTCATATTATTTATCATGATCTTAATTTCATGAATTTTCTTCCATCCAGATAAAATGAAATGAAATGCAGGAAGAAAGCATTGTCTGCTAGCTAACACTATGGCAGGAATAGTTTTTATTGCAACTTGATGTATGACTAAGATGACATTAATAAGCGTTCTCAAATGCAAATGTTACTTCCTGAGAGATAAATCCTGAGGATGTTTTGTCTCACTTAATCAGCTTCTGTTGCAGAATGCATTTATCTCATCTGAAAAATCAGACAAATATTACTTTCTTTGAGTCTAAAATCAGTAGATGCTTTCAAAACTTTTTCTCAGATTTGTTACTACTTCCTTTTGGGTATTATAAGATTTAATTCTGTGTGTGGTGCAGGATTTAAAGTGTAGACACAAAGCTTGTAAAAATCTCGTTTCTCACTTCCCAATTTGTTTCACAACTGAATTATCTAAGGAGAGTGCTCTCAAATTGAAGATTTGAAGGGTACAAGGCTAATTATAGCTCTGCTTCTGGCATGGGATGCTTTTTCTGCTGACTGACAGACATAAGAAAAAGTTCAAAGAAACATCTCCAGGTAAACCTGGAATTGGAATAGCTGATTTGTAGTAGTTTGCTGAAAACACCAATTGAGGAAAGTAGCAAAAAACTATGTTTTGCTTTCATGCATTATTTGTAGAATAACATTCAAAAACTCAAATGAAAAAATTCTTAACACTGGGATTTTTATGAAATTATCTAAAGTTAAGAATTGGTGACTGCTGTGCAGTGTTTTCAGCATGAATTTTTCTCTGATTTTTGTTAAGCAAGAGTACTTTGCAACCCAGCTGGGAAACCTCAGGATAAACGTGTTAAAGGAACAGTTCCTTCTGCTGTAGAGCACTTCTTTTTGTAATCTGATTATTTATGTGGGATATTTACATATACTCCAATTTGTCACCTTTTTCTTGGCATACTGGATTGAAGCTTTAGTGGAGTGATACCATGGGGATGATTGAACAAGTCTGATCTCATTCAATGAGTTCTAGTTAAGGATGTGAGAACATGCTTTGTTTTCAAGCTTTTTGCATGTAACCCTTTCTTTTGATTATTGTTCTACCCATGATGTCTCTTATTGACATAGTTTAGGACAGGAAAAGTTTTGTGGACTCTTGTAGATGTTAGGGATTAAAGTATACAAGAATTATGATGCACCCTCTGGCACTTTTGGTATGCATTTTGAGGTCAACAGCAGCTTTTTTGCTCTGTAGAACAGCAGCCAGTATATGGGGTCTTGATGCTGCAAACCTTAGTTATAGAGACACCAAGATTGATGAGGCAAGGGCTAGGGGTGAGATAAGAATTGTCATTCAAGGCTGTGTTCAGATACATAGTGGCTGATAAAGTATGCTGATTTCTGACTTTGGATGTAACTTGGCAAGGGCAGACATTCCTTACTGTGCAGAAATGTGGATCTGCTGGGATAGGGGACCAAGCTTTGTTTCCTGGGGTTGACCCCAGCACCAGAGATTCAGTCCCTGACAGTTGAACTCAATTTTAATTTTAAAACAGGGCTAGTTGAGGGGAAATAGCCCTGAAATGGCTGCAAAACCTGTGGAGGTGTTGCCTATGCACACACATCTTTTTGATTTTGCCACCCAGTCCTTATGATCTGACATCAATACTCATTCTAAGCCTGAACAATGTGCAGCTTGTTCCAGGCATGCAATCAGCAGCTGCTACGGGCTAGGAAATAGTAAGAAATCTTGTTCTTATGACACAGCGACTCCACTCAATCCTTTGCCAAAATCTAATCAATTTCTGCAGCCCATGCTAGCCTGAATCCTAAGCCAAATACTTAACATCCCCCCAAGTCTATAAGCAAGAAGAAATCAGAGGAACTTTGCAAACTCTCCTAAATCCAGCTTAGCAGCTCCCAAGAAGTCCTCTTGTACCAGCAGAGTAGCAAGGAAATTGAGAGTGAATGAACACTTCCTGATCTTGTCAAATCTGGGTGAGAATCTGAAGCCCAGCTGAAATTCTGGGATTGTGGCTAGGGTTTCACCTAAAAATGGTTGGAGATCATTTCAGCCTTCTTTCCCTTTACAATGCAATCTGCCAAATGACTGTGTGGGATTATTTTTGAGTTTCAGGTTGTGAGAGGGTCATTCAGTCATGGCTTGTGAAAGGAAAGAGAAGGGCACAAGTAGCTTGTAAAGTTTGGTATTCAGCCTGGTTGGGGATAAGTATAAGGTCTGTGTGGGCTTATGAACAGGTTTTTCATGTGAATGTTTGACCACATTGTAGGTGGATACTACACTTGATGTAAGAAGTAAGAGAAAGTAGGGCTAAATAGGGAATTAAGCTTTTTTTTCTAATGAAGACTCATCTTCAGAGAAGTTTCTGATCCATCTGTCTGGGTAGGACTGCTTGCCTCAATAAAGCTGCTCATCAAGAAATGCACGTGAAAGAAATAAGTAGTTTCTGATGGTTTTATTGAGAATGGGGGTGATTCTCTGGGCTGTTTGGGGAACTTGGCTGAGGGTTTTGGTGTGTGGGTTGGAAGGAGGAGGGAGATATTTTAATTTTCAAAGTGAGTGGCAGACCAAATCAATGGCTGATGCCAGGATAGGTCAGCTGAGAGAGCTTTTGAAATCTGAAAGAAGCTTGGTTTATGGCTAGTTAGGAATGGGATATATTTAAGGCACAAGAGTTAGGAGTTGTGTCTGGTTGTGAGCTGTGATCCACAAAAATTGAAGAACTGAGGAGTGGGGTCACTTTACTTGATGCCTCCAGCGCAAGCAGCCACAGGTCTTGCTAATGTCTGTGATGGAAAACTGCCGATCAAGTCTCCCTCTGTGCTAGGAATAGAAAGCCTTGCAGTGTGATATTTGCTTTATACCATCATGCCTTATACAATTTGCCTTGCACCCTGGCCCCCCCTTCTCCTCCCTGTGCCCCACAACAAGCTGAAATTTACCTCTTTTGTAGTAGAGGAGAAATAGGAGCAGCCATGGAGAGAGTGGATTTGGGTACATATCAGGAACAGAAAAGCAGATGGATGGAAGGAAGGGTAAGGAATAACATGAATACAGAATAATTTCCAACTGTAGATGATTTGCTGAAGGTGGATGGAAGGAATTTGGCCCAGTTAGATGTGGAAAATTCATGTATCAAAGTGCATTTTGAGAGAGGGCAGTTACAGCTTTACCCTCTTGTCTTTGAAGTATCCCTTTGTCCCACTCTCTATTTAGCAGATGCAATGTGCCAAGTGTTGGATGAGCAGTTGCTTATCATGTAAGCCCAGAACATGCATCAGCCCTGCTATGGGCATGTGTCCAAGTACCTGAAAATGTATCAGAGAGGGCTCCTCCCACTTATTCCTACCTATTCTTAGAGGAGAGAAATTTTCCTCAAATATCATTCATCAGTGATACCTCATTTTTTAAAAAAAGACTCATTATAGTTGCAATGTGATGCTCGTGCATTCTGAGTAGCATATCATTGTATTATCTGATAATTTTAGGTAAATAATGAATGTGGAATGTCTGCTATTCCAGAGTTTCTGAACAAAGCAAATATATTTTTGACCTAATTATTTTCTAATTTGCCTCCATATAGGCCAGGATTTGGTTTTACCAGTTTTTTTGCCTTTACTTTACTGGTTCAATGAACAACATGCAGATAACAGGGATTCAGAAGATCTGTTTTCAGTATGGATTTTGATTATTTTTTGATTATTTGATTATTTGATTCAACATTATTGTTACAGTTCATACATTATATCACTATTACTATTACTTGCATATGTCCATTATCATATGTTTTACTCTTCATCTGCACTAGGTTAAGCAGAATGATAACAGAGCTCACAAGCTGAAGTAAATGGTTGAGCCTTACTTTTAGGGTTTACTTTTTGATTCAACAATAAGGGAGCTCTCACAATGATAACTTCTTTTTTGTTGTTATTATTCTTGCTGATCCCTACTTTTAATTATCATTCAGGAATATAGTTTTCATGCAAGTTTCCGCACAATACTCCTTTTTATATTGCTGACTGGTGTACTCTGAACATTTCTGCTAGACTATTGTTTTTGCTATTGGGTAGAGATCCTGAATTTTACACTTCTTGAAGACTGAGAGTGCTGTTCAACTTATGGAAGCTGTTCAAGACTCTGGACACGTGCCTAATTAAGATTGCTAGGAAACCATAGGTGCTTGCCAGTGCTTAGATCTCTTGTGTGACAAAGCATGCTGTAGTTTGCCCTCAGTTTAACTGTCCACATTCTGCTTAAACCACCTCTTAATTACCTGTGTCTTCTCTTTGAATCTGTCCTTCAAGCAGTCTTTACCTTGTTTGGTCACTGAAAGTAGTAGTATCTTTCTTTCTACAGAATAGTTTGTGTTTGTTTAATCTTCAGGTATTCTGCTAAGACAGGTTGTATGAATGCTTTGACAGCTAGTAAGGCCAGAAATGTGATTTTTATGCCAGAACGGACAAGGCTGGGGAGGTGAAGAGTCTGGATGAAAATTGCACAGGGTGTTTGTGTGATACTGAAGATAGTTCTTCACACTTGCACACCTTTTTATTATTTTCAAATTGTAATAAGAAAAATGCTTTTTTTGTTGGTTTTTTTTTTAACAATGGCTAGTGAGAACATCAGAAAACTTTTTTGTTTTCCTGAAGACTAATGCATCATTTATCATAGGAAACTGGTTCAAATACATTGAAGTTTGGCTACCAGCCTAAACATTACAGGAAACAATTATCACTTAAGGAACATATTTCTTACTGATTTACAGAACAAAATTGCTTCCCAAGTATATCCTACTCAGGAAACAATACAGGTAGCTCAAATGAATTGGTGCTTCCTTTGAAGATAAAAATTAAATTATTCATAGCAAAGCTGATCAATCTCCTGTATTTTTTTACAACCGATTATTTGAATCCATTTTAGAAAACTGTAGTAAAGTTGACTTGGAAAAGCAGAAGCTAATGTTAAGTGATGGCACTATTTACTCTGATTACTCTTATTTATAATATGAACGTCAGTACATGGTACTCTTCTTTAGTTCTTAGCTCTGTTGTCTTTTTCTCTTTCTGTTTTGCTACACTTCAGAATGGAGCTAAAATACAGATTTTTTTTATTTTTTAAGCACCATGTTTCTTTTAAATTCAAGATTATCTACTCATTTACTACATCAGAACAAAATCTCATTGTCTTATTTGCAAATAATTACAATGAGCAAGAAAAGCAAAATGCTTTTCTGAGAACTGGAACATGAAACACATAGGAGCTCATGATGGATGCCTCTAATCTCAGGAGATGCTCTGTGCTTTAGTGGGAACCCTTTCCTAGAGGTTGGCCAAGTGCCCAGTAGGAAAATCAGCTTTAACTATTACATGCTGTATTCATTTGTAAGTCATCAAAATATTTAATCTTAAATTTGGAGTACAAGAGAAACTGCTGCAAATAGTGCTGCAGGTAGAGGCCTAGTGGTTCTTTAAGAGAAATCATCTTCAACTATTATTTTTTCCACACCCTTATTGTAATAAAAGCTTCTTGGAAAAGAAAAAAGAGAAGAATGCTTTCTGAGAACATTGTTGTCAAAAAATGCAGAGAAACTCTGGAAGTTCCTGCTGAAAATTAGCCAGCCAAGCAAAATAATCTGTAAGACAGTTGGATTTCAAAATTTTTAAAAAAATATTGTCCTTCTTTCTAAAGTCTACTTTGTCACTCTGTTCCTTTGAAATGGTCAGCACCAGCTTGCAAAACATGAGCTTTGATTGTTACTCAAAAGAAGTGCAGCCAGTGGCTCTAATGAGTTGCTTCAGTGACCCTTCACTAATGTGGTCTGATTTGATCTCAAAGATCAAAAAGTTCCATTGCTTCCAGAAGACTGCAAGGTTTGCTCATACAGAAGCAGCCCTCCACACAACTTTGAGCAAGCTTGTTTGACTTTAGCCTCAGGTTTGCCACTTGAGAGTCCTGTCCCTTGCTGTCCTGGTGGCCTGTAGCTCTGGCCAGGCTCCAGCTCCCTTCTTGGCTGGTTCTCACAAGAGCAGCTGCTTAGCCCAAGTACCTGCCAGCCGTTCTCCTTGCTTCTCTTTCTGCCCATGTGATCTCTTTTCTTAGTGTCAACCCTTTCCTTAACCTTCCTGGTTTTATAACTGCAAAAGAACAGTTAACTTCAGTCCTGTTATCTTTTGCTGTGCATGTTTGTTAAGTCAAGCCTGGAAAAGATAATTTTCTAAAGTGACACTGCAGCAAATCCCAAACTGTTGTGCTTAGTGGCTATTATCATTTGTTTAATCTTTGACTGTTTTTTAAATAGTAAAACCATCTGAGCCTCTGATTTATGAGCCTGTTTTGATACAAGTAAGAATCCCTTCCCCCTTTCTCTCCAGAGAGCAGTTTCTCCTATCATACAATACAAAGCAAGGTAGAAAAGGCCCTGAGTTGTATTTGTGGTGTCACTCCTATCTTAAGCTGCGTAACAGATGGATTTAAGAGCATGAAACGTTGAAACATCCCACTTAGGTAAACTGGCTTTTGTTTTAAAATAAATTGTCTTTGGACTTAGGCAAGCACAGAGGGAAAGGGAAGAGACAGCAGAAGCACTTTGCATTGCCAGAGATGCCCTGCAGAGTGGAACAGGCTGTCCTGTAACATGGCTCTCCGAGTACCAGGCAGCTTTTCTGGTTCCACACTGTTCCCAACTCTGTTTGGGCTGTTGTTTGCATCTAAATCTAATCCTGTCCTTTAAATTCCCCAAGGTTTTGAAATAAGGGTGAATTTTTGGCAAGAACCACTTCTGGCAATTTAACAACAGCCAGGAGGAGTATATAGTCGGTTCTGGATCTATTGGGTTATGCAGAAGGGCACGGTCAGACCAGCTCTGAGAATTTTTAGATGCATCCTTTAAGACACTATTTTTTCAAGCTTTATTTAAACACAGTTAAATACTGGACCATAGTATTGCAGCTACATTGTGAAAATATTCAGTGAAGCCATCACTTGATATTCTTTTAAAATCAACGTGGAAAGGGAAGAGATTTTCTGTTTACTGTTTTCCTTGTCTGATGCAGAAAGGGAGTCCAGCTGCCCATGCTGAGGTCTGGCCACATCTGCTAAAAGATAGTGATCATTTCTCAAAAGGGAAGATTTCCCGGTATCCAGGATGTTCAAGCTCCTCTTCTATCTTATGTTTACAAGAAGTTTATGCTCTGGTACTTTTCACATTTCTGAGTGAATCAGGTTAATAGAAACTAATTCCATGTTGAAATGGAGCGTGTCTTTCAGAAAACTATTACATTTGATTTAAAAAAAAAAGGTTATTCTAAGAGAAGCCTATCCCAAGTGTTTAAGGAACAACCAACCAAACAAAACATGTTTTATTTTTGCCTTGAAATTATCCTATTCATAGTATCTCCTTAGAGCTTTGATGCTGAAATACTTTCTATCATATTTCTACTTCCTGGCCAGTACTCCCAGGATGGACTAAGTTGTTCCTTTGACTAGTTTTGATTAGACTAGATTATCAGTTACTCCTATTCCCCTGTTCAAAGTTCTATTTGTGTTATTTGTACCTTCCTTAGAGCCTAGACATGAGATCTGAACATAGTATTCTGTTAGCATGAAACATCTGCCAAATATTTGGCCTTAATTGTTTCCCATTAATGTTCTGGATTCCCTTCTATAGGTACTCTTTGATTACATTTGTCCCTTTGGATGCCACCAGCACAGCAAAAGTTTCATGGCTACCTATTGTCCTCTAATAGATACCCTCTAGTCCTATCCACTGTCATGGTTTTCCTGGAAAACGTTTCATTTTGTATATTTATGCTTTTTTTTCTCCCCTTAGATGTCCGACTTAACATCCAACTTCAAAAAAGCCACATACTGCTTGCAGCATCCAAAGTACTGAGCAATCCTGAGAAATCCAGATCAGCAAACTGTCCTTTTTACCAATCCTCTACTCTTCCTGGAGTCATTGAACTAAATAATCATTTTATGTCTCTCTGATCAGCAAAAGGATTGAGAGGCTAACAGCACAGCACCAAGCAATGATTATATGATTTTGTGCCTTTTGTATACGCTGGGGAATGAAAAAAATTTTGGGTGTGTGTGCAAGTTGTGGCCACATCCTTATGCCAGCACATCTAGCATTTCTTCCTGCACACTGGTTTATAGAAAGCTGGTGTGGAGGCTGGGAACTCTGACATGCTTGAGTCAGTTCCAAAGTGGGTTAAAGAGTAGGACTGCACAGTGATGTTTGAAGCACACTGGCCATGTGGTTGTGTAGAGCCCAGCTGAGTCCCAGCTGGAAATGTGCCTGTTCAGTGAGGATTTCTTTGCAGCTCTACTTTGACAGCAACCTCTGGTATTTTGAACCCCTTAAATGTGTGCCATGTTGTTTTTTAGGTTATTCTGTCTTCTAAATACAAATGGCTGCATTCACACCAAGCTGAGCTTGCTTTGTTTCTCCCCAAAGAGGCTGAAGCTGCTTCCTCTCCAAATACACAATTATCCAACTGTCCTGGGTCTGTGTTCAGTCTCTGATTCACTTTGATTATTAGGCAGCACTCAATAGCAAAGGTTTTGCAGAAGAAAGTTTGAGTAGGACTTGGAGTTCAAGCAGGAGCATTCCCTGCTCACATGGAATTGCATTAAAAAAATTTGACACACAACACTACAGCTATCTTCCTAACCCCTTTCAAGGACCATAACCATGATTTTTGCCCATGATTTTGACAGAGCAAAGCGGGAAGTTAGCTGGAACAGCAAGAAAAAGTCCCTCATATTCATCTGCAGGGAGGTTTGTTTCAGAGGCAATTGCAGAGCATTTGTTCCACTTACCCAGGTCACAGCACCATTTTTGCTGTTTTCATTTGTTTCTTCTATTCTGTTTTAAAATAAATTGCTGCCTTTAAAGCAAATGACTGAATTGCTTGGGATGTCAGTGTTTTTCCACGGCTCTTTGAAAGCAAAATTCTCCCTTATTGTTTTGTTGTTTGTTTGTTTGTTTGTTTTTTTCTCTTTAATGAGCAGACTTCTGTCTCCCTGCCCTCTCCTCCTCCCTCCTGCCTTTTGGCAGAACTTGATGTGTGAATTTTGATGTTTGCCGCTGTATGACCAAAATGCTCTGAACTGTGCTCCACAAAGCAGCAGTGAACTTGACAGAAAAACATCAGTCTGTTTGTAAGACAGAAACAACGAAGCCTTCACACTTTTCTTCTGATGTTTGTTTGTCCTTATCTGCTGTGAAAATTCATTTGGTTTTGGTTACAAGCCACTTGGATATTTTTGACTGCTTGCTTTTTTCAACTGAATTTATGCAAAATATTATGCAAGAATAATCTCTCATTGCAGTTATGGAGCTTTTCAATGGCAGCAAGAGTAAAACAGAGTCCCTAAAATTGACTTTGTCACCCAGAATAATAGTGAGATAGGACAACTTTTATTAAGCAAAGCTCAAGTGTTGCAAAATATGTGGTTTTGGACTTTAGGTCCAAGCAAAATGCAATGTAGAAAGGATAGCTACTCCAACTATTGAATCAATGCTAGAATATATTTTACAAGTGTAGTTGTGTCATAGATATTTTAGATGTCTCATACAAAGACAGCTGGACTTTCCCTATCAGGTAGTTTTGAAATGTTCTGAGAAGCACCTAAATTTATTCTCAGAGTTAAGCAACTATATTTTCAGGATTTTCCCCTCAAAGATCATTTCTCTATGTACCAATACTTACAAAGGCTTAGTGAAAAGGAGGTGCTGATAACTAGGCTGGTGTCTAAGACTAAATAGGTGCTTCTTATATTGTATTTAAATACGTTGTGATTGGTTATCCAAGGCTGAAATACTAGTACTCATTCTTAGAGAATTTGCAGTCAAATCCCACTGGCAAGCAGTGGCTGAGGTGAAACTGAAGTGAGGGGGCCTTTCTGAATTTCTTAATCTGTGTCCATCAAAATACTTCTAAACAGCTCAAGAATTTCTACAAAACAATTCTTCAAGTTTTCTGAATTGGTTTTCCAAGATGCTAAATGAAGCCTTTATTTGGCTCTCACTCTTCATACAACTTTCCTCTATTTCTGATATGTCTCTTGCCGCTCTTTCTCCTACAGGCAGCTTATTTGCAAGTTGTTTGTAGAGATGCTGTGAAAGCAGAGATGGGTCAACAGGAAAAGTAACCAAGGAGGATTTTGTCCATGTGACACGGACATTGAAGTTACTCATGTGCTCACATCCAGAATCTTTTCCCAGGCTACTGCAGAAAAAAATATACAAATTGTCCAACTTCCGTTTTGTTTTATCAGCGAATTTGTTTTGATTTTGTTTGTTTGTCTGGGAGTCATATGATAACTATGTGTTTTTCTCTCTGGTAGCATTTGTCTCTGATCTGATTACAATTCTATACTATTGCAAAATATACATGTATTGTTAATTTCTTAACAGTAAGAACACAGAGGACAGAATTTTAAAGAATTAAAGTGGAATAAAAGTATGTGTGTGCATGTGTAAAATGAATGGTGATTTTTTTAGCAATATCTCAAGGAACTGTGATTATCTTGGATATTTCCATGTGATTTTTCTGGTTTTCTTTGATTATTTAGATTAGACCTATTTTCACTTCAATGTATATCTAAAGTTATTGATAAAAAAGGAAGTGCACTTAATTTAAAGCTATTTTCAATATGTACTCTAACTGTTACTTGGTTTTGCGATATATGTCAAATTCTTCCCTTCCAGTTTAAGTGGTTGTATTTAAGATAAAATGACTATTCAGGTTGTCAGATTGAACAGAACTGGTGTGATTTAAATGTCACAATATTTTCAAATACTTGCGTGCCCTAGTAGATTTTTTTCTGGAGTGAGCTACCAAATTTTTCTGGAGTGAGCTACCAACTTTTTCTGGAGTGAACTTCAGGTGTAAGACCTTCGGTGAGTGAAAAACTCAAATCCAAGGACTTAATGTTGATTCATATACTCAGCAGAGTTGAAGCTAAACTATTTGTCTTAAATATGGCCATCTCTCTATTTTTTTATCCTACCTGGATTAGTAATACTCATCTCCTTTCCAATATCTTCCTAGGGAAAGTGAAATTTAATTTTTTATGCTGGACTGTCTTAGGTTCAAATGTCTTTGATCTTTCTTGTAACTTCTGAAGAGAAGTAGTCATCAAAGACCTACCCATGGCATTGAAGTAAAAATGTACACGTTTGTGCAGAAACCAGATTTCCACAGTAGTGAAGGAGCACTCTGGATTCCTGGCTGTGCACCAAACACCCCGAGTGTATTGTGTTATACACAGCCTCAGATAACCTACCTTAAATTTTCCATAGGATCATTCCCAGCCCCAGCTGACTCACTGTAGTTGTTCCAACCAAGGTGTTTTTCTTTCTGGTGATGGTTTGTTCTTCTTGGATGCAGCACATGTGAATCTCAGTGTCTGTTGCTTTGTTCAGGGACTGGCCCTGTGGTTACAGTTCTGGTCAGAGCACTTTTGCTGAATTAGGCTGTTCCTTTAGTACAGCTGTGTCTTGCTTTTTGCTTGGGCTGATTTCAGTCTCTGGATTTTTTTTTTTTTGTTTTGGTTTTTTTTTTTTTTACTTCCTTTAAAGTTCCACTTTTTTCCTAGGACTGGTTGCAACAAAAGGGCTGGGACTATGTGTGTGGCAAATCTTCTCTGTATGGCCTAGGTCAGCTAATAACAAGAATTTGGTGGAATATTTTCTCCTAAGCATCTCAAGCACAGCTCTGGATCAATCACCCAGTGGTCCACAGTCAGGAACTGCAACATTTGTCCTCTTGGTACTGTTGAACGCAGAAAGATGAGGCTCCAGATGTTTCCTGCTTTCTGTTTCAACTCTTTTCCCATGCTATTAAACATCTTTAGTTGGCCTTTGGGAGAAAAGAAACTGCTATGATAACAGAAGAAGAAGTGCTAAAAGTATATGGCTAAACCCGTCTTCTGCATGCACAGCTTAAATAGCGGTGTGTCCCTTATGTTCCTCTGGAGCTGCTGAAATGCAGCTGGTGAAAACAGAGCTCAAGCAAATCTGAAATTATGGTGTAGAAAAAAGTGATTTTTCATAGTTGGCTTGTACTTGATTTCTTTCCTCTGTTTATGACAGCTGCTTTCAGACCACTCTGGACACTAGTTTTTATTTATTTGGAGACTTCTCAGTGGTTCCAGAAGCTCAATAGTTTCAGTGGCAGTATGTGTTAGTTCCATCTGTGATGAGCGAGAGAAAGGTTCCGAATTCAGTGAAATATATCACAGCAGTGATCCACACATGACCCTCAGGTTTGGCTACCACAGCAGGAGTTTGTGCTGAATGCTTGTGTGGGTATGAGAAATGTGTCAGTAAGTTACTGTGTGTGTTTCAAATGCTGTGTGGCTTTATGACCACCAGCAGTGTCCTGTTTATTTAGGGGGCAAGGGGAGATTTGTTTTCAAAAGTCTGAAATGGAAATACCTACATTGACTTCAGCTGCTGAACTACTACTACTACTACTTGATATTATTCAAGACTGTTTTGTAAATAATGATATATTGTCATAAGTATACACAGATATCCAATCTTCCTTTTTTGTGATTTTGAGTGAGGTAGCTTGTGTGCGTTTCTTAGCTGGGATTTTATTTGGCTTATTTGTTCAATACTTCGACAAATCTTGGAAAAAAGCTGCAAGTGTGAAGATGTGAAGATGCATGGCATAATTTCAAAAGAGGCAGGAATGTGATACAGTGATTCTTTTGTGCTGGTCTTAGAGTAAGAGTAACTCTTTTTGACGTACCACAAAGGTATATGTATTGAGTCTCAAGGAACTTTATAGCTGGATAACAACTGGCTTTCAAGGGTTTAACATTTGTTTTTCTGTGCCAAGTGTGTATGGGAGAAGCCTAGAAGGTCAAGAGAAAATAAGCAGAAGTCAAAGACAGATTGTAAGACAAATAGTAACATCTGGTAAATGACTTTCTTCTACATTTGTAGAACCCTTGTTTACTGCAGTGAATGTGAAATATTTTTCTTGGCAGGATTATAGCATTGAAGTCCACCAGTCTGGGAATAAAGTTCATACAGGTTTATAACATTGCTAATACACAGTAAAAACCATCAAATGGAGTTGCATTTAAAACCTGCATGTTGTAAAAAATAATCGTCTTCAGTGATACTAGAAAGTTAGAAAATACATAGGTTTTATGGCCTTTTGTCATCTTTGAGAGGCATTTTGACTATTTCTGCTGGTTCATGTGCATGTATCAACTGCTTTGACTGTGCCCTCTGTCAACGGCCTCAGTAAATCCACCTTTGTGCTCATTAAAGGCCTGTTTCAGAGAAACAATGGAGCAAAGTAGCTAAAAACTGCTAGTGGTCAAGGCTAAGGACATGACACAAATGAAGTTTTGTGTCTCTTATGTGGGACCCCTAAAAGGGAAAAAAATATGCTGAAGAAAGGTAATAAAAAAGACAGAGCAGATCTGGTTTGGTGAATTTCTGATGGTTTCCAGCTGATCCCACACTGCTATTCCCTCCTGACAGACTATTCAGGGAGAAATGGTCATGCAAACAGAGCTTGATTTCTGTGGGAACTGTCTTCCCAGATGAATGTTGCTCTTCTATGAGGAAAAAAAAAAGAGAGTGCAGACTGTATAATTTTTGATAGCATGGGTATAGCAAACAAACAACTTGCCCCTTCTTCAGTTCCCAATCTTCTTTCTTTGTAAGACAGATTCTGCAGAGGTTACTAAAAAGATCAGGGCCAGCCAGGCTCTTCAAACAGAAGTTGAAGAGGTTTATTCAGTTGTGGGAGTACTTCATATTATCATTAAAAGTTTGATGCTCTGAAAATCCGTGTTCCTGTGTTATTTTGCGTTGCTTGGACTTTGTTCAATGAGAAATAGTTTAACTGGAACAACAGCAGTGATGTCTTCTGAGATCAAGACACTTGGATCAAAAGGAAACAGAAAAGAATCCATGGGGCTCGCTGATTGAAAGACTAAAATCAGTGCTGTAGTTTAATCTCAAATGCATTGTGGAAACTCCTTTGTAGCTCTTAAAAGTTTTAGCTGTAATACTGGCTCGAGTCCCTAAGGCTAGGGAAATGAAGATTTCTTCATGCTTGCAGGAACCAGAATGTTGAAAGAGAAAAGAGTTGTTCATGTAAAGCTCTTTGTGTAGGATTTGGTGTAGACACATTTCTAAACAGTTCTAAAAGCCATGATTATAATTTGGCACTATATGTGTATCTGGTATTGAATCATGCTTGCATTACTTGAGAAGTCATGCCAGTTTCTAGAGAACAAAATGTGTCCATGTCAAAATTCTTGTTTGTTGCCTACAGATGATTTGCTAGTTGGTTTTCATGCCAATCTACCAGCTTGGCTGCATCAACTTGAACAGAGTCTCTCCTGATTTAAACTTGTGTTGTTGAGCCTGGCCCTTTGCATTTATATTTATGAAGAAATCTGTTTATTGTCTTTGATAAAAGCAAAAGAAGCCAGTCTGTTTGAAAACCAGTGTGAATTGTTCAGTTGTC
Organism: Phainopepla nitens; assembly: GCA_013400175.1. Classification (NCBI taxonomy): domain Eukaryota; kingdom Metazoa; phylum Chordata; class Aves; order Passeriformes; family Bombycillidae; genus Phainopepla; species Phainopepla nitens. Next base: position 75,920 of record VXBQ01000750.1, on the reverse strand, counting down.
CTTGTAAAGAGGGCCAGTTGTATTTTGCTGTTATCTTTTGATTAATGTGCTCTTCAGCACTACATGTCTTCCCTGCAGATTTCACCAGCCACATGTCAGCAAGTGTAAGAGCCAATTTCTTGCCCTTTGTAAGTCAGACCAAGGGGAGGTCTTGGGAGCAGAGAGCCATAATGGACCACGGAAGTCTGAGAGCAATTATTTCTGGGATAATCAAACACAAGAAATAGCAGGAAGCAAGGTTTATTTATGGAAGACATGTCTGCTAAGAAACCTACAGTTATTTACTACTTCCCCAGAAGATTACTAGAAAAATGAACAAAATAAAAGCCTTGCAATATTTGGAAATAAAAACAATTTTAAAATTAGTCAGAAGAGGGGAAAATCTCATATATTTAAAAAGGAAAGTTCATTTCTTCATATCTGCTTTCAAAACAATGATTTTTTTAAGGTGATGATGAGTGATTAGGACAATAGAAAGTGGATGTTTCAAGGGGAACTAAGCTTGTTTTATTTTCAAAGGTTGTAGTTAAGGAAGTTTTAAGATGTAGACTAAAGCAAGTTATTTATAGTCTGGATTCAGGCCAGTGCAGTGCTGTATCAGCCCCTGGCTAGCTTAGGGGCAAATTTCACCTTAAGCAGGAAAGAACTTTATTTCTCTATATCGTAAAAAGCTGCCCAGAGCTACCCCACTTTGGGGAATAATAGACCACTAACTTCCAAGATACTCTTGTTCTTTCCCACTATGCTACCATATTTTTCTCTTTGGGGATGCTGGAGGGAACAATTCCTCCCTGATGCTGCAGTAGGGCAAGTGTCCCGTGCATTGTCCCCAGGCAGATTCTGTGTGGATTGTCCTTGGTACCCACCTGTCCATCAGGACTGTCAGGGTCTGCCTCTGCATCTGGCATCAGCTTGAAGTCAGATGGAGGCTACCTAGCTTGGCAGCAGACTTTTATCACAAAGAGCAAAACCTGCTTATTTTTTCATGAGAATTGCCTCTTACATATCTTCATGATAATGTATTTGATGTGCACTGTGCAGTTATTTGGTGGGCTGCCTTAGGAGGAACATGTTGATGCTTCCTCTACTTGGCACCTGTGAGGCCACCCTTGGAGTGCTGCATGCAGCTGTCCAGCACGAGATAGAGATGGAATTACTGAAAGGAGCCCAGCACAGGCCACTAAGATGATTGAGGGACTCTCATGTGACAGCTGGGACTGTTCAGCTTAGAGAATGCCCAAGAGGAGTCTCATCCACGTATATGAATGACTGGTTGGCGGAGATTTTTGTCAAATATTTTCAGAGTTGAGTCTGTATTAAAATGGCTTGTCTAGTGTGACCAGATGGTAAACAGGAGAGAGATGGTAAACAGCTCTTAATTTTGCACCCTGCTTTCAGACAATCATAGCCTGAACTAAATATTGAAAAGCACTTGAATGTCCTGGCTCAACTACCAGGCACATCTGCACGCACTGGACTATTGTTCAAAGGTTCATTGTGCATAACTGTGATTCTGACACATGAACAGTCTGCCAAGATTATTAAAGAAAATAAAAATAAAGCCATCTGTTTATTATACTTGCAGGTCATTTCCTGCATATGCAATTCTTGGAGATAAATGCTGTGAAGTATGAAACAGTGCCTCTTGTACATTAAATTAATCCAAGAAGGCACAGTGGTATTCATGACATCATAATTGCATGCAAAGAAAAAGGGGAAAAATCATGCCTTCAGGTGAAAAAAAGCTCTCCAAGAAAAAAAATTATGTGTGAGCACTTGAAATGGCCTTATAAATAAATTTTTAAAAAACTAATGAAATAGAACTCCAGGAAAAACATGCATGTGTTGCTAAATTGAAGCTTTTCTTTTTCCCAGTTACAGGATATGAATGGAAAGACTTGGAGCCTTTTCTGTATATCTGTTTGGTAAAATTTCTGGTAAGCTTTGGCTGTGTGGATTTCCCTGGTAACTGTATGAGAGGTTCTGCCCCGTCACTGATGTACTGGGACAACAAAAATACGTATTGTGTATTTATCCCTGAGAGCTTTCCTGCAGGCTTCTGAAAGCTACTGCACAGGATCCTTAGAAAGCAGGGATGGTTACAACTTTATTGGGTTTGACCTATGGGAAGCCTTTTTTTTACCTGCACTCACAATTATGAATTGCTAACAGTTTCATTTTATTTCCCTTTAAGCAGACCTTAGTAAAATATTTACTTGAAGGATTATGTGTAAGCTGCCAGGGAAATCAATATTTGTCAATCTATTCTTCTTTGGACACTGGCTTAGTTCTTTACAAAGCATGTATTTGTAAAAAAGTAATTGCACAAATAATTCAAAGGATGTATCTGTGACATGCCACTACTTTTCCAGAGGAATGGAGCCTAGGTGTATTAGTATTGTCTAAGAAAGGTTAATGTCTTTTTTGGAAATAGTTCAATTATGAATTGCCCTGGACCCTAAATAGCCTTGACACTCTCTAGCCATAATAATTACAACTTTTGTAGCCTTGGGAAATACAGTCATGCGGAGCTGGTACAGGGTTTTGCCAACTGATTTCTTTGTTTCTGGCAGACAAGAAGATAAATTAACGTTGCAACCTGCCTTCCCTTTTCCTTTTTTAAGAGTGCTTAAAGGACTAAGATCAAGAGCTTTGCAGATGTATCAAGAATTAATGACTCTTGTGTAAGTCACACATTCTGTGCCAAAAAATCTACATCCCAGCTGAGGTGATGAGTACAGAGACAAACTCTGACAGGGAATATGTCATGGGAGTAGCAACTATACTGGAACAAGTATTGGGGATGACTTCTTACAGGGAAAACAAAAGAAGATTATGGATTCAGAAAGAGACATGACCAAGATATGTCCATAGAAATGAAAGCTGACTAGTTTGACAAGTCTTGAATTTCAAAGTTTAGTTGAGTGTATGTCTAGACCCTAATGGGTCTGATTTTTTTTCTTAGCGTCTTTTATGGCTTTCCTTTGTTTTAGTATGAAATAGAGGTATCGTCCTTTGCAGTGACTCCCTAGAGCTTCTGCTACTTATCAGTCCTTTAATCATAGTGAAGAATACAGGCCTTCTGATATGGTCCCCTATCGCGGATGAGGATTACTCAGGGTTGAGGGGAATTGCCCACTTCATAGTAGGCAAGGTTGAGATACATTTAAAGGAAAACTCTGTCACAGAACTCTTCATTTTAGCATTTTTCTCCATGTGCTAGAGACCTTTTGTGGAGAGAACTAATGCATTCTTCTGGGGAAGCGATTTGGAGTTACTGCTCAGCCAGTGTCAAATTCAGTGTGGCCTCATAAGGGACAGAGAGAGTTGCAGCCTGTAGGGACAAACTTGAATTTCTGGGCTGTGACAGATGGGGTCATCACAAGGGAGGGAGGTACTAAGCCTTGATGTAGTGTGTAAAACTGTTTTAAGGTGTATTTAAGCTCCTCATGACAGAAATGATTCAGAAGCCCTATATTTTTTATCTGTGCAGAAGCGCTGGGCCAGATTGAAGGCCCATGCCTGGACCTTCACTGTGGTACCTTCTGCATCAGCCCTTAAATCAAAACCATGTGGCTCATGCCTTTCCATGACCCGGAATAAGAACAACCAGTGCTGCAGTATAACAGAGTCTTTGCTAATGTGATTTAAGTATTTGGGAAAGAAAAGCAAAGACCAGAGGTGAGTTATTGTTCTAAGACAGCCCCTGCAAGTAGCAAAATGATTAACAAAAGGGTTAGGGCTGTAGCATCACAAGGAGAGACTCACAAGTCTGGGACTCTGAAGTGTAAGGAGAAGGCTGAGAGAGTTGGAATTTTTTTAAAAAACGTATGAAAAAGATAATTCAAATACAACCCATTATTAACCAAACTCTGAATTAATAGCATAATTTCTTTGGCTTTAAATCAGTCATCTTCTGGTTTCATAGCTATGCAGTGTGCAAAGTAAACTTCTGATACGTGCTGCCACACAAGAGGCTGTGGAAGCAGACAATAGCAACAGATAGAAAAAAAAAAAGAAATTAAGACAGAACCATGGATTGGAGATCCATAAGGAAATACTGAAGGAATTAGGAGGATTTGACAGAAGACTCTACAGCTGGTGAAGAAGAAACAGAATACTTGGCTACATGAAGCCCAGTAGGGCTTTTTATGCTTTTATGGATGTCATGTGTGGTGTCTGGTGAAACCAAAGGCTTAAAGATATAGGTGAATTCTTTTCTTCAGCAGAATTCAAAGGTTTTTTTTTTCTTATCCTTTGGGTAGGCTATCCCACCTAATGCACTATAATACATCAGTCTGTAGGGAAGTGTTTTCCTGTTTCTATTGTCTGTAAATCAGCCATTTCAGCCTAGTGGAAGAGAAAGTCATAGTTCATTCTTCTTCTTAATTTTTTTTATTCATTAAATAAAATTTCAACCAATGCTTGTAGTTAAGTACAGTTACACATAGTGTAGAGAGAGGTGGTAGAATTGTGCATTATTTTATTCTTGGAACATAGTTGGCATCTACTCGTGATTACACCTAATGTTGAAAATAATCTATAAAAACTTTGGGAAAATGTGGTTTTACAGTTTAATATAATTGTGTGATATTCAGAAATGGCTAATTTGGTGAACTTTGCTGTTCTCAACTAGTACGCTTTACTTTTTGACATCTTTGATGGGATGACCTGCTAGATCTGACTAAAACTGGCAGAATTGATCTCTTTTTGGTATGAAGTCCCTTTATTCTAGATTTGAGTTCTTTATACTCTATTCTGAAGAAGTTTGTAGTTATACCATTTTTGGTGAAAGCAAAGATTATTTCTTACAGTGTTTTTTCTTCCTTTTGAGTAGTATGTGGCTGTCAGGTTTAAGAGCATGGAGTTTATTTCCCTGCAAGTAAATGACATGAGTCTGCTAATGCAGTTATGTTGAGCAGCCTTTTGGATCCATCTTTTGGCTTTGGACACTCATGCCTTCCCTCTGCTCCCTGCAAGGTGGCTTAAGAGAAGAATAAGCTACAACAAGGGTTTTTCTGCTAAGATTTTTGAGTTTTAGGGGTCAATAAACTCTTTATTTGTTCTCCAAATACCAGCTTAAAACCAGTGTGACAAAGAAATAACAGCGCCAGAACGTCTGCAACTCTGTTTTTGAGTTAGCTCTTTTAGCACAAGTTACACGACTGTGCACAGTCTTAATGACACCCTGTAGTGGCCAGTTTGATTCTACTGTTTCCTGCTTCTCTGTCTTTTATTCTCCCCTGGAAGCAGGACAGGTCTTTCCACACCAGCATGGGACAGGAATGGGCAGGAAGCATATACTTCTTTCTTCAGTGTGAAACATAATCTCTTTATCTTTTTTGCCCATAAATGCCAGAATATTTCATCTGAGATAACCAGATCCCAGGCAAAGAGTGAGCAAATTATAAAGTGCTGAGCTGCAGGACCTGGCAGTAGGAGGGGATGAAGCTGGGTCTCTATCCCAGTGGTGCTTCACATATCCTCCACAGTCAAATCCTTCTGCAGAGGTCACAGACCCCTTTGCAGCCATCCCAGTGAGATCAAATTCTTTCAGGCAGGAGACTTGTGAAGAGAAGAGCCCCATGCCTATCTGCAGATACCCAAATCATTTTGCACTTGCTGGTTTTGTGAATATCACAATAGCTGGTGTTATCATGCGACAGTCATAATTTGTGTCGGTGACACCGAAGATTCCTGCAGTGCCACCCCTGTCACAGCCATTATCACTAAGGCAGTTTCCCAGCCAAACTTAGCTCATTCCTCAGGAGTTTGGGGGGAGGTGGGAACCAGAGCTGGTGTTTGACAACCTGCACCTGGGAGAGTACATACACCCTTTTATACCTTATCACACGGCTGTACCAGTCAAGTCCTTTGTGTGGCAGGAAAAGCTGCAGTGACAGGAGCAGGCTGCCAGTATTCAACAAGGGAGGTTCAGGGAGAGAACTGGATGGTTAGCTGAAACTGAGATGTGTAAATCTGTATTTTTATGGTATTTTATGTGACTATGATGAAAGAATCAGTGACCTTTGCAGTGCTGCTAATGGATCATCAGGTCTCAGGAAAGCGCTACAAAGCAAGGTGGTAGTTCTTACACTGAAGAGATTTTTTTAAGGTTAATGTTTGGAAGGGAGAAAATTGTAGGAATATATTTTCAAAAGTCCTGTTACTTTTTTGTTAGCTCTCAAAAACAACTTCTAGAGACTTGGAGTAGCAGCCTGTTTGATTTTTGGTGGTTTTTGTTGTTGTTGTTGTTGTTGTTTTTAATTCCACCAAACTTATGTGATAAGGCAAATGACCCTACAGGCCTTTAGGCTCTTTTTTTTCATGCTCACTGATGGCTGGGCTCTCTTGCCCATACAAAGACTGATGTGGCTTGACATGATTTAAGGCTGCCTCAGTTATTATCTTCCCAAACAAGTTAGCTTTGCTGTAACTTCAATGCCAGAAAATAAACACACATACACTGAAAATCCAGTGAAAGTCAGGCAAAGTCTTTACAGGGTTTTTAGTTTTATCAGTACAGTACTGCTCAACTAGGGAGCCTGGAGAACAGCTAAACAGTAGAAGGAAAAGTCCTGCCTGCCTTTCATGTAGAAAAACCTGGCTTCTTCATCCTTTTCAAGGCAACAGAATGTCAAGTCAGGTTGTGTTGCCTAAGGCTGCTATGCAGTAAGGGGATTTAAATGTAACCTCTGCATACAGAAGAAGGAAGTCCCTTAATTCATTCAATATTTTATTAGAAATCTCTTAATGCTGGTCTTATTCCTAAAGGTAAACATCTCGGAGGCTTTTCAAAGCCTGTATTTCATTATTTAATAATCTGTTTTCACTAACACAATTCCCTAGCTCTGAGCCTGTAACCAAGTCCACAAGCTAGAAATATCAGCAGTCCAGGAACTGTTAAATAATTAAGCCATTGGTGCCTGTAAGTGTTAGGGCTTGAATCACTCATATTTTATTTCACAAACTGCTGGGGAAAAGGGTGTCATTGCAAAAAGATTACTTACTAGCTGTCTTTAAGGACAAGATGGCTTTTTTTTTTTTTTGCAATGGTATGGCTTGAAACTGTATGGATGTTTGTTTAGAAAGGAGGATTTATAGGATAACATTTAATAGTGGACGTGTACAGACCTGTTTTTTTATTTTTCAGCTTGTATCTCCAATTACCCCATCTTCTGGACTCATTGGAAATCCTTACCTCCATTCAGAGACTTCTATAGGACTTGCATATGACCACCTTTTCTAAAGAATTCCCAGGAACAGCAGTTGGCTGGGAAAAAGTGTTTGGCTGAGTGTGTGCATATGTGAACATGAGCACAGATTTGCATGTGTCCCATCTCCCAAAGCAGGGGGATGTCTCTGAAGGTGATTAAAAGGCCAAATATTCAGACTGCTCCTTTTGGCATCTCAGGCTGAGATCCACTGAGGTGGATGTGGGCTCGTTTTGAACATGCAGGAGATGACCCAGACTGCTCTCTAACTTCAAGCAGATGGAGACAGGTCAGTCCTCCGAGGGAGTTTCTTGTCCATGAAAGATATATGTCATGATTTTTCTCTGTCAGAGAAAATGAGATTGGTTTTATCCTAGTACCTTTTACTCTGGAGAAGGACAAAGTAGTACAGTCGCAGATACAGTGTAAGAGAAGAGGAATTCAGGGATGACAGCAGACTTTTGAGAGTGCTAATAACATGCTCTCCCTAATTTAGTCCAGATAGAAAACATTTGAGTGCCATAATTTTTTATGGCACAAGATTACTTTCTTTTGTAGACAATTTGAATCTAGTTGCTATGTGGAGTGAGATGTCTGGGTGGGGAAGGGGAAGAAAACGAGATTTTGATGAAATGCTGTAAGACATGAGAATATTTTCCTTGCTTTAAGTGGCATTCTGCAGTTAGCAGTGCAAGAACCAATTCAGAAACCAAGGCAGGAAATACATATGGACTGTCTTGTGTACTGGGGTTTCCCTTGTTCTGTTGCACTTGGTGAAATGACAATGTTACTTTTCTGTGTCCATCGTCAAACACACTTATTAAGCTGAGATCTGGAAATAAGTGTCCAGAATTAGTCTGTTTTTTTTTTTTCATTGCCTCTTTGTTTAGTTTGGCTTTTTGAAATACCTTGTGATTCTTGTCATTTCTAATGGGAAATGTCTGCATTCCCTTCAGAGTTTATTTGCTGTATTTACAAGCTTAGACAGTATTGACATAGTTACTAAGGAGAAACTGGGTTTTGGCAGTGCTGGAAACTTTAGCAACTTTATATACACATAGAAAATTTAAACATACAAACATTAAAGTAAAAAACAATTTTTAAATTATTTGATTTCAAAGTATTCATAGATTATGAAATACTGGCATCAAGCTCGCATCTATGACCTCTGTTATACCCCTCTGTTTGCTGTATGTTTTAAGTAAAATAATTGGTAATTTTGGCTACCAGGATGAAAATATTTTTCTGGTAACTTTGAGAAGAACAAATTGCCTCAAAGATGTAAATAACCAAAATCATGAAGATTGTTTTTCAAGTGACCAAATATTTTAAAATAACTTTCCTCCTGCTTAGGATTGACTGGACTTATTTACAGCTCTGATTTAAACATCGTATTGACATTTTGTTGTGGTTAGACTCAAAAAGAATGTGGATATATTCCTTGATTACGTTCATGATATCCTGTGTACTAAGCAGGCTGTGGACTCTTCTAAAATTGAGTAATGGTGAAGAGCAGACTGAAATACCTTTTTCCTGGGGGGTTGTATGACTGTTGCAAGTCAATCACAAAGAGTTTGTTATTTTGAAGACATTCCATTTCTTTAACAGCTCTTGTTTAATTAAAAAGAACTTTTTCGCAAGCAGTTAGAGATTAATTGAAACTATGAGTACTAAAGAACTCCCTTCCATTTTATCCTTTTGAGTCTTTTTTAGAAATCAAGGCCCTACCTTACAGTTTATCAAAGTTTAGGATTACATTTGCTAGTAAAAAATAATCATTTATGCACAATAATGTTTTCACCAAACACCCCCTTACATTTCTGCTTGTTTTCCAGCACGTGGTGTATCTTACCTGATGGTTGTGCTTACCCTTCCTGTGCAGGAAGGGGAGAAAAGGGAAGCTTCTAAAAAATGGCTTAAATCTCACAAACTAATAAAGTGTCTTCAGCTGTCTCTTCTTCCTGACCCAAGACAATTTTCCTCTAGCTCTCATGTTTCTCATAAATCTTCTTTTTTTTATCTTTGCAACTAGAATTTGAGAAAATTGCTGTAATGTTCTTTAATAGATCAAGTTCAGTGCCACTGCTCTTTTGAGTCACTGCACTTGCTGAAGTGGGCAGGTGTTCCTTTCAGTGCTAAAACTTGCTGATTTGTCTTAATGAGATAATTCAATACTGTAGTAGCAACATAAGATAAAACCAACAGCAAAATATAGCAAGTTAACTTTTGTTTCTGAAGGACCTAATTTTGTAATAGGAGTGTACATGTATGGTATTTACCTCAAACCAAGACAATTCTGGCTTTAATTCAATGTTGTGTTGTATTACATCAGGAGTTTAGAGTGCAGGATTTTTTTTTTTTTATTCTGGAATATTTTATTCTGATGCAATGACAGTATATTTTTTTAGTTTTTCAGATGACCTCTCTGAACTTACAGCGCATGTTTTAAAATACCAACTAGACAAGAGACAGGAAATTGTGATTTTATTTGAGACTGGTACTACAACATTTTGCTCTTTAAATGACACAGATATATTCTTTTGGTTTTTTTTAATAGTTGCCGAAGAGTTGCATCCCCAGGCACCTCACAAAAATATCCAGTTCTTTGTAATCCCTGTATTATTACCAGAGCAGATGACTTATTTTACAGATATTTTCTCTTGTTTTTTTTTTTTTTTAGCAGAGCAGAAGCATTACTGTGAAGGATGAAAGATTACTTAAAACAGTAATAAGGCACTTAATCAATTAAAGGTAAGCCACCTCAAATCACCTCAGATTTGCAAGAAGGAAAGCACATGTTCAGTTGGCACAGAGCTACTAAAATGAGGTAGCTTGTCAAATTTTCTGCCATGTCCTTGTTCACTCTGTGGTAAAAAAAAGACTTGCCTTTTTGTCTTCACTTTGGGGATAAAAGAACAGCAGCATAAGAGGCTTCTGGTTGTTTTTATTCAATAGGTAAATTCAGTATTATCTGGGGAATTTATGTCCCTGAAGAATAGAAAGAAAAAAAAAAGTAGCTCATCTTGAATGAATATTCTTTCAATAAACACTTGTGTAAATAGGAATGATTAAGTGCACGCTATTCTTTAGAATTAAGATGTCCCTTTGGAATTAGCAGGCAATTAAGTGTCAAATTTGAGGCAGAAATCGAACCAAGATGCTAATGGATTTTTTAATTTGTCTGTTGCAACAACTCATTTCCTTTTTAAAAATCTGGCTTATGAAGCTGTTTCAGATGTCACAAAAGGGCCTGGAGAAACAGCTTTAGGTGCCTGCACTAATCTTGATAACTTTGGTATTGTTGGCTTGCTGTAAACCACAAAAAGACATACTGTTGTGTGTCTGCCCACAAAATTAATCTCAACACCACACTGCAGCTTACTTTAGAGGCCTCTCCAAACAAAAATAAGTTTAGAGAATCCATCAATTGTAGCTAAATTTTAGTGTATCTCTAAAGAAGTGGGAGTGAAAGTCATATCTAGTTTTTTAATACCTGTTGAATTCACAACTTACTGGAATTCAATATTTAGGTCTTTGTCTTAAACCATTTATTAATGAATTGATTGTATTATAATGATTTAATTTATAATCTATTATTTAAATATGTAATTGATTTAATTAATCTATTTTATACATGTAAAATAATTGCCAGTTAATATTAAATATTTTGTATTAATATATAAATTATTCAGTTAATGATCATTAACTTTCTAGTTATTATGAATTTCCAACAACAGCTGTTTATGTGCAGTAGTCTGCACTTTATTGGTAACAGATCTGGCATTTTTCTTCAATAACAAATTTTTATACCACTTGGGAATTTTCACTGTTTATACATAACAAAGTTTTCCTGCTGTACAAGCTGTAAACACTTTCTCTACAACAGTTTCAGTGTTTTAGCTCTTGCTGCCATAAATGCTGCCATATTACCTCTCTTCTGAAACCTAAGTGATGGTAAGTGCATAATTTCAGGAAAGTTTTACCCGAGTAACAACTTGCTCAGAATAAATACATCTTGGGAAAGGACATTAAGAAATTAAAAAATGGTTTGTTTGTTTATGTCTCTCTTAAACTTTCTGCTTTCACAACTTGTTAAAGGAGCAGAGTTCATTCTAAACTTATTAGTTCATGGCAGATCATTGGAATATGATTGAGAGAGATCTGATTAAGTTGTTCTTTACTGTAACATCTTTTTAGATAATGGACACATCCTTTCTGATTTTATCCTCTGGGTAACCCAATTTCATTTTAAGATTTCGTGGAGTCATAGAATGAATGAATTCCGGGATTGTTTTCTACATCTTGAATTTTCTTGCATCTTGACCAGGTCAATAATTTCTGGTGGTTAAAGCTTTTATTCATTTGTTCTTTGTTGTCCAGAATAACCAGTAAAGGGCTAGAACACGTAGTGTTTGAATATAAGAGGGAAATAACGTAAAATACAACAATAGTAATTGTAAGGAAAAGGGAGATGACAAAAAGAGAGAGGAATAAGACTGAAGAAAAACAAGTGATGCACAATTCAATTGCTCCCCACACCCTGGCCGATGCTCAGCCCTTCCCTGAGCAGCAATCACCTTCCCCATTGATATACTGGGAATGATGCTCCATGGTATGGAATATCCCTGTGGTCAGTTTGGGTCAGCTGTCCTGGCCGTGCTCCCTCCCAGCTTCACTCCCTCTTGTGCTTCCTCACTGGCAGAGCACTAGTCACTGAAAAAGACTCATCTTAGCAACAACCAAAACATCAGTATTTTATCAACAGTCCTCTCATGCTAAATCCAAACCACAGCACTGTAGCAGCTACTAAGAGGAAAATTAACCCAGCTGTAACCAGGATGAAAGGAAATAAGTATGTGGATGATATAAACAGGAAAAAGAAGGTGTATCTCAAACTGGGTGCATTGTCCTAAACCAAGTGCAAGTATATTTTGACCTTTATCCTCCATTTACAGTGTTTGGAGCCTGTCCTAATTAGGTCTAAGCAATCAAAAAGGATTATTGTGCTAGAAATGTGGCATTGGAGATTTTTTTTTTTTTTAATTAGGCATTTTAGCTCTGATACCTTATACCAGGACAAGTACAGATCCTGTTAGCCTCTCTATGGTACCTCTACTTCTGTTCAGTTGACATGTTTGTGTATTCTGGAAAAGAAAGCAAATTATAAATGACAGCCCACAGAATTCCCCTTTGCAATAGTTTGAATGAATTGAGTAGGTTATAGAACTAAGTTTTCTTGCAGCTTTTTGGTTGAAAATTATTGGTTTTGCCAGATCCTTGACTTCCTTTGTCTCAGGCAAGGGATTTGTGCAAATCCATATCACCTTAAAGAGGATTTAAAGAATTCACCATTTCCTAGAGGGTCTGTTGCTGGATGAGTTCATTCAAAGGCATAGCAGGAATGCAAATTACATCCATTATACAATTTTAATAAATACGATTCAAAGACAACTGTTCCTGCGGCTTGTCCAACTGAAAAAAAAAAGCGCCAGACCAACTGCTGAACAACAATGCCAGTAGCTGTGATGAATTATAATTAATTTTGGAGAAACCATAAATATATGACCTAAAGGAAAAAAAACCCAAAGCTTTAGGCAATGTAATTGGTGGTGGTGGGGAGAACCCATTAGTAGTATGAACTTTGGCCGGAGCAGATAGCTCTCAAGTGTTAGCAATGAGGCTCTAAAACTGTAATTGTTCAAAACCAACCTAGAAATGTATGTGGGAAGGATGCAGCAAGTCTTGCAAGTAGTGAGGGAGAATTTCTAAATGCTGATCCAGAGAAACTTCTGAAGTATTTTATTTCACATATAGCCCTAGCAATAACACTGTCACTTCACTGTTAGAGTAATGTTCTTGCCTACAGATGGCTTAGCAGGTTTCTGCTTTCTCATGCTTGAAGAGCATCTTCAGTTTGAGACCTGTTCATTTGTTCTTCAGAGTGATTTGCGTGGTGATTTGCTGCCTTTTCCTGTGTTTCTTCTGCTCTCTCCTCTTCTGCTTTTGTAATGTAATTCCTCTTTTTGTTTTCCTTCTTACAAGGTATTTCTTACTCTCTAAGTCCATTTGAAATTGTTCCTAGTGTTCTCTTCACTGCTTGTGTTCTTCCATAAGAGAAATCCTGTGTCCATGACATGAAACTTACTGTCATCAAGTTCAAATCTTGGATCACCCATCAATTACTACAAATCTGTTTACTGAGCTGTTCTTTCTTCAGTGCTACAATGTATTTTCTCTTTTCCTCACATTCCACTTCACACCATTCCACTTTCCATGGGATTAAGAATGGTTGTGGGTTCCTCTTTTAGGGCCCCAGTTTACAGCTGCAGTGCCATGCAAAGAGGCATAGGGTGTTTGCCATTGCTCTGCTAGCTTCAGATCCTAGAATAAAAATAGTATTCAAAGATGGATCCCTAAATGTTGAGAGGTAAAAATGCTTTGAAAGTTAATTTTGTTACTCACCATTTCTCTATTTTTAATCTCATAAGGGTTTGTTGGTTTTTTGTTCTAATTACGGAAGATAAGTTACATTATCACTGGATTCTAGTAAAATTACTGCTATCTGATGGATTCAAACCAGTCTTAACTGTCCACTGCCAGTGAGACCTTCCTCTGTGGATATGTTCTACTGAACCTTGTGACAGCCTGCAGAACTGATGATGTGCTATGTCATTATTTCAGATGTACAAAGATTGCAATTTCAAGTGGTTGTGTTGGTTTTTTTCTGTATGTTTCTCACATTCCAGTATAAAGACAAAATCAGAGGGGATATTCAGTAACAGTAACAAAGAGAATGTGTGTTATGTATTGTTTTAGGGTCATGGTTTTGTCTCCAACCAGTGACTAAGGTGAAATGTGCAGAGGCTGGAGCAGCAGGACTACACTCCATGCGTGGGAGCAGGGCTGTGCTGCCGTGCCCAGATACATAGCAACAAACAGCACACAAAATATTGGAGCGGAATGAAAGCAGAGCGGTGACCTTTTCTCTGCTGGCTGCCAAGCCCAAGCTCTTGGGGACTGGTGATAGAAATGTTCTCCAGAGATGAGGCCATGCTGAGTGAGATAGCTCCTCCATGGTGCTTGGGGAGAGACAGGGAGCACATAGTCTCCATTTGATGATTTTTCCTGGAACTGTGAAATGACAATCTATGCCTAGGAACCGAGGTGGTGTTGATGGGTTTGTGTGATCCTTCTTGACACCAGTGTACTCCAGCAGTCATTTTCATCGCTTACCAATTGTATTTTAACACAAAAGGCCTTTTGTAGTGCAATTGTGAAGTGTGGAGGAGCAATGCAAGTGAGTGTGTGCAGAAGTGAGTAGAATGTTTGAGGGAAATTCAAACCAGTGAGTGCCAGGCTGGCCCAAAGGATTCTTTTTGGGAAGTCCATGACTTCTGGTGTATCCATTAACTGTTATCCATCTCCTGCTGGTCTTATTCCTTCCTTAGCCAACGCCATCCTGGTAAATGTGGAGCAGTACAGTGGACAGCTGTGTCCCTGCTTTTGTGAGGGTGGCAGGAGGATTGCAGTATCTGCTCTGCCATCTCTGGTGTCTAGCCCAGGAACCCAGTTAGAGGTGATTACCAATATCTGCTGAGTCTGATACTCAGATTAGCAAAAAACCAAAAAGGTGACATCTGAGTGACACCTGACATTCCAACTATATGACTCCAGAACCAAAAACTCTTGTTCTGATTCCAGTCAGAAGAAGGGACTTTGTATTTAAAAGTTGAATGTTAAATTAAATATTAAGGGCCTGATTCTTCATTGCTTTGCACTCTTTTCAGACTCAGTATTCAGACTGCATCTTTAAATATTAAATTTCTCCTGACAGAATGGAAGCTAATATGCAATGTCTGACACTGGGTTCCCATGCTGTTTCCTATGTCACAGGTGATGACAATTGCCAGAAACAGTGACTAGCAGCAAGAGACTGCAATATCCACCTTAATTGCATTCTATATTTTCAGACAAAATTTACAGTTTTAAAGTATTGAAAAATGAATATCCTGACATGAGTGCTCAGTATCCTGTAGCAAGCCACTGGGAACAGGAAAGTTTTCCTTTCAAGATTCAACAAAAACAGTCCCTTACTGTGTGACAGAAGCAAGCTGCACCAAACCTGCCAATGATTCAGTGTGTTTTTCTAAATTCAAACTGGGCTGCAGCCTAAAGTTTGCAACAGAGATTCAAACCCTGCAGGGAAACACCAGAAGCTCAGGCCTTTCTCCCAGCATCCATCATGGTGCCAAGGTAGGGAACCAAATGAGTAGCAAAACACTCTCTGTACTAAAATAGCACAACAAATGGCTCCAGGGCACACAGAGAGGGGCCAATACACAGCATTAATTAGCTTAAAACTAATTAGCAAAATATTGCTAAAAAATCTTAAGTGGCACAATTGAGAGCTGGATGAGTGTTTGAACTCAGGAATATTAAAACCCTTGTGCAGTAGCTGTGAATTTGATGCACATTGGGAGGTTTCAGTGACAAGCAGACCAGTTTTGACTGGAAGAGAAGAATACAGTATAAAATAGAGCTTGCTGTGGAATTAAAGGTTTTGAATGAAATGTAAATTTTTCCAGAAAATTCTGACCTAGGAAAGAAACAGACATTATCCTTTGCTAGAATTAATCCCCTTAATTGCAGTGAACTTTTTTTTCTGAATTTAGCTGTGTTTTTTTAGATGGAAACTGTCTTGAAGAGAATAATTCATTTTTTGAGTCTTTTCATTATACAAAAGTTTTGGACAAATATTTATTAGATTAGATTTCAGTATATGGATCATGCATGAACTATTCTTAGTTTTACTTACCACATTCAATATTTAGTATGACAGCCTTGAGATATGTGATGCCTCCCATAAATCTGAAGTTTTTAAATATTTTCCCATTTTTCACTGTATTTCTGCTCTTGACCAGTCGGAAATGAAGAATATGTTTATCATACTTGGCTAAACACTGGAGTCTGTTTAGTCTTCTCTGTTTAGTCTGAACACTAAATGGAAATTGCATGTGCCAGAAATGAAACCAGGTTGAAAACCACAGAACAACCTGGGGAGGGATACAATTGTATGCCTTAAAATTGGCTAGGCAGCATGTAGAAGAATTTATTACCAATATAAATTATGTAAATGGAAATTCAGTTATAGTGATTGTGTAGACGTAAGTAGTTAGAGTGTGTGAGTATCAATCATTGCAAAAGGTCTTTAAGAAGGAGACAGTACAAAAGTTTCAAGATGGACACAAGCAGTATCCAGTGGAGATGCCAAATCTAGGTCCTGGAAGGGGGAGTAGTGGGTGAACAGAGCCTTCTGCTCAGCTGGGCCTGCCCACAGCCTCTGGAACCAGACAGTGGGTTGGGAATGTTTGATTACAGGGAGTTTGTTCTATGGGCTGGCTGCCTTGGAGTCTGCTATATCAGGCAGCCCTGGCACTTCTGGAACACCATTACCAATTAAATTATGGATCAATATGTCTTTTAGCATAAAATAATGCATTTATGTAAAAATTAATGAAACAATCTTCTGGCCCCCCAGTATCAGCCACTTTTCTCAAATATTCTTATAAGAGTGGTCATTTACCTTCAGCCAAGCAGTAGAAGTGGTAGTTGCTGTCCAGTGTTGATGGGTCTTCCTGAAAGCACTTTTATTTACAGGTTTTTGTTTTTCTGGGAAGTAGTGGAATTCCCCAAGGAGCAACTCTTTCCTTTCTATGCAAAATCTGAAAACCTATGAGCTACTCAAGTGCTTTGATTTTGTTACATGTTATAAATGCCCAAACAATGAGATCTGAAACAGTATTTACAGTGGAATATACTAAGAGCCAGGATATTTAGATTCAAGAGCTTCATTTTATTTCTGTTGAAACACAGAGAGCAACAGCTATTTATACAATTTGTATGTAGGTTAACACTTGGATTTAAATTACCTTCATTATTTGTACATTGAGTTTTCAATTTACACTTAATCCTAAAAATTCCAAATAAATATTTTTCTGTACAAGTGTTGTTTATTTACACATGAGGTTTATCAAGTCTTCTGTGAAAATGACAGAGAATTTTTTTGCTGTTGGATAATTTTTAAGTTACATGATTTAAAATATATAGGTTAGTAATTGTATCCAGTTTTAACTCTTAGGCAACATTTTGGATAAATGAAATTCCCCAATGTGTTTTTAACGAAGACAGAAAAGCATCTACCTACTTCTGACCCTGCCTGGGCGCTGTGACCTAAGACATTTTCTGGAAAAGATATAGTGAAAAAAAAAGCAAAAATAAACAAAGTAGTTGGCATTGACAGAGGCTGGGTTTTGCTTTTCTCCAAAGACTGTAAAGCTCTTTACAAACAGTGCTGAAAATCTTGACCTCAAAGCATCTCTCCTTCAAAAGCCAAGCAGAGGTGATTTCCATTTGGAAAACATTTGGATGTATCTGCGAAGTTACTGGAAAAAGTGAACAGATTGTGTTAATTGATGTTGATTCCAAGTTTGCCTCCACAGACTTTCCAGATCTCTAGGACAAAAGCCACTGGGCAAGTCTGAAGTCTCATCCTTCTTTTTGAAGACCTTCAGCGGTCTGATCCCAGTTGTAATCAAGACCAAAACCATGTCTCATTTAAAGACCTGGGATAAAGACAAGAGAAGGTGATTCTGCTCCTTCCGTAGAATTGCCTTTTAATTTTTGTAATAAGGTTCTTTCTGCTCACTCTAGACACCTCAAGTGTCAGAAAAGTGACCATCTTCACTCAGGAAAAATACTTGTCTCTGGCACTATGTAAGTAAAAGCTGGTGTTTAAGGGACTAGTAAAATTGGAACTTTGTCAAGCCCCTGGACAAATGTGGGAAAAATACCCTGCTGAATTATAAATGGCAAAATAGGATTGGTCATAATTTCTTAAACTATTCCATCAAGTTCACTTCAAAGAGTGATTGAAGTAAACTTGAAAAATGTATATATGGTCCTGCTTCAAGCAGTAAGAGACTAACAAAGGGAGGGGATGCTGCCAAAGTCATCTCATGAGAACATCTTCATGTGGGACTCAGCTGGAGGTGGGCGTCTTTGGCTACCATTAAGCCCATTCCAAAGGTTAGGTTTAGGATTAAGGATGGCAGAGAAACAAAGCCTAGCATTCCAGTTGGAGTGGAACAGCAATAAATCTGCCAAAGGAAAGAACAGTCTGCAGAAAGACTTTTCCCTGCAGAAATTCATCATGTGAGGCAGAGATGGGGACCTTGAGCTGAGACCCAGCCTGTACCTTGTCTCCTAAAATCAAGGATTATGTTTAGGATTGGAGATGGCAGAGAGACTAAGTTTTGGGATCATTTGGAGTGGGGATGCCAAAAAAATTGTCCGTCAAGAACTTCATGTGGAACTATACCTAACTTCATGTGGCTTGACCTAAGGTTTAGTCTGTGCTAATGCCTAGGATAAGGGTGGTAAACTGAGGAGAGAGAAGGTATAGGGCTGCAGGTAAACTCAGTCTGGCTGTAAATGGGTTGATAAAGAAAGGGGCAAGCTGCCAAAAAAGTTGTCCTCTGGGAACTTCTTCATGCAGGACTATGTTGTCCTGCATGAACTTGGAACTTGGGCTAAGGCTCAGCTCCTGCACAGGCCTAAGGCAGGGGTTGGGTGAGAGACCAAGTGTAGAGCCAAAGGTGGGGATGGAAAGGTGCTGTCCAAGAAATAGGCAGGCTACAAGCAGACTTCTCCCTTTGGAAATTTTTCTTATGGAGGAGGGCTGTGGGGCTTTCCATGTGGTTTAGTCAATGCCTAGGGTTGCAGTTGGGATTAGGAGAGAGGCAGAGCCAAAGCTGCAGTGGATTGGGACTGCAAAGGGACTGTCAAAGGAAGGAGCTTTCTGGAGAAGGATTACTCCTGCAAGAACTTCATATGAGACTTTGTGTGGGTTTAACATCTATAGTACTGTTCCAACCTATATTACTCTGTGATGATGTATTGACTCTGGGAAACAATGCAAAATGAAAACCAAAGAAGCTCTGTGGCTTCAAGTTTCAACGCCAGAAAATTCAGGATTATTCTCCCATGGTCTTCTCAACATGAAAGAGTCAGATGCAGCACTGCTTTGGCTACTCTCCAGTCTAGTTGGGAGGTAAATTGTAATCCTCCTCCTGGAATCCAGCCTTCACCGCCAATGCCCCCGACCCCTCTTCTCCTGAGAGCTAAAGTCAGCCAAGAGGAACCACAAACCCTGCGAGAGACTGACATTCACAAACCAGCTCTCCCACTTCTCTACCTCAACATTTCCCTCGTTTGCTGAATTTCCTTCTCATCCCAGACAACTCCAGGCTAGACAAGTCTTTGCTGTGGCCAGCCCTTGAACCCCTTTGGGTGCAGAAAAGACAAAGAGTATTTCCTGGCTCCAGCTTGCAAACAGCTGAGACTTCATCACACCAAAAATTCAGCTGTTGATGCTGAACGTGTGATGCTTCCAGCACATGTGGGAGAGGCTGCCTGAGAACTGGGAATGCCATGTTTTGAATGGCTGAGCCACCCCTCCTTGGGAAGGCCCTTTGGGAGTCAGCTGACAAGTAGTTTTGTGCGGCCATACAAGAAGTCAGTCTGGTGTGTCAGGCCTGTAAAACATTGATTTGTCAGCCAAATTTACTGCTCTCTTTCTGCAAGAATGCTATGTTAGCCCTTAGAAAACATCTTCTCTCATCAGTTTGCATCAGTTTGCAGCTCTCTGTGTAAATCAAGGAGTTTGTAGAGATAAGGTCCAGACCATAGAATAAAATATTGCATTAAGTACTAAGTGCTAAATTTTTAAGTGTTGACCATTTCAAGAGCCAATTTAAACAAGACAGGATTAAGCTGAGCTGTTTACCTTCCTAACACTGCTCACTATAGCATAATAAATGATGGGGCTGTAAGCCAAGGAAGGCGACTAGAAGAATGTTTTGTTTAGACTACTACAATAGCCAATTCTACATCAGGCAAGGAATGCAGGTTATTAGGAGTGATCTGAACCAGCAGAGCTACCATAAAAGTGATAAGTTACTGAAATGTCTGAAGACACTGAAGTTATGCTTCAGATTTGCCCAGAATCTCTCTATTATTTAAAATTTTAGAACTGAGGAAGAAGTTATCTTTGTCTCTATTTCCCTTTAGTTTTTGCAACATTTATTTTACATGGATATTTACTTCACTGTTTCCAGTTTTACCACTGGCTAAGTGCTTTTTGAGAAACTTCATTCTCTGTACCACTGTTTTTCTTTCTGTAGAACAGCAACAGAGCTTCCTTCTTTGTCCCTGGAGCTTCCAGCTCTCTAACGTCTCTAGAGAGCTTTCATTATATTCTTTTTCATTATATTCTGTTTTATTGGCAGCAGGACCAGCAACTTCAGAAGTACAGAGAACAAAGCAAACTTAGCTTATGAAAACACTCATATCCAATACAGTGAGAAAAATTCTCCAAGATTCATTTTGCTCCAGGCCTAAGGAGGATTGTGACTGGGGAGGTGGGATGAGAAAAGGAGAAGCACCCTTTTGCTGCACAAAGCAGCCTTCTACCAGAACCTACCTACCTCCTTTATCACGTCAGATGATCACTTTCTCATACCATGTTCAAGGTCTTCTTTACTCTTTGAAATGATTAATAACTGTTAATAACAAGTGACAAAACTGAATTTTCTCCCTATTTCTGATTTTTTCCTACTTTTAACTCCTACTCTGAAAGCAGAAATGGCAGGGGTGGGGGCAGAGGATGAGGGGGGAATTAGAGCTATACAACTTAACTGAGTTTTGATATAACTCTGTGTATTAAAAATTGAGAGTATTTGGTCATAGCCTGTAAAAAATCAATCCTAGTTGAAATAATCTGTGTCCAAAAGAAAGAGAAGAAATTTTAAATACTTGCATTTGAAATATTGAAGCAATTTGTAGATGAGGATTTACCCAAAGTAATAGGAAGGACTTTATTTTGATTACTATTAAGTATAAACTTCTCCCAGGTTATGTCTTTATAGTGTATGCATTCATCACTGTCTTCACTAATTCTGGCTAATAACTGGTGATGCTAGGTTTGGCTAAAATGAGTATAAAAAGATTGCTTATTTACACAGAACAGTTTTAGAGGACCAAGGTAGTTTAGGTGTAATCGTTAAAAATCTATTATTTCTTTAGAATATCACTGAACATTTCAGCTAAATATACTGAGTTGGTTTTTTTTGGGGATTTATTTTTTTTTTTTTTTTGGAGGGGGTTGTGGAAGGGAATACCAGAAGCACTGAAGACTTTCAATGAGACTGAGACTCTGAAGAAAATAAAGGCCAGATCTTTAAAAATGTTTGGTACTTTCCATTAATTTCTCTAAGAATGAGGGTTAGAAGAATTTTTGAAATTGAGATATAAGGATAATCAAAATTTTTATTCATGAGGTCGAAATCTTCCTTTGAACTTTTTTTGTGGGAGGGTCACAGCATTCATAGAAGAGAAAACCAGTGAATTTACAAATTTCTGGTGAAAAATCCACAATTAAGTTCTCATTGCATATTTTTGTTGGTGATATTGCAGGAGAGACCTGCCCAGTGGTGATTTTACTCTTTGCTTCATTTAGGATTTCTTGTAAAGCTTGTTTTCAATCATGCCTACAAATGGAAAATGAAATAGTTATTGTGGTTAAAGATTTGCTTAGAGGTTAAAAAGTTGGTTCAATGGTAGTTTTGGATTCTGGTAACATTTTCTCATGTTTCACTTTTTCACCACAGATGTAACCAATTTATCCCTTTTCTACTGCTCAGATTAAAACCCAACCAACCAACCAAAAAAAAACCAAAACCAAAAATAACTCCCCAAAAAAACCCAAAAAATGTTTTTTGTGCCGAACAACACCTTTAAACAGTGTCACTGATTACTTACCACTTGTTAGGTAAAATAAAATTAGAATAACTTTTCTTATAGTATGATTGCCTTATATGTTCATGGAAACTATGGAACCATGAGGAGTTTCACCCTTGGTTGAAAGCTTGATCTTTACAAAGAGCCATTTTCTGCTTTTGTGAGATGTGTGTTGATACATCTCTCAGAAGGTCGTACAAGCAACATACTGGATATGTATTTTTATGGTGCCTTAAATGTTTAAAAAATGAGACAAATTTGCATAATGTTTGGAAGTATTGTTTTAAAATCCATTGTGATCTCTTTGTGGTGGCTAAATTCTAAGCGTTCTGTTTTGGTTTTAGAAGGCTTTCTATATGGCATTAATTGTCATTCAACTTCCTAAAATGTTCCAGTGTTTATCTTTTGTACTCATGACAGAAATCTGACATTTCATACAAAGCTGGGCTAATAAGCAGCTTTTGGAATTATTAGACAAAGCAGTACCACTGCAAGTACTGAACAATTTGAAATGGTGACTCAAATCAGTGTGCTCTGAGCCCTTTGAAATGAACAAGCACAGTGTTTCATCAGGGCTCCTAAGGAGTTCTCTGTCCTTATCATAAACATTCATCTGTTCTAAGAGGCATTGTTTGAAGTGCTTTTAAACCATGTTTAGTATTCTAATAAAGGACACAGATGAGGTTCACACTGTGTTGTGCTGCTGCTCTACGAACCCACTGGAAAAGTGGGAGTCATTGCAAAGAAGAGTTCACAGTTTAAATAGGCAAGAATAAAATAAGATAAAAAAGTGGGTACATGTTGACAGTAATTTGGTTGATCTCCATCAGACATAGCTGGGAATACAATTCAGGCCAGGACTTGCTCTGATACAAGACCATGTGTTTACAATAAGAACAACAAGAATCTGAAATTAAGAAGGAAAAAGACAGTTCTATGAGACATATCTTGACTTATTCCATTAGTTTCAGTGAATATAAATGGTTACTTATATGCAGGCTATTCCTCTTTGTTTAAAGACTTTCTAGCAATACACCAGGCTTTTTTTTTTTTTTTTTCCTGCAACAATGTAATGGCATAACACTGTGTGCAAAGCAGTTCTTTTATTCCTTTAAGGTTTGAAAGGCAAAAGGTTTAGTTGGTGCAGGTTAGTGCTTTCTCAAAGCCTGAAGTCCCAGTATGCTTTTCTATCCTAAAATTATTGTCCTAGTCTTTTAATCTTTTTGGTATCTGTTAAGAATACTTGGCTAGCACAATTAATTTGTAGAAATAGTAAGGAGCATGCCCCCACAGACTGGATTAATGTCTTTGCTGCTTTGAGGGGCCTTCAAGAAATTTAAATTTGGTTACATGTGGAGTACTTCTATATAATGCAAAGAAAATATTATAGCACTAGTTTTCTCAGCCTAGTGGATTGATATCACTTAGGAATACTTCATCCTACAATAGCCTTCTCCCTCTGGGCTGCAGCTGAGCTGAAATTGCTGGGACTGCTTCAGCCTGAAAGGGTAACTTTGCCCACTTTTTGATACCATGAAGGTCTCTAAATTTGTACATGTCCATAGGTAGTGTTTGTTCCTGTCCTGTAAGCTGGCATACTGATGTGGACTCAAAGGAGATCAGGCATGTAGCAATTCCAGTCTTTCTTGGCAAGAGCAGAAGTATTTTAACTCCAAAAGAAAGTTTAAGTGTTGTGCAGGATCTTACACAATATTGGTGATTCCAAGTTTGCACTCTAAGATAGGAACCCAGGACAAATAACATATCCAATTCTGATCCTGCTGTTGGTTCATACTCTGTTACAAGTCAGACACAAATATGGATTTTATTTCAGAATCAAGAAAATGGAACAGGGAAGACATTGTTCAGGAAATAATCACAAACAAAAGGAGACCTGGCTTATGCAGAAGAAAAATACATTTGTGTTTATATTAATGCTTTCTTGAGTTAAGAGTGTGTTTCTTATGGCCAAGATATAGAAGATCTGGAAGTTTTTGCTTTTTGTGCCAATTCCTGAGGATGGCTGTAAGTTGCTGTAACTTGCACAGCTAACTTTTAGTAAATGATGTCTTTGTTCTCATAAATCAATGCAGTTTTTTATCTCTTGTACATCTTCTCTCTCTCTTCCTTATCTTGTGGTTTTCTCGTTTACCACCCATGACTTCTGCAATTCAACAGTTTTTAGTGTGTCACATTAATATAAATATATCAAGTTTTTAGTGGATTCCTAATTCTACTGCAGCTGCATTTGGTTTTATGCTGTGCTTACATAATTTTTTACCTGAGTACTAGTGCATGTCTATCCCAATCAATGATCTTGCAGATCTTACCTCTCCTCATTAAAGTCTACAGCTTGCCTTTTTTTTATTTGTCATCTGGTTTCAAACTTCAGTTTGCTGAAGAAGACTTTCATTTCAAATGAGAGAGGATGCTCCTGCGTTTGCATTTGACAGTGAGTGCTGTGGTTGTGTGAGGAATTTTATAAATCTGGATGGAAATGTGAGATTTGGCAGCTCTGATCACATGCAGAAAGGATCCCTAAAGTAAAGAACCAAGTGATAGTTAGCTGTTTCTCCACTCCCTCTACTTTTCTTTTGCTTTTCTGAAACTGTCTAGACACTTACTGGAAGAAACTTTCATGGGGCAAATAAACTGTAAGTTCAGTGAACTGTGGTGGGAAATTTGGAATTCATCAGTAGAAATTCTCATGTCTTTCCATGAGAAACTTGTCTGTAAGAGTTAGTAATTTAATAAGCAAATCATCACATTACCATGTGGTTTGCATCAATCTAACCAATGCAGCAAAAATTTGAAAGCCTCTAGTTTAGTTGTTGATAAACTATAAATCAATTGTTGGTAGACATAATTGTAAAAATAATTGTTACAGAGTTAAGAAAATCAATAATGGTTTGTGCTACACACAGGATAAAGGCTGCCTTTGCTGAATCACTTACTGTATGGCATTTGCTATTCTCAGATATGGAAGTATTTTAAAATACAAATGCTTAATACAAGAAAAACCTCTAAGTCCAATTGCCATATTTACTTCATGAAAGAGAAGCTATCTGGAAAATTGCATAATCTAGAGCTGGTTTCTGTATTCATGGGGATAATTTCATTGATGCCAAATATTGATTGGATAATAGAAAGCAGAATTCTTCCTGCAGCCCAAAGGGATCCCTGGGACTTCTCTTTGTTTCATTTTGGGCTTGTTTCCTTTCACATCAGTCCTGAACATGGACATTGAACCTTTTACTGCCTTCTCTTCCTTGCATCCTACTCGATGATCTAGAAGTGGTTGGCTGTTTTTCTAGCATTCACTCAAGCTGTTCTTTGCCTGTAGTGGTTCTTTGGTTTTATGCTTTTAGATACTGAATATAAATTGATCCATTACTGATTTCAAGTAACTGTGCTTTTACAGCATGATGTGCACCTTGACATAGGACAAAGAAGAATGCACTGCAGGAAAGAAAGAGATGTTTTGTGGAACAAATCAGAAGGTATTTCTAGGATAGGATAAACATGCTGAAGATTGTAAGTCCTCATGAATATGTATTCTCATAAAGCCCATGAAATTACACCAATCATTGCCAATTGTGAGAACACAATAAATGTGCTTTTTTTGTTTGTCCTCATGTAAGAATGATTTGATATTGCTTTGATGAAAAAAAAGGAAAGGAACAGAAAATAGTGGTGTAATGTGACTCCTTTGAGGTGCTGGAGTCATGGGGTAACAAATTATGTTTCTGTAAGGTACAGTGTGATTTATGCCTTTGACGTTTCCATTAAAATGGATTATCAGTTTGCCATGAACATTGTAGTCTTTACAACTTATTCTTACTGAGTGATAAATCTGCTCATAGATTTCTGAGAGAGATTTTTGCTTGACACTTTCTATGCCTGACATCAGCTACAATGTCCAGTCTTCAGAAACCTTAGGCAAATAACATTCAACTGTTTTGAAGGCAAAATTTGAGGCAAAGTTAGAGTTTTCATGTGCTCCCAGTGACACTTCTGTGCTTTTGTAACTTGCACAGCTGCTGTTATAAATCTTGAAGTAGGATTGTTTCATTGTTCTCTAACTGGAGTGAAAAACAAGCTGAAATTCAAAAATGTGCATCCATTATTTCAAAAGCTGACATTTGCAAATGCACAATAGAATGTCCTTTCTCTTTTTTCTTTCTGCCTAACAGGATAATTTAAGGTCTTACACATCAACAAATAGTGTAATAATTAAGACCATCTGAGGTATACAGGCAGATTCAAGTAGTGTTTCCTCAAGACTTTAATTCAGCATTCTCAAAGTACATGCTTTAACTTAGGGTATGTTGATTGAAAATGCATCGTTCAAAGGATTGTTTATTTTAAAATTCACATGCTTCTTTTTTTTTTCTTTTTTTTTAAGCCAAATACCTTTTCTCAGTGTTAGAATTCAAGAAAACCAAATGCAATTATAGGGATTAATGCTGTGACACTGAAGTATAGCATACATATTCAGAAATAAAATACATGTATTCAGTTTATCATAATTCACTTCTGCAATTAATTAGGATAAACACATATGTGCTGGGCTGTTTAAAGTCATTCGACAAAGCTACTTCACAAGTTCATTGAGATTATTTTCCAGAGTGTATATATACAAATATATTTTAATTTGAAAAGAGCTAGATAACTATATGGAGCAATTAACCTCTTTTGCACTTTCCTTGTTTTGTCTATCTGGTAATGTGAAATTTAATTGGTGTATCTGCTTCTTTGTTTAGCCTTATTGCTTTTCTTGGTAATTTGTACCTTACCAGTATCAGGAGAAGAAAATTTTTCTAAAACTACAAAAATCAGAAAAGAGCCCAAGCATATACTTTACCAAAAAAAAAAAAGTTATCTTATCTTTCATTATAGATAAAATTTACATTGCTTACATGTCCTTAGGTTTTATTTCTCAAATAGTTCAGGACCATGAAGTTACTTTGTGTAGTTCTTGTATTTTTCTTAAAAGGTAGAGAACATAGCTTTTAAAACTACTTTTTTTACAAGATGCAACCAACAGCTGAACACTCTGCAATCAGATCTGTCTATCAGAAAACTTTTGTGCCATCTACCACAATATACATTTTTATATATCCATTTTCACTAACAAATCTGAGCCTTAGCTGCTTTTAGATACTTATAAAAATAGCATGGAGTTTGGTAATACTAATTTCCCTGTTCTCCATGTAGAATGGAGGCACTATAATATTTGGAATCACCCTTGAGTCCATGGTTTGACACTGCTTGACATTAATGTTTTGTTTCAGCACAGTAAGATCATAAAACTGAAGCTGAGACCAGTAATAAAATCTCTCCAGACCTCTTTTAAAATCAGCTGTATTTGGGATTACTTTTCCTTCATAAAAATGTTTTACAATAATTTTTCTTTCCTGTCTTCTGTGGCATTCTGTATGCATGCCCAAGATCTGTGCCAGTCTTCTGCTGTGAAAAAATTAAAATCTAAGATAGATCAGGTGGTGTATAAGAAGGGAGTTTTTCCTTTTAGGTTTACCACTATCACTGGGAAAGACAATATTTATGGAGACAGCTGCAGGAAAAGCTGACAACAGGACAGCATTGATCACTCTCTTAGGTTTGGGAATACTGTGGGTAAGAATATATTCTCACCATCAGCCAGCCTTGATTCAAAGCATTCTAGCTAAATATCAGTGTTTTATCTGTCCTTGTAAGGACATTGTAACAGCCTCATCCATGGTGTTTATTCCTCTTTGGTAGTTCCAGTCAGGATCACGGTGCTTTTATGCTAAATGTGATTCATGTACACACAAAAGCTGAACTAACCAGTGCTAGTAGCCTGCCCTTCACTGGTGCAACAGAGCCTGAACAAGATTGATCCTCTATCCAAACCTATTGTACTCCTGCTTAGAATTTTCTAGAAAAATTAGATGCAAAATTCACTCATTTAAGTAAAAAAAATGGGGTGCATAAAATACATCCAGCTCAAAACAGGGCCCCTGCTGAACAGTGGCATTAAAGTGCAGTGTTTGCTTCATTTTACATTGCTAATTTGATTTGAAATGTTTTTGTCCATCTTATTCTTTTCACTGTATCAGAGGGGTAATCTATGGATCTTCAAAATTTTCTTTACTTTTTTTGTTTTACCACCAAATTGTTTCTTTACTTTTGGGGGTTTCACTCAAAATCTGTATTAATGGAGGCATGCTAATCACTTCTAGCCCACACTGAAAGAAATTGCAAACACCACGTGCTTGATACCGGCCTGATACCTATCTCAGTTTGAATAGGGGAGAGGGGAATGGCTGCTGGTAGCCATGAGTTAAAACTCTTCCAAGGAAAAGCATGGCTTGGTTGCTAGTTTTACACGGCATAAACTGTTTCTCATACTTCCTTTCATCTTTCTCTTGCAGACTGAGTTGTGTGTATGTCAAATGCTGCTCTTGGCCTCGTGTCTGAGAAATCTGCTGCTTCTGACGCATTTTCCCCAGGGAGTTGCAACTGTTTGTGCTTGTCCTTTGGCAGCCCATGATCAGAATATTTTAATTGCCTCCTAACAGCTTTAAAATGGGACTGACTAGAGATGCCCCTTGCCTTGTCTTGGCTTCCTTCTTCTGGAAGACAGTCTGAAGAAAGTCTGATTATTTTGAAGTGGTACATCATTGTTTCTTGCTCTTTCTCTTTGCCCCCGTGCCATTTGCAGTTTTTAGTGTACCCTCACACATTTTCTTAGCTACAAATCCTCTTGTAAAGCTCCCTCAAAGAAACTAACACCTGCAGAAGAGAAACAGCCTCAACCAGGTTTCTTCACTATCGATCAATTATAAACAACGATAATTTACCATCAGCTTTCTTCCCTATAAAAGAACACAGAATGCTCAATTTCTAACTGGGGGGG
>VXBQ01000750.1:25764-46939 GCA_013400175.1 Phainopepla nitens | reverse complement strand
GGGGGGGGGGAAGGCAAAGCAGTCTTCATATATTCTATAAGGCATTAATACAAAAAGACAGCTGTAGCTAATGTACTCCTGCAATTATTCCAGACAGAACAGACATGACTTTCAGGTTTCCAAAGCCACCGTGGACTTGCTCTTGCTGCTGTCTGAGGTTTTCCTACTAAGCTTAGTGCAAAGCTGTAGCAGATACAACAGCTATTATTGACTTTAGCTATGTTTGTTTCCTGGTATGTGATTTAGGTAGCTGGCAATTATGAAGTCACAAGACTGAACCATATGGCCTCTTAAAAAAAAAAAAAAAAAAATAATAGTTGCTTTTGCAATGACTCCCCCTTGTTGCAAGGTTGTTCTAACACTGGCTACAACACCCTGGTAATGGCTCTCATCTGACAACCCCCAGCAACCTCATATAGCTTAGGAACAAGTAAGAATCTGTCATCATTGCCACATGGTGATCAGTTTAAAAAACTCAACAACCAACACCAAGAAACATAGCAGATGAAAAATGGACTTTTTGAGGTGCGTTGGAAGTGACCTCCCCAGTCCTGCAGAGCTCTGTTTTGCTCATTGCTAAGGGCTATCCAAAGATGAATTCAAGTATAGAAATTCCCATTTGGAGATGTTATTGAGTATTAAAAAATAAAAGAATGATTATTCTCTTCTTTAATAATGCTGGATTAGTTTGAGTCTTGGCAGGAAGTCTCAGCAGATAAGCCAAGGTGTGAAGCACTGGCAACCCTGTCAGAATTTCCTGCCTGGATACTTGTATCCAGTGATTATACAAATTAGACTACTACCACTGTTGCAGTCGCAGAGCCGCTGCTAGTCCTTCTTGGAGATAGGAAATGCCCAGCCATGGACTAGGCCCTGCTTCCTGCCTCAAGACCCTCTCTTATCTCTTTGTAATACTATTGGCTACATTCCAGATGTCCTAAGACTATAGGTCATTTCACCTCAACTCTAAAACCATTGGATAGTTTCCCAATCCTCATTAACCCTATAAAAACCCCTGCTCCTGCCCAGTTCGGCAGAAGACACCGTCACTGGACACCCCTTTGCGGAACCGGCATTAAACCATTCTGTGGAACCTCCACACGGCGCTGCTCGTCTCTTCTTCCCTGAGTCAGCCAAGGCAAATTCCTAACAAGCTAAGAGATGGAATCCTAAAAGAACTGGGAATTCTTAAGGAAGCCCCCCATTGGGATAGAACATCCCTGCCCCAAAGGGTGATGGGGGCTCTTACCACAAATGGGCAGATGGTTGCCAGCTTGCCTTCAGGCCCTTCGATGAGGATGTTCTGCTTGCTCCACATGGACACTGTGTACCACCATTCAGAGACGGGAAATTTTTGCTCGATGGGGGAAAAGCAAGAATGTTATTTAGAATGACTATGACATTTCTCCTCCTTGCCTAGTAAACCTTAATTTGAAGGACAGCACCAACATTGCCGTTACCTGCTCTGGTTGCACATCAAGCAATTCTGACAGGAGAATTCAGGAGTCAGTTTATTAGTTTAGAGTTTTCTTAAGGATTCGGTTTTTTATTTAATAGGGCTGTTATGATAAAGTTCTATGGTTGAGAAAGCTGTTTTGTCATCCAGGAAAGATTTCAAAAGTTACAAGCTGTACCAGGGGTGTAAAGGTCTTTATTATACTGCTTCTGTCTAGCCAGACTTGAAAACGAGACATGTTTGCTCATAGGTTGGAGTTTATCAGACAGAAAGGGTAATTAAATTTCAATTGTTTCAGCCAACTACCTTGAAATGATTAGTTATAATTCTACTCAGTGTCCAACAGAATTGCTTCACACCCCTTGCTTTAATCTGTTGCTAAGGGAGGGAAAAAAAAACTAAACAAAGGATCTCTAATCCTTCTCTTAATGTCTAAAATTTCTTGAGTTCAGGATTCCCTTTGGGAGTTAGTAGAAACCAGATACTACAGAGCCATAATATTTTAAGGATTGACAGAAGAACTGTTAGGTGGATGAGGAATTGGTTGGATTGTTGCATCCAGAGGGACAACCACTCACAGTCCTGATCATGGACATCAGTGACAAGTGCTGTCCCTCAGGGGTCCATAATGGGACCAGTACTATTTAATGTCTTCATTAATGACACAGACAGAGGGATTGAGTGCAATCTCAGCACATTTTCTATGAAGACAGGCTCAGAGAAACGGGATTGTCATCCTGGAGAAAGGAGGGCTCCAGAGAGACCTTGTAGTGGCCTTTCCGTACTTAAAGGGGCCTTATAGGAAAGATGGGGAGAAATGTTTAGTCGGGCCTGATGCAGTACGACAAAGGGGAAATTGTTTTAAAATAAAGATTTAGACTAGGTATAAGGAAGAAATTTTTTACAATGAATGTGGTGAAATACTGGCACATGTTGTCGGGAGGGGTGGCAGATGCTCCATCCCTGGAAACATTCAAGATCACGTTGGATGGAGATTTGAACAACCATATCTGGTTGAAGACGTCCCTGCTCATTGCAGGGGTTTGTACTACAGAACCTTTAAAGTTCCCTTCCAGCCCAAACCACTCTGTGATTCTAGGGGCTCAGTAACTGAGTGCAACCAATGAGACTCAGTTAAAAATACACTTACAACAAACTTGCTGGTTTTATTTTAATTTAGAAACTGTTTAACAAGAGATCACAAAAGATTTGCATTGAAACCTTGGCTTGCAGTTTAATCTGGAAGTCCCTGCATGAAGCATTTATAGAATGTCACACAGCACAAAGTAGGTGGTTCTTGGCTGAGAAAACAAAACATAAAGTACTTTACTGTTAAAATTTGGTTTAGGTGAAGCTGGGAAATGTGGCTGTCATTAAAGTTATGTAATACATTCCTTTATGAGACCTTGTCTATGCTACTGTATAATTTGAAAAGTGTGGACCTGATTTCTCCATGGCTATCATCAGTCTTAGGATGGGGAAAGTTTCAGTAAACAATGAACAAATTCAAGGCAAAACACAGTCTACACAATGGTTAAAAAAAAAAAATCTTATAACCACATTTTTCAGGTGGTTAAACAAGCTGGAGAGGCTGGAGTCAAGAATCTGTGTAAATCTGACTGTCACCATCCCCTCTGAAAATTTCCTGTGTATTCTCCATGAGAGTTTGGCAGCAACAGTCCCTGAAGATTCCATCTGTGCTGGCCATACTCTCGAGCCCAGGGGATCTACTTTATTCGTACTGGACCACGCATCATTGATGCTAAGAAAGGCAAATGAGACAGATTTACATGTGAAGCTGGATATTCATGATATTTATGGCACTTTGGATATCAGGCTTTACTTAGTGATACCGGGATAGAGGTCTGGAGTTTTTTGGAGCTAAAACCAGCAGGATTTGGAAATGATCCAAATGTGGGATTTGGAGGAAAGAAGAAAGAAAAAGAAAAAAAGCAACCGCAAAGCTTAAAGACAAAAGTGAATTTTTAAGTGACTTTGTGATCAGAGTAAAGAGGATGGGCTGGATTAATTTTTGTTGAGTTTGAAGGTGCGGTGTCACAACAGAGCAAAAGGATGGAAGAGCACAATTGAAAGGGGACAATTAGAGCTTGAAAGAAGGAATGAATTTTTAAGTCATTGATGTTTACAAGGTGAAGCTAAAGACACTCTTGTCAGTTTGTTGGCCTCCCAGCCCCAGAGACAAGGTACTATATTGAGCTCCACTTTAAAGAGATTGCTGTGCTTTGTACAAATGCTTGGATAAAACAAACAGCTTGCAGACCTGTGGGATTCGTTGTCAAAAACTGTGTACCTTTTATTTCCACAACATGGATTTAAAGGGAAACTGAACAGATAGTTGGATGAGATACCTATTGGGGTAGCTGAGAAGGAAAAGCACAGGAAGCTTGGAAAAGGCTCTAAATGGCTTCTGCTTGGAGGCTGAGGTTGTACTGGGTGGGGTGGACTCTTGATCTGCCATTCATATACTCTTGGGCTGTCATTTTTTGGAGCCCATGTTTTGTCCTTGCACAGCGTTAAGGTTCAGGAGCTTTAAGGAGGAAGGGAGAAGGCCATTTTAAAGTTTCCCAAGCTGCAGACAGAGCTCAGCTGAGACATTTAACAGGATTGAAAGGGCTTCCAGGGAGCTGTTTGCTGACCCCCGAGTTACCTTCCTGTACTGTCTGGCACCTCTCTGTTGCACTTATATTTGCTGAGTGCAACTGGTTGGATTTTTTATTTATTCCCCTATATAACCTTCCACATAGCATAGAAATCACCTTACATCATATTATCTTACAAGTCATGCCCCCAAAATACAAATTAACTCTTTAATTTTATAAGATAAGTTTTCTCTCTGAAAATTAAAGTGTTTTTCTATCTAGTTCATTGACTCACAACAAAAAAAAATAATAATCTGTGTATTGTTTAGATGTAATTAACTGCAATAAATTACGGAAAAATAGCACAGTTTGCAGATTTGTTTTGTAAAAAGACTTGTAATTTGATGTTAGATGGTAACACTAATAGCTTGGGAAATAACTTATATTTCTTTTCTCTTTTTGTAACAGCGTCTCACTCAAAATTATTTTTATATTCATAATTTTTTAAATGTTTTTACCTCTTGGCAATGTGGAGGGAGAAAGAGTTCAACTGCAGGATAAGAATAGGTTGTTCCTCCAGCTCCATCTTTCCTTGCAAAGAAAAAGGCAGGAGACAGGTAACGAACTGACCTGGTTAAAGTGAGTGATGGCACAGAGAAGAAGCTGCTGCAGTAGTTAACCCAGCAAAACACAAATGAAGTTCAGCCAAAAGCAGATTCTTTGTGGTCCTATAATCAATAAAGCTTTTACTTTCGCTATTTTTGGTCCAAGTTAAATCACTGATATAAAATATGCTTTCCTAATAGTTACTATCACTCTGGCCAAAAATTGATTAGACTTATCACAGGTTCTGGCGAAACATTTCTCTCACAACTACAAAGAGGTAGTTGTAGTAATTGTCTCCAAAAATTAGCCCGCAGAAATTTTGCCCAGGATAAATCATAATTTCACCAGACTAATGGCAGCTCTTAATTAAAATGTATGTGGCATATTTAAGAAAGGAATACCGAATGTAAATATGGTAAGGAATTCTATTTAGGTCTTGGTAATTACTGTGTCTGAAAAGAAAAAAAAAATACAAATGTTCATTTCTCTTTTTTAATTATAAGTTTCCTTATGTCATTTGTAAACTTAAAATTGTTTCCAGTTTTAATTTAGATCTCAACTATTTGCTCATATACCTGCAATTCAGAATGCTATCCGAAGTTTGTTATCATTCAGAATGCTATCCGAAGGAATTGTTATGATTGATTTTCAAATTGTTATGAAGGGAAAAATTATAAGGGATTTGTTGAATTAAATTTCCATTTATTTTTCTTAGCTGAAATTTGGAACAGGAGATAGCCCCAGAAAATTTTTTACCCTGGATTCCTTTTGGTTGTGAACTACAGATGAACCAGAATTCATGGTGTCTGGTGGAACAAAACATTAAAAGTAGTTTAGTTCTTTTCTCCACTTTCACTTATTTAGATTATGTCTGAGAAATTAATTCCTCAGAGATAACAGTCCATGTAATTTTATTCAAAATATGCAAACTAGTGCAATTCCAGGCCAGCAGAGTAAGCACAATAAGTATGTTACAGCTTTCAGTTTAAAGGCTATTGAAGTATATACAAGTATTTCAAAGAGAATCCATTCAGCAAGCATTAAACTCTCCAAGCAAAGGTTTTCCTAGACGGCAATTTCCTAATGTCCCCTCAACCCCTTTTTACTTTTCCCCACTGAGAACCATTTGATTTACTATCATATTCTTCCTTATGCTCCTGCCTTCCCCGGCTCAGCTGAAGGCACTGCCTGGGAGGTAACTGCTGTCACCTGGGCTCAGGATGCACCATGGGAAAAGCACTTAATTTCCCTTCTCTCCCCTTCTGCAAGGACAGAAACAACAAGGTGTAACCTTTTTCTCTAGCCATCTGCTTTTTCTCCATGGTATGTAATTTATAATTTTGTAATGTTTTTTTTGATGTGTTTCTGAGAATCTGGGTTTAAGTCTTCCATTTCTTGGTCTTTTCTGCCTGTGCTTGTTTTAATGGGCAATGTATTAAAAGGGATGAGAAGTTTTGAGTGTGAAATGGTCTGCCCAAGTCCCACCATGTTGTTGGCCTCCGGGAAAAACAAAGTTTCTTTGCACTTTAAGCAACTTGGTTGATTTTACTGGTGATGTGTTTGAAAGTGTCCTTGAAATTAGACACAGGAGGGCTTTCTGGATGGCAGAATGTAGAGGGATAATGTTCAGGGCTCTAAACAATGTCAATCTTCTTCTAGAACCTAAGTATTTAGAATACAGTATTAGAAGAAATCTCATTTTCAGTGGTGTTCCAGTTGGGCTATTTTATTATTGCTATTTTTAGTTGGAAAGGAGAGAAAAGAGGCTATATAGCCTAAGAGAGGAAGGAGTAGTATTAGAAAAATAAATTTAGAGTGAATTTTCTTTTTAAGCCTTTCCAAATAAAGAGAGCTTTCTTATACATGCAAATAGAGAAATACATTTGTGTTGGATGATGATGGAGTAGTTTCTAACAGGACTGTTTCTGCAACTGATTTTCCATGAGAAACACAGAGGTGCGTTGTATTCATTGGTAGTTTAATGCTTTGAGGACAAAAAAAAAATTAATTAGCTGCTAAAGTGCTGATTTTCATGTATGTTGAGTATGGATTTGCTCCATGTCAATGGACACACTCATGTGTTTTTCATATGTTAGCTCTGGCCTTCATCATCTTACAAATACATTTGAAAATGTTGCTAAATTTCATGCAATTGGAAAGAACAAAGCATTAAGGACAATAATTTCATGCTTTGTACAGAATAAACAAAAAACCCCAGAACTTTCCAGGCAAGGGAAGGGAGTGTGTCAAATTAATCTATAAAAGTCAGACAAAAGGACTTTGCTTGGAAAAGAAATGCAGAATGGTTTTAATTAACATTTTGCTTCAGGTCATGCCATGTTCTTTCAATTAGGACTTTGGTGTAAGAGACTGTCTCGTCCTGAAATGCCTTTACTTCATTAAAGGGAAAGACTTGGTCACTTTCCAGAGGTGGGGGAAAGGGGTGCTTCCAGTTATCTTTAGTTTGGGGCACATACAGATTGTGATTCTTTTTCAATTTTGAATATAATTGAGAAGAGTTGGCATCAAGCATGTTTAAGTGTCATTCTAAACTTTTTGGAATTTTTTTTCAGTTCAGCTCTCTTTCTTCAGAATATTTTTCCACTGCAAAATTGTGACATAAATAATTTCCCTTCGTGCTGTAGTCACTGTTTAAGACTAATGCCTTATATATCTATTTAATAGTTTGTCTGCAGTATTTAGGTACAATGGGAATAGGTTTGTGTTGTCATTCAGTGTTGTGTGTAAAAGCGTCTATATGTTAGAGTTTCAGGGTTTGTAAAGGCATTGCTCCTTTCTTATAACAACTCCTTTTTTAACAATCATATGTTTCCTCGGTCTGTGCATGTGCCCTGCAATGGGCCCCTTTTGTTTGCAACCTCCTAGTTCTGCCTGGAATGAAGTACTGAGATAAACAGGATGGTGTGCTGAGGGAAGAATTTTGTGCTAATTTCCCATTTCTTCCAAGGTGCATCACACTTCCAGCTGATACATGCAGAATGAGCAACACAGTTCACATTGTGCCTGATAAAACCAAAGCTAAACAAGCAAGAAGGATAAACTAATGTGTTTCTGTACCTAAAGCAGACTGACAGAAGAACTGTAGTAATCTTATTAGTGATTATTTCCTATGTCAAACACTGTTAACAAAGATGCCCCACACTGCCAACCATTGGGCATTACCATCCATTGTTTTAAGTAGTAAGACCCATTTTTGGGGAAAACAGCATCTACATCAGGATACTGCTACATGAGTTTGGTCATGAGGTCATACAAATATCAAGCTAGACCTTTAATTATGTAAGGTACAGTTAATAGTCATGCCTTCCTCTGCATGGAATTTTGCACTAATGGAATAGCACAGATGTTACTACAATTGTACTATAAACTGTAGATTAGCAGCAGTGTGGAGTGGTTTTTTTTATTACTACTTGGTTTGCAAACCAAGTCCTCAAAAGTTCAGAAATTCTAAATACTGAATTGCCCTTGCTGTATCATTGGGCCACTCTACACAGTCCTGCTCTCCTTATGAAACAAACACATTGCAGAGAAAATTTATGCATGGTCCCCTAATCAGAAAGGATCACAGCATCCTTGATATGATGACATATAGGTAATTGTAAATCTACTATTTCCCAGTGTCTGGTTTAACCCACTAGGCAGTAAAAATTACTTTTAGAAATTCTCTTAGAGCTACTTCTTATTTTAGAATAAGGGAGGGAGAAAAAAAAAGGAAAAAGAAAATTTCCTTGGCTTTCTTGAATGCAACCTGCTGCAGCTGCTGCCCCAGAAGTGGTGTGAGTCAAACTCCTTCCCGTAGTTAGGGCCGTCTTTTTCTTTTGAAATATTACCAGTGTTTTTCTGTGGAATAGATGTGGCAGGGGAAAGTATTTTGGGCACATCCACTCACTTCCAAAAAGAGGAGCTTCTGTGTATCCTTTACAGACAATTTCAAATATTTGATGAAAATAATGTTGGGCATTCTCAGGCAAAGGTCAGAGGAAGTTTTAAGACTGAAAAATTTAGCTTAAATATAGGACTGTGCTATGAGATCCCAAAATAAGTGGGAAAAAGGAAATAATACTGTTATACAACAGAATGTACTTTTGAATGCACTGGTTTGGGGTTTGGTGCTGGCCAAAAGCTTGCTAAATACTTTAACTTGTTAACAATAGAAAGTGAAGAAAGTTTGGGTTTGGTGGAAAGGATATTATATACAAAAATATAAACAATGTTAGCTATTGTGGCCAATCAGCATCAGCTGTCAGGGTGTGACATAATCTAATAGGCATGTCATAATACTTCACACTGTTATATTCACAGACCAACATACTTAGGGCAAAAGAGTTCAGTTTTTTTCTGGAAATTGTGTCTGGAGATGCCCCTGTTATTCACAGTATTGAACAGGCATGGTCAGAGCCTACTCAATAGTTGTGTAGCTGTGATCCCTTCAGCTGTGTTTATTCCATTTAAATAGTAATGGACACAATTACTATGTTGTTTTTCTCTGAGTACTCAGCTATTTACAGGCATTTGCACTTCTAAGCTGGATCCTACTTCTTTCTTACCATTCAGCTATAGAGTATTCTACTTAATTGTAAATGAGACTCTGTGATGAAATCAATTTGTTGAAAGTATTTTGTGCTCTCTAGCTGTTAGAAAATGCAATATATTTTTGGTGTCATGTTTTAGCTCATAGCCATCCTCATTTTCGGAATTAATTCAAGACACTTGCCTCAGCCTATTAACAATGCACAGTGCCATGGCTTCAAATCTGTATGGATTTGTTTCCAGCTTGCAGATGCCTTGCAACCCATTGCATGCCTGAGTTTTTCAGTGCTGCAGGAGATATCACTAGGTGGACAAAGCTTTGAGTATTATGTGTGCTTTTCTAAACAGGCCGGGTGTATGTGAATCCCTGTGTCTCTAGGGGGGAGCCTGTTAGAATCTCTTCCTCTGTTAAGGAACATCTGGGGGCATGCTTGTAGGTTTCTGGCATTATTGTGGCTGGAAAAGAAGGTAAAAGACAAGTATGAGGTTAACTACAGACCCAAACACAGGTAGTGGAGCTGCAGGGCTCCATCGGGAGAGGGGTGAGGAGGGCTGCCAAGGGAGTGCTTTCCTGGTGCCCTGCACTAGCCTCAAGATCCAGCCCCAAGAGTGGGAGACAGCAGAGTTGAAATTGCTGGGAAGAGGCTGGATCAGGCCCCTCCCTGAGAAACCAGCACTCTGCAGAGAGCTGAGGGGAGGGATGGCAAGCAGAGCTTGACCCAAACAAATCTCAGTCCCAGCACTGGGGCAGCTTGGCCTGTGGGGAGGCTGATCCCTGGAGATGCTGACATTGCATGAGGACACTTTGAACCGAACTCAGCACAGAGAATCTACACAGCTCTAATTGAACCAGCCCTTTGTTGTAATGAAAAGAAAGCTGCAGAAGGCATGGTAAATGACGAATCCTTTCCCTTTATTTGGAGCCCACAAGAGTTCAGTTAGTATTATACAGAGAACGTTCTGCACTCCAAGTCCATTTGAAATTTAGTTAAGCATTGCAGTAAATGATGTAACTCACTGCTGGGAGCTTCTCCAGACCTCTACTGTTTTACTTGCTTGTTAGTAAGGCACATTTCACAGTGCAAATCCTTTTTTTTTTTTTTTTTTGTCATTTTCTTTCTTTTTTTTTTTTATTTACAGATTCTACATTTGCTTTTCTCTAATATTTCCTACTTAGATTTTTTGCTTAAAGCAATTCTAATCAAAAGATTGATTGACTTTATATCCTTTAAATCATGTACTAAGATCTTTTTGACATGTAATAATGTTCCACATTCATTATACCCACAGCTCTTCAGCTTTAATAATTGCTTCCAGGCTCTTTGGAAATAAATAAAGGCTGGACTCTTCCATTTGATGCATTACTATGTCCTTTATCATGAGCTGTAACTCTTACAATTCTTTCTAGTCTTCTGCTTATATTGTTTTAAGTACTTTTAAATACTCAAATTTTACAACACAGTAGATTAGCTCAAGGGTACATAACTTTGACCTTGTGAAGGCGTTCAGTCAGATGTGTTTATAAAGAAATTTAGGATCATTTGTGGCTTTTGAAAGCAATTAGGGAACTATGGATTCCTTTTCTTCTTCAAGTTACATTTAAACATTCATACATATATGCTAGTTTCCCCTGTGTGTAAGGGACATGCTTAAAAGTTTTATGGGGGAAAAGGTTGGATACATTAGAAACACTTGAGAAAATCTGTTCCAAATTTCTCCTCTGTTGCTGCAGTTTTCTACAAGACCAGTTAGAGGTTTTTTTTTGCTGAGCCAAACCCATGGTTTGAGTTAACTGGAATTTAGGGGCAGATTTAACTGGTTCTTTTCTCTAGCAGCTATATCCAGCTTAACCAAGACGTCTGTGAACTCCAAAGAGGACACTCCATGACCTATTTATCTTTACAGGAGATCAACCTTTAAGTTCTAGCTTTTCTTGAAGGCTGTGTAAATATAAAACTAGTTGGGCCTTAAGTCTCTGCTGATCATGTTTTGTTTGTGCACAAACTGGTCCCAGCAGCCAAACTTACATAAATAATCTGCTATAAGAATATTACTGGTCTGCCTTACCCAGTTTCCCAGCTCCAGAGATTTTTCCAGAGCTTTGCTCATCCTTTTCAGCCTCTCTGTAGCTTTTGAAGACACCAAACGAGATAGTGGGCCTGCAGCAGGCAAATGTGGAGATAAGAAGCCAAGGGTTATATAGTCAAGGTGCAGTATTTTGCAATGTATTGAGATCTGCAAAGTGTTGGCATCCCTGTAAATCCTCTTAAGCACAACAGTACCCAGTCTATGTGTGATACTGTCTTTGTCTGCAAGCTTCCTAAGTTCCACAGCTATTATGACCAGATACGCAGATATTTGCTGTAGGGAGGAATTTCAGGGATATCTTTCATTTCCATTGGAGTTCAGGTTTTAATGTCCAGTATGCTCTTGCCAGAAATTACATACTTGGTTTGGAATTTTTTTAATCACCTGATAAGAATTTTACAAAATCCACCTGGAACTCAGATATCAAATGTAGACTGTTGAGTTGACCCACAAATGTTCTGTTCATAAATATATGATCATGCAGATATGTTGTGCCCCAAAATATTGGCCCATATGCAAGAAGTCGTTGTTGAAATGTCGTGTGATTTTGACATTATTTGAGCTACTAAGTGAACAGACTGGATCAGATCCCATGGGGGGAACCTTAGAGCTGACTGATAGATGTGATTTGTGACTTCTGGGAGGACTTGTGTCAGAGAAGGGAAGATTCTTGCTACAGGTGTCTCTTGGTGATATGACAATGCAGGACCTATATTTGTATACAGATGATTGTCAGAGTTCCTATGCTGTTCCTTTTGTCTGAAAAGGACTGGTTTGTGTGAATATTATTTTGTTGTGGCAAGAAGGGACTTTTCCTGCTGGGCCACAGCAGCAAGAGTAAACTACACAAGACAAAAGATCTATCCCAGTTGTGCTAAGCATGGTAGCATCTTGACTAGAATATGTCTCAGGATTGTGGGTTTGCAGCTCATGCAGAAGTTGGCCCACTGAAGGGGTTCCAGATGAGGACAACAAAAATCTCCCAAGTCTAGAAACCATGAGCTATAAAAAAAATTCAAAGTCTACTGCTTAGTCTAGAGAATTCTGAGGCCACCACTGTAGTCATTGTCTAATAAAAGGCCACTGCAATCACAGATGGTAACTTTCCCTCCACACTTGGGTGGGATAGGAGGCCAGTAAGTTCTGTGGGCTGAAACTGCAACGAAGACAGCCTGGATCAGGCTTTAGGAAACCTAACAGGAAGGTGACTCACTGGAGCCCTGCAAACTGTCTGTCATGGGAAAGACTTCTGAGAACAAATTAAGCAACTGTTGGTCAGGAAGGACATAGGTATAACTGTTGTTCCATATGGTGTCAAAGAAACAGGCCAGATGACTCTTTAGAGGCTCTTTTTAACCCCATAGTTTCTCTGAGGACATGATTTTACTAAATGACAAGACTCTCTTTCTCTGGAGGTCTTCAAAAGCCATCTGGACACAATCCTGAGTAAAGTGCTCCAGTGAAGCCTGCTTGAGCAGGGAGGTTGGACTAGGTGACCTCCAGTGGTCTCCTCCAACCTTGCCCATGGCAGGTAGCTTTCCAGCATGGCACAGACTGAACAGTGGCCCTTGTTGTTGGCAATTTGGTATGTTTTACAGCCTGTAGCTTTCCAGGAAAATATATCTGCTTATTAACCAGTGGCTGGCACTGCCTCCTTCCTGGCTTCTGAGGGAGATGCTGCTGACCAAAGGCAACAGGAGGTTCTCTGATTCCCTGCTTTAGGCAGCCATAGCACTCCAGGCTTCAAAGGGAAAGGAAGCTGGAACACTCTGTATTCAGATATTAAATATTGCTGTCTAATAAAAAATTGACTGGAAACACATTTCAGAGAGCCAAGCTCCAAACTCTTCCATTGGAAGAAGTGGTTATCAGACCATCA
Source organism: Phainopepla nitens (assembly GCA_013400175.1). Taxonomy (NCBI): domain Eukaryota; kingdom Metazoa; phylum Chordata; class Aves; order Passeriformes; family Bombycillidae; genus Phainopepla; species Phainopepla nitens. Next base: position 33,759 of record VXBQ01000750.1, on the reverse strand, counting down.
GTTAATATATGCCTGCTTTAGCTTATCTGAATTTAAGTCTTCTCAGAGAACACTGCTTCTCTCTCAACCTTTTTAGTGTTACTGCTCTTTGCTTCCCAAATAAGGAAGCTTTAAACCACAGTGTGTGCCTGCCAAACTTTAGCTTTTTGGAGCTGCAAATCTGAAGCAGGATGCTATCTGGTTTTATGAGGTCTTTCTGTTATTTCTATAATCCTCAGCCAGCCAAGGACCCCTCATTTATCCTCCTGTTCTAATCCTCCTGTGTAAACAAAAGGCAGACACAGTCTTGGTTCCAACTCAGCTAAAAATTGAGGCAACTCAATGTGTAACTATAACTTCTAGAGGGACCTATTTTCCAGAAACATATATGTTACTTCAAAGAAATTGTAGTAAGGTCCTCTGCTGTTTGAGAAACACCTGAAAAATGTTGCTTTCTCAAATGCATTTTAATTTTTGTTAAAGGAGAGTCCAGAGGCCTCACTTACAATTAGAGTTTCATTATGCCAGATGTTGCTTAGCAGTGCCTATGCTGAAGAATTTGTTTACTTTTTAAACAGATGAAGGTTTGTCAATGAAACTCAGAGCATGAGAGTGAAATAATGTGATTATGTACATAAATACTTACTTGAAATGAAGTCATATTGCTAAAATCTGTAAGATTTAAAATGAAGAAACAAAAATAAGCAAAACCCCTCACATAAAAATGTTGACAGTACTAAATCTTTGGTTTGTTCGTTGTGGCCTAGCATAACATAAGAGGCATCCCAGCATTAATCCCTGCTAAGTTAATGAGCACATAGGCAGTTTTAAACTCTTATTTTTGAGAAAAACCCTTGTGTGATATTCTAAAGGCTGATGCTTTCCATAGTTTGTTTAAATGTAGGGCTTTTAAAAAATGTGTTCAATGACTTGATGGTGCAAATTATAAAGCCTTTAGTTTCTTCAAGATTATGTTCAAGTCCAAAATTCACAGTTCTTCCTACAACTCTTAAATGTTACAGATACTGGTGTGAAAATCTGACCAAGTCAGAAGTTAAATTTTCATTAACTTCGTGGGGGATTTTCCTAAACAGTATGCAGAGTTACAGAAGTCACATTGAGATTTTTTTGTTCTTCTGTGAGAAAATGAGGCTTCCTTTTTCGCAATTAACCTGTCCATCAAGGACCAAGGGAATCACAAAGCCCACAGTGAGGCAGGTTATTATTTGTCTGTTGTCCATTAGATTTGGTTACAAATTGTGTTAAGAACACGACAAAATTATTCTTATATCTTGGTTACACATTGTTAGTGCACTGTTGTGATTTCCCCAGTTTCCTGGGTGGATTTAAAGTAACATATCCTTTTCTGTGCATTTAATATAGTAGAAGGATAGAGTTGGTTTTGTTTTGCTTTAATCTACAAGTGCTATTCCTACTGATTTAAAATCATTGATATTGCAAGGCACCTTGTTACCAAGGTTCTGTAAATGAACAGTAGGTATAATCTCATAAAACTAAACAGCAAGATCATATGAAAAATGTAAAGCAATATGGTACATGAAGTAGCACCCCGGGAAAGGAGCATAAAAATAACTGAAAATAAATCTTATAAATGAGATTGAGTCTTACACAGAGAAAACAACTTGGAGATATAATTTATCTTAGTTCTTTCAAAACAGGCCAAATAGAACACCATCTCAATAGTAGAAATCTTGTAAAATTATACAAAATCAAGTGAAGTAATCAACATATGAGAAACTTGGAAACATTTGGTGGCATAATATTTGTCAGCAATCAGTAAACCCCCTTAGTACTCTCTTTTGAAGAGGTTCCAGAAGCTGCACAATTTCCATAGTCTCTGAAATCTTAGGGACAAATATTTTCATTGGATCTGTTTTCTACTCTTCAGTGAGACTTAAATGAGTAACAGGTCAGACTTGAATACATTTGTTTATTAGCCTTTCTTCTTATTGGAAAAGAAACAAATCTTTGTCTGAAGTAAAGCACTGTTACCTTGCAACAACATTCATCCTAGTTAATGCCAGCAAAGGATTTCAAAATTTTTGAATATTAAAATGTATTACAAATATAAAAATAGTTTTAAAATGTGGTAAGACAATAATGGCTTACTGGGGTCCACAAAAAGATTTAAAATTGATTTGGAGATAGTTTGCATTCAGAAAACAGCAAATAATACACAGATCCTACCAAAAACAGGAACCAAAACAAAATGAGAGCCAAGAAATCTCAAAACAAAGAACCACTAGAAAAGGCAAAGAAATGGGTAGATAAATCCACTGAAGCAATCATTAGTGAAAGAACATGCCTTTTGAGAGCTGGACTAATTGCATACTTTCCTCAAGCAAAATGGAACTAGACTCTGAAAATGTGAAGATTGACAAAAATCAGGACAAAATGAATCCAAAATATCAATAAACCTATTAAGAGCCATGTGAGAAACGAATCGATAGGGTGGGCAGTAGGGCACAGCTGCTGAACAGTCCACTTTAATGCCATCAATAGCCCATGGGGACAACTCAGCCTGTTGGTTTGGGGACATGAAAGAAAAAGATTAAGAGGAAAGAAAAGGAAAAAAAAAGAAACAAAATAAATTCAGTGTTTTGGGGGAAAGCATACTTCTTGCAAGAATTTAATTTATGTATGATTTAACAGAAGTATCTGGTGTTGATTTGAGAGACGTTTATCATCTGCACTGGAATTGAGAAGGGAACGATGGTAATCTTAAGGTAGATTGTTCAGTCGTCAGATGGCTGAGTTCTGGTCCTCTTCAGTTTCAGTGGCAAAAATCCAAAAACTGCAGTTAAAAAAGAAATGGGTCAACACTTGGCTCTGCAGTGCTCCTTAGCTTTTTTTTTTTTTTTTTTTTCTGTTAGTTTAATTGTCATGCAGCAACATTGTGGGTTTCTTTGCTAAAGCACTCCTGGCAAATTCCATGTGTCAGAATACAGAGCTTGCTTTTATTTTAAAATCTTTGTGGAAATATTTTTTGAGGCAAACACACTGATGGAGATGGGGGGAGCTTGTCAAATAACACTAAAGTTGTTAATAAAATGGGCCTCACAAACATGGTGTATTTCAAATGTGTCTCTCTCTACCCTGGTAGTTTCTATCACTGCCAGATGCTTTGCTCCAGAAGAATCTTTTTTGTAGCTCCATAGGAGCACAACCCAAACCTACCCTCTGCCAGTGAGTTGTGGCAGTCCTGAGCAGAATCCATTATGTTCCAAGATGCAAAGCCTTTCCTGTGCAAACTGTAGATTTAGGAGTGGCTGCCATAAGTCCATACAACTTTCTTTAGTTCTTTGTTGAACATCTTCCAACATCAAAACCACAAAAGGATAGAGTTTTTGATTGTTTGTGAAGTAGGGAGGGAGGTGAACAAAATAATCTATCTTGGGCTTCCAGAGGATGGACTTTGGCTTGTTTAGGGCACTGGTTTGGAGAGTCCCTTGGGAAGCAGTCCTTAATAACAAAAGGCTGGACACACTTTAAGAAAGAAATCTTAAAGGTGCAGAAGCAGGACATCCCTTTGTGCTGAAAGAGGAGCTGGTGGGGAAGAAGACTGGACTGGATGAACAAGGTTAAAAAAAATAGACTTTATAACCTTTGGAAGAAGAAACAGGCAACTCAGGAAGAGTACAAGGGTGTTGTTAGGTTGTGTAGAAAGAGAATCAGAAAGCCTCCCTCTGACCATCACAGTGAAATCTAATAGAAAGTATCTTTATAAATACAGCAACAACAAAAGAAGGTCCAAAGAAAATCTCCATCCTATTTTAGAGGTGGAAAGGAACATTGTGAGAGTGGAGGAAAGGCTGAGGAACTTGATGCCTTTTTTGCCTCAGTCCTCAACAGAAAGAATGATTATCCTGAGGGTAGCTGGAACCCCAAGACAGGGACAGGGATCAGAATAGATCCCCTGCAATCCAGGAGGAATTAGTCAGCCATTTCCTGGCACTTGGACACTCACAGATCTATGGGGCTGGATGGAATTCATCCAAGGATATTGAGAAAGCTGGTGGGAGAGGTCACCAAGCCACTCCATTGTTTATCATCAGTCCTGGCTCACCAGGGAGGTCGCAGACAGGTAGAGGTTGGCCAATGTGACCCCCATCCACAAGAAAGGCTGGAAGGAGGATCCAGGGAGCTACAGACTTGTCAGCCTGACCTCAGTGCCAGGGAAGGTTATGGAACAAATTATCAGGACAACCAAGGGGTCAGAGCCCAACATGAGTGTAGGAAAGGCAGGTCCTGCTTGTCCAGTCTGATCTCTTTTTATGATCAGGTCATCTGTCTGGTGGGTGAGGGGAAGGCTGTGCATTTGTCTGCCTTGCTGTTTGTTTTAGTTCTGTACCTCTCTTGCTGACTTCCACAGCCTTCCGCTATAAATGCCCCTTGTATATCCCACATTCTTAGCCTTATTGTCTTCCCTGGGATATTGGATTTGGGCCTGTCATGGCTCTGCCATCTTCTTGGGCAAAGTCTCTCGGGTGCTGATTTGAGTAGTGTAACTTTGCTGTCACAAAATTTTAAATTTGCTTTTCTTGGTGACCTTTTCTCCATCTTGCTTAAGAAATGCTTGGGAGACACCTCCTTGCATCACCATTTCCCCCATAATATTTATCAATTGTCTTCTGACACCTGGATAGCAGCCCTTCTGCTAACTTTGTGGGCATCTTTTTCTTAAAACTCAATGGAGGGTAAAGGACATTTGAGACCATCTTAATCTACATCTGCATCTTCTCTACCAGTCATTATTCTGTTTTAAGTCTTTGATTCCCTCTGACCAGTCCTAAATACTCCTACTGAATTTATTCTGGATTTTGCTTTTAATGTTAAGATTTCTAATTCATTTACCAGTGGCAGTCAACTGAATTAGAACTGTATTTTGTTTTTTCAACCACGGAAAGAATGACAGTATTGGAAAGCTAATGCTTTATTGTCCCTTTGCATATTCTTGCTTATTTATTCTCTCCCTCAGGAGAAATACCAAAGTTCTTAGGTTTCTTTATACTTCCAACTATTTAGAAGCTAATCATTGCAAAGAAACTTTTTTAATTTTCTTTTTTTTTTTCCCCAATTTTTTGGCAACCGAATTTGGAGGAAAAAGGTTTCAGATCACTTGATACTGGTTCAGTCTCTACCAAAATTTATTTTAATTTAATAGGGTTTATTTCAAATTTAGAAAAAATCTAATTTCTATGAGTAGCAGAACAAAGCACTCTGAAAATTAATCTAGGTGATAAAAATAGGATTTTATTTAAATTTAATTTAAAAAACTGCAGTTCCTCCAACAAAAGAAATAACCTAAAACAACTGCAGTTCTATCTTAGTTCCTACTGTGGAGATATATATAAATGTGTATGTATATATATATATTTTAATTTAAATTATTGACCTTGATAACATGATGTCAACAGCTAACAAATCTAGAAGCACCAACATTTCTGAGTGTGAATCATCCTGGACTTTCAGATCATGTCCCAGTTATGCTTTTGTGTTGGAGCATACAGCTTTAAAGAAAATGTGTTTTGGATGTCTCAGGGCACTTTTGCTTCAAATGGCTTTGTTTCTGTGACTATTACTGCAAAATTTACTCTTCTAGGACATCTTTGCTGAAGAGAAAACTGTGTTTGTCTTGTTTTGTCTTTTAAGTTTGGTTTCCAGGGTTCTCTGTTCTGATAAAGTTTGTTTCCCACAACTGGAAGCTGTGAGTCCCACAGGACTTTACAGCAACATCAGCAAAAGCTCAGACTCTATTTCTCATTACCGAAGTACTGCAGTGAGGTCTCTATATCTCAGCTCTCCCAGACAAATTCCTTGTTTAATTCACAGTGATTTTTGAACCACCTCACCACCCAGATTTACATCTGTCTCTAACATTCAGAGTATGTGCAAGACCAGCTGAAGGTTAAAGCACTTTGTGCTGACAGGACACCTGGAGCGTCGAACAGCAGCTCTGGTTGCTCCCATCTACAGCCTGCTGGCCAGAACTGCTAAACATAGCTGGGCTTATCACAGTCCCAGTGAGGGGAAGTGTGGCATTCCTGGGGCAGGGAGCCAGCACGGGCACTTCAGACGTGCCTTTCATCACTCTCCTGCACTGGGATAGAAGTGGCGTTCCTGTGTCTATCAACCAACATCAGTTTTGGACAAGCGCCTGCCATGCAGAGCCTTCACAGTTGTTTGGCCAGATAGCTGCTGAATTTATTGTGTGCTAATCAGTTTTGTTATGACACTCTGCAGTGAAAGAGGCAAAACAGGGCTGGAATGATGGAGAGGTAACTAGAATTGGTGTGTGTGTCGATGGACAGATCTAGCACTGCATGTCACTGTGACCCTGTTTCCACTTGGTGAAGCCAAAATGACCTTGAAACAAAAGGTCCTGCAGCATGCTAAAAAGAAAAAACAAACCTATGGAGGAGCCTGGAGATTTGAAAGATGGTCATCGTGTCTGTTTCCTACTTAATTTAAAAAGGAATTTGAAGGTGATTAGGATTGTAAAGAATTGGTGCCCTGTGGGTGATACAGACTCTGAATTCCAAATCAAAAGTGCAACTTATGTATGATTATTTTATGTTTGTTTTGGGGTTTTTTGGTGGGGTTTTTTTAGCATTAGGAAACTTGGACACACAAGGAGTTTTACATCTCCCTTTCCATTCGTGCAGCACTGAATTTGCGCTTTCTAAAGCTAGAGACAATGTAAATGGCAATGGCCATTCTTGTCCGGGGCAGGTACTGAGGCCCTGCAAGGGCTGGTGAACACCCAGCCCGAGTGCTTCAGACACAAATGCCACTCACAAAGGGTCATGTGTAACTGTAGGGCAGTGGAGTAAGTGCAGGATTGTGACAGGGATTTCACAAATAATTTGAACAAAACCGGTGCAAGTCACACTTGACCTCCTTCAATTTTGATATTGAAACTTAATGACAAGAAAAAAATACCCCGTTACATATAAATAAATATTTAGTGCTTCCTGCTTTTCCTGGATTTATAAATAGCATAAGGGCAAGCTAGCTGAAAAGCAGAAATATGCATATTTGAACCCTTGTTCTCTGAAAGCAGCACATCATCCAGCAAATACTATTTTCAAGATATTAACTTGCCATCTACATTATTGTGGTACATCTCTGCTGGAACCCAGATACTTAAAATTAAGAAACTTGCAATAATTTTTTTTAATCTAATAAGAGAAATTTATATGGCTTTCTTCTAAAGTAGTTTCTACTTAGGAATAAAAATGTGGATAAAGCTCCCTCTAATATAGCTACCACATTCTCCTAAGAGAATTTAGGCCATAGAAGAAAATAGAAAAACAGAGGATTAATCAATATCTAAATTTGACTTGACTCTGTTCTGCTTCTCAGCAGAGAGGAACTGCTGTGGGGAGGTGACAGTCCTCCCCTGGGAAAGGGACTTGGCTGCCTCTCCTGCAGGGGCTGGCTCCTCTCTAGCCACAGGAGAGGTCCTGGTGCCAGCTACAGAGGTCACTGCTCATTTGCCCTCTGTCTTGAAATGGAAAAAAGGAAACATTGCCAAAGAAGAAGGAAAAAAATGCAATGGAGAGGAGGCAGTGTAAGGCCAAAGGCAGAAGTGTGGGTTGTTGTGGATATGCTGGAGAGGAAATGGCTAGAAAAGAAATGTGGCAAATTGAGACATGGACTGAACATCCTGGGGCAGGATTGATGATCCCGGCAGGATGTTGACAAACCACCCTTTTAAAGGGAAAGATCAGAAGGGGCAGAGAGCAGGAAAAGGGAGGGACTACAAGGGCAATGAAAGGGAATACAAGGGCAATGGAAATATTTTATTCTTTAATGATTATCCTGGTATTGTATCACAATGTAAACAGCACATCCAGAGAGAGAATACAAAATTGTTTCTGTGTCTCTCAATACAATATGGTGTCCTTAGGCTGCTAAAGCCTGCACAGGAGAAGCTACATTGAAATTAAGTTGTAAACTGTCTGTTGTTTCTTTACTAAAAAAAAAAAAAGC
>VXBQ01000750.1:257-25618 GCA_013400175.1 Phainopepla nitens | reverse complement strand
AGCGGGGGCGGGGGGGGGGGACGGGGGACCTAAATGTATATTCAGTATTTAATGAAACTCAAGGAATTTGTTGTTGAGGTGGTAAGACTGCATGCTTTGGGAAAGCCATTAGTAAAGCTGCTGGTATCTGGCTTTGACAGGGAAAGATGGATTGCTCTGCTGGAGCAAAGCAGTGGATTAGAAAGAAATTGGAGAGATAATAATGAGTGGAGTGAGATGGACAGGTGAATATTTGGGTGCCTGGGGACCTGCCCAAATACCATTATCAAGTTCTGTTCTATAAGATCACTCTTGGCCACCTTTACTCTGAATATGAAGAGTAAAATCAGAGCATCTTGTTATTCTTTGCCTGTGGCCAGCCCCTGAAGTCCTCTGCATGGGCAAGTTCTGTGAACTTCAGTGCTGTGAGCAGGATCATCTTGTTAGGATGGGCTGGGTGTTGTTTTGGGATGGGTTGGGACCCCATGTTAGCACTGCCTGCTCCTTCTGCTGGCTCTGGTAAGAATCAAGGCGACCAGCTTGGATGCGAGCGCACCTCAGGATATGCTTGTACGTCCCAAATGCTATCTGTGGTATATTTGACTGGACTCAAATGTTCTGGCATGCTGCTGAAGCATTACCAATATCCATAGATGTCACAAGAAATGGCATGGATGAAGGGACAACTTGCATGGTTTTTATTCGGTCTTTAGTGACTCTTGATGAAGTGTCTTCCCATGGCACAAAAGTGAGGAAATACTTGAAGACTGGAGTACTAAGATTTTTTTTTTTCCCAGAGCTATGTGGAAGAACTGAGAAACTGAGGAAAAAGACAAGGTTTTTCCTATGTCATTCTGAAATTAAAGCAATGAACTTGAGGGGGAGCAGCTATTGTCAAGCTCATGGTTTTTCCCATCTTTCTGTAATCCTACCAGTTCTGCAGTGTGGCGGTGCTCAGGGAAGAGAACTAGTTTTAAAGTAAGATTTGTGGGGGAGTGGCAAGGAGGAGATGTTTAGGTATTTTTACTGAGCCAGATCAGCTCTCCAAACTGGCTGATAAAATGGCCACCCTGAAGATACCCAGTTTTGACTGGTGGTTTTGGAAGACAGGTAGGAGGAGAAAGTGGGATGGACAGGGCAAGAGCCTCTCCAGCTGCTATTGCTGGCTAGAAAGTGTCTCATTGAACTCGGCCTCAACTCAAACTCAAATGCATTTCTTTCAACACAGGAGTGGTTTATGAAGTACTTGGGTCCATCTGGTTCCCAGCTCTCCTTCCTGCTTCCAGACTGTCCCTGGCATCCATGTTTTTACAGCCACATGTTAAACAGATGTGAAGCAAGTGAAAAATACTCTTCCTGTAAGGATGAATATGTGTGAGTGCTGGACAATGGAGAGAAATATGAACTTACCTTTCTCAGGGCTCATATAGATGCATCTGTACTAGAGACAGCAAAGAATTGGTAATATAAACTCTCCCTACTGCTTCTGATCACGCTTGCACTATGAACGTACCCAGAGCGATACAGAAGGAAGAACTGCAGAACAAGTAGTAGAAGTGGAGATTTCCTGTCTCATCAAAATCTCTCAGAATTTGTTAGTCAATCCTTGCTGTGCATGGATTGATCTCTGAGAGAGTCCTGAAGAAAAGAGGTGGAATACAAGGTGTCTGAGACATGAGATGAGCAGAAACACAACCATTTTTGTTCCTGATGTAGATGGATCCTAGTGACAATATTCACTACAGAAATGTTCCATAGCAAAGATGACTCAAGAACTTGCTTTCTGTAGCAACTTGTCACTGCAGCAGGTCTCAGAAAATGATCCTATGAAATTAACCTTCAGGGTGAAAAATGAATGAGACTAGACTGTGTATTTTGAAATCCAGTGTTAGTAGGTTGTGTTCCTTAAACCAGTAATCATAATTAAATGGATGAGTGAGGATTTTCCTCTCTGCTTCTGTGCACTGGCATGTGTTAATTATTATAAAGACTTTGAAATAAAGTCAAATCTATATATTAAAGAACTGTTCTTTGGAGAGACCCAAAAAATCTACGAAGGATTGAAACTTGGATGCCTCTCCAAGCCTACAACTGCAGATTTATCAGCAATGCTGTGATGTTTACTTAGTGTGCTCTATTGCTAACCAACTGTTGTGCACTGGAAAATTAGACCATTATCAGCACAGGACCTGGACAAGCATCAGCCATGTGAATGGCTGGGAATGTGGCTTGTGTTGAAAGCTGCCTGTTGGTCATGAAGCCTTGATGCTGCCTCTCTGCATCATCAAAGGAAAGGAAGGCACTCTCCCTCCCTAGGAAGCAAGTGCTTGACATGGCTTATTAATTTGACTGTAAAAGGGTGCCACTGGCTGCTTAGTGTTCCTAAGACTCTCCATGGGATCTTAAGAAGTCAACAGGCTTTTTTTCTCCACATCCCATTCCTGTCTTGTGAAGGAGTTTATTGAGACGCTGTGGTTAAAAAAAAAAAAAAATTTCCTGCCTTTTCTAAAAGTGTAGGAGACTGAAAATGAGTAGTTTGTTTGGTTTTTTTTGGGTTTTTTTTTTTGGTCTTTTTTTTTTTTTTTTAACCAGGGCTCCAATACCATAACAAGGCTCTGAGCTTTTTCGTGCATACACAGCTGAAATACAGAACCTGAAACATATTTGCTTTCCTGCTTAGACCTGTTTTTCTCGGACATTCCCAATTTTCTATACCTTCACAGCTCCAGACAGAATCATTATATTTTTGATCAAGGTAACACAAGAACATGAATTTCCATTGCTGTCCTTAAACAGACTTCTACTGACTCAAACTCTTACAGTACTGAAGTGTTGAGGTGGGAGGTAACAAGGCTGTTTCTGGTTCAGAGGAGGAAGCTGTCTGTACTTTGAGCAAACCAGAAATGTTGTGGATGAAGTTAGCACAGTACTGAGCCCTAGCAAGCAGATTCTGGGGGCAGGATGAGACTATGTGAACTTGTAGCAAGTTCATGTAATCTGCAAAATTCTTCCAGAGATGGGAGCAGGAACCATATACACAAGGTTTTTCTTCTGAAATGTAGCTATGAGCTGTAGAAGTAACACACTGGTAATTTTTTAATGCACCCTTATGGTTTTCTTCCATGACTAGAATTAATTTTATTTGCTGGCAACTAAATCTGGATTCTGCTTCCTCTTCAGACTTTAATGGAACTAATCATGCCAAACTAAGTGTTTTTGTGCAATGCACTTTAAATATCCAAAAGTACAAATTGAGTACAGGTGTCCACAAAAAAAAAAAATTCTGTCAGGATTCTCTATCAATATCATTCCCTCAGGCACACTCTAATACTCATTTGTTAGCTTCATGATAGATGAGAAAAAGTTGGATTATATATTCGTGAATTTTTTGCTTTCTTGCTTTTTGCCTCAGCTGTATTAGATTTGATGGTTGACAAATATGAGCTTTTATCTGTGTTCCATGTTTCCACTTTATATCTGCTTAGGAGAAGTCAATAGTATTTCTCTAGAGACTATCAACTCCTCGGTTTTCGGAGAGTGTGTTTGCCTATTACCATAACAAGTTAACTAACACCTGGCAAAATATATAGCATTTGGGGGAGTAAAATTGTGTAAAGATGTCTTTAAAAGCTTGATATTCACACTCAGTTCCTACTAGTCCATAATTGACATCATATTGCTTAAGTTGTTTTTTGAGGAGGTTGTTTAAAAAAAAAAACAAAAAACAGAACAAAGCAAAACCCAAAACAAACTCTGTGCTTTTCTGTATTCCCAGAGATGTGTCTCTCAGCCATGGCTCTGCAAAAAGTGTCACTTAAGGTAAGGAATGAGAGGGTCAGAGAATGTTCAGAAGCCGGATGAATGGAAAAATGGAACTTGGTCTAGAGACCTGGAACAAAATCAGAGGATAATTTTGACAGAATCACATGGTCAAGATTAATATTCATAGGAAGGCTTGTGGGGCTTTCTCTGTTATAGGTGCTAAGAATGGAGTACAGCCTCTTATTAACATCTTAGAGACATCTTCAGAGATGAAAGCAAGAAAGAAAAGAGAATCTCTTCTGAAAGAGTAAAATCTTAAAAATCAGAAGATGTCTTGAACAGGAGAGCTGTTCATATACAATGGCTTTGTTCATGGCAGAAACCTCATCATGACCTTAAGAGTTTCAGGGCAAAATTCGCTGTGTGATTGACTTGGCCCCCTTAACTCTGATTTTTGACATTCCTAATAATTTATAATATCAAACTGAATTAAAAGCAGAGTTTTCTCTTAGCTGTGGAGATTCCAGTGTCTAGTTCTATTCTAAGTAATCAAAGATGATAAATAGCTTCCCAATTTCTGAAGGACATATTTTGCTGACTTTAAGCAGCCATAAAATTTGATCCCCACTGTACTTCCAGTATTTCTATTTCAAAAAGGCTATGAGTAGATGCAAACTAATATTGTTGTGCTCTCTTCTACCTTGCTTGGGAAGATGCAGCTCTTTTTTGGATGAGGATATTAAATATTTTAAATGGATCTCCTAACACTCTAGATGGTAAATAGTTCTCTGGCAAATGTGCTGAAATTCTTAGAAATAACATCTCAGCTAATGCTAGAGGATGTTTCCTGTATGTCCCTCCTACTGCTTACTCATCCCAGCACTGACATTACTATCTTACAGTAATCCACTTTACTGACAAAGATTCCTTTCCATGGAAAAATCTCTCTCTAATAAACAGGCCAAACATTCCTGTGTGTTCACCGAAACTTACTTTGAACTTAGAAGACAAGGTACTGCAGTTCCTAAGGTCTTAATGAAACATTTGAAGCATTTGTCTATGTCAGACATGAGAGTTAAGTCTTACAGCTTCACAAGGACACTCCCTTGATTAAAGTCAGGCAGTGGGCTTTAACTATTCTTACTGGGCTGTGTCTCTAGTAAACCATGTTCCAACTGCTGTTTCTCACTTATGAGACTCAGTAACATTCTTCTGCCTTTAGGAGCATACTTAAGAGAGAAAAATGAACTGCTTAAAAAAGGCTTTAAATTAGGATGTGAGGTGGGTTGGTTTTTTTGGTGGTTGTTGGCAGATTTCTTTTTGAGATAAGGTAGCATCATCCTTTATCTAATCTGACTAGACACGAACTTCAAAGGTCTGTCAAGATAAAGAATGTGATACCCAGATTATACCATCAGAATGTTTGTAATAAACCAAATTATTCAGTGCAGTCACTCGATCACATTGATGTGATCTATGTCTGCTAACAAACCCTATAACAGCACCCTGCTGGTTCTCATCTCTTACAGCATATGCTATTCTGGCTGTTCTTGTACATGATAACTTGCTTTTTTCCAGTTAATGAAACAAATGGTGATTTTGACTGGTTAATTCCATCAGCTTTGCATTGCTGTTTCCATTTTGGAACACATTTAGGGTTTTCCTTTATACTTTCAGAAGAAACCCATTTATGCATTCTAGGGGATGGGGCCAATGGTGCCCCTTAGCGCAGTCTTCCACTACCTAATGAGGAGCTACAGGCCAGGCAGAGCAGGCTCTTGCTGGTGTTTATGGGGAAAGACCAAGCAGAATTAAAATGTCACATCAAGAATAACTCTCATTGTGCTCTCTTTCTTTACTGATATAGCCATCTTTACTGTCAAGTGAGTCTTTCTGCTTCCAGAAGGGTTTGCCCTGTGACTGTAATTTATATTCTAGAAGTTCTGAATACATATTGGAATATATAAGTTAAACTGCTGTATATCAGGCAGAAAAATCTGTGTCTGCTTTTTAATCTAACCTACGTGAATAACACCGAGGGGAGGGCAGTGTGCCTAAAGGAAACCATGCAGTTAAATCCTGAATGTCCTGTGTGTGACTGATTAATTTAAAATTGTTTTCATCACCCTGAAAACTGGCCTGGTCTGTTCTGGCATAAAGAGGGGAAAACCAGCTCAAATTCAAAAGATAAGTCAGTGGTTAAATGGTCGGTGTGGGGACTGTGGCTTTGACTCTGAACATAAACAAGCTTTTTCCTCATTGCTTAATGCTGCAAGGGCAGTGTAGCTGTTCTAAATGGGAACCATGTGGACAAGGTTAAGGAGGGGACTTCTAATCTGACAGACTGATTTGTAGGTATGTGATGTCTGATGTCAGCCAGAATTGTCCATAGGTATTTCAGGGTGAGGGTGGTTGGGTTTCATTTTTTTCTCCCCCTTTCTCCAGGCCTGAGAACACTGCTTGTGTTTTTGCTTTTTATACAAAATTATGGGGAACAACAAAGTTCTTTTTACTATTCTATGTGAGAATACCTGGAAAAATCTTGGTGTACTCTTTGCCTTATGCTAGCAATAGACTTCTGTGAAGTTCTTTGGCATCAACAAAGTTTGGGCTGGGAGTTTTGGCTCAGTGCTCAGAAGATAAATTCCTGAGGTTGCATACCTAGATTTCCCTTGTGTTTGCCTTGATTAACAGGCTATACATAGCACAAACCAGAGCTACTAACCAATGCAAAGAGATCTGAAACTTGCCTAAAACTTGGTTCCTGCAAGTGTCTTATTTATAACTTTAAAAATTCTCTTAAACAAGAACCAAAATGGGCAGGTTAGTTGGTGACTCGCAGATTTAAGCAGTGCTGCACTTAAGGGGGGATCAGCAGAGCACTCCTGCATGTAAGAGACAAAATATGAGGAGTGTAGTTATTGCTCTTTGCATTTTAAGGACATTAAAGGGAATAAAATTGACTCCTAGGTGAAATATAATCTGGAAGTATTTATTTTCACTGACTCTCTACTCATTTTGACTGCCAGCTATAGAAGGTCGATTCATTTCCCTTCAAAGTTTATAGCCAGCTGCTTGAAAAGACAAGTTTTGAAAATCTTAACAATACCAAAGGGGATTCACTTCCTGGCTCCTTGAGAAGAAAATGTCAACAGTGGTAGAAGTGTTACTGGGGAACTGCAGTTTTCCCAGGCAGAGATCCTGGTTAGATGGCGGCCTTAACTCATAGGGCCTTAACTCATGAGAATTCCTAGCAGTGCACAAATGCAGTGCTGGCTTTCTGTCATTCTGCTTGCTACAATAAGGTGGGTTAAAGGACACGCTTCTGGAAGTTTGAGCCTGCACAACTATGTATATAATATTGCCCTAAATCTGCATGTGTACCTAATGGCCAGGCAGTAACCTGAATTGTCGGGTTACTAATGGCCACTCAGGCATCTCACTGCACCACAGATAACCTGGAAAACCAGAAGCATAACCTTGGAATGCTCAAATTGCAGGGTTTAGTGGAATATTTTTAGCACATGTTTTGAACTTGGAGTTATCCAATATCCCTCTTTAAATGGCTACGTTTGTATAGTGGTGTGAGGGGAACCAATCACAGAAAAACATAGTTGATTGATTATTAAAATCACAGGTGTCTGAAATCATGAATAGGTCATTAGCATTCATTACTTCCCTCAAGCATTTCTAGTAAAAGGAGAATGAGTTATTTACCCCGAAAGTAAAACACAGGTTTCAAAGACCAACTCAAGATCGCTAGGCACTAAGGCTTGTTTTCTTTTTTTAGTAAAAAGTATTGTGGGAGGCGCATGTAGGTGGAAGTGATACATTAACACTCAGAGCTATGAGTTATGTAACGCTTCTTTTTTTCAGCAGTGTTTGCTGCACTCATTGGTTGTTTACATTGTGATAAGGCTGAGACATCACATGTATTAGACACATAAAAGTGTGTCCCCACCCTTAGGACAAGGAAGGAATGAGAAATAGCAGATGTCCAAGACAAATACTTGGGTCACAATAAGAAAATTCCCATTATATACAGCATCTTACCTGTCAGGCTGAAGCACCGTGGCTTGTCCCTTGTCATGCAATGGTTCTGGTTAATTCTGTCCCTGGTGGAAGCTGCGAGAGGGCGTTCGAGGGAAAATACAAGCAGCTTTGCAACACTGGCTCCAGAAGGAGCGCTGGGGGAGAAGTCACAATCCTGCTTCTTAGGTGAATGTAGAAATTTGTGAACATTGGTGATAAGCTTCTGGCAGGTGTCACAGCAGAACTTGTCACCTGGGGCTTAAAGGAAAATTCCCTCGTTGTGTTGGTCTAGACTGCCTCTTGGAATGAAGCCAAACTGGCTTTCAAAAAAAAGGTTTTACTAATGACATTTTCTACCCACTTGAGGCAGGTATCCCCTGAGTACGGTTTGTCTTCACAGCTTAGTTCAGTACAGATACACAAAAAGAGAGCAAACAGGCTAATAGGATCATGATCAATTCTTGCTCTTCTCATGTAAGAGGAAAATACAAAGTATTATCTACTGTGCAAGATAAAGGAAAAATGATCTCTTGAAGAAGTTTTTCTGTGGTTGGGTTGTGGTTCTTTGCTTCTTGCTGGAGTTAACAGATCTTTTCCTTGTAGCTCTGTTAACCATCTAGAAATGGTACTTTCAAAAGGCTAGTTTTTTCCTTTTAAATTGAGTTTGTTCTGTTTAAATGAGCTACTGGCACAATCCTCTTTTGTCCTTTGAATATATGAACTGATGATATTGAGAAAAGGCAAAAGTATTCTGTATTTTTATTCCTAAAAAGGGGTGCCAAAAGTAAAATTCAAGCTGAAAAGAGAAGTAAATAGTCTCCCAACTTCTCCTCTTCAATGAGACCAAGATATGTGAGCTATCAAAGGGCTGAGATAGGCAAGTGTCATGCATTATGTCCCACAGGATACGCTGCAAATTGAAATAAAGAATAGGTTGACTTGGGATTTTTTGCTTTATTTGAACAGTTGAGGCTTATTCCTTCTTCAAATCTTCAGATAAACATCTCTCTACAAGGGTGGTATTTGGTTATTCAGTCTATCAAAGACTGGGTTTATGTTGCCTTTTTTTCCCATTATGTTGAAATTAGAATAATACTATGGGGAAAAGAGCAAACTGTGCAGGAATAGAATATTTATATAGTCAGTGCAGCGGTGTTTCCCTGAGGGCTGATTAAGGTAGGTGGTCTAATAGATGTACTAACGTGACTGGGTAGCCTGCATTAAATGCATAGTTAAATGTGTGATTAAAGAAAGACTTCAATTCCGTTTCATTCTCTTTAAAAAAAAAATTTAAAAAAATTAAAATGGTGATATCTTACTATTTTTGCGCATGTCTTTAGTTCTTTCCAAGAACAGTCTTTTTCTGTCCAAGTAGGTAAGAACTGTCAAATAAGAGTTTTGATAGCAGTTGTGATAGGAGGTAAGATAAGCTACAAAGTGAACTGAATTTAGGATTGCCAGAGAAAACAGTGAGCGTTCTCCTTGTTCCCAGGTTAAAGCTGCTCTTACACACACTATGCTGTGATGTCTGCCTGACATCCATGTCAGAATAAGCACAGGACTACAGATGCCCTGTGTGTTTCCTATAGTCCGTGGCTCATCCTCAGAGGCACTTTCTAGAAAGTGGCTTGGAACTCCTTTGGACTGAGGGCAATGCTGGCTTTGCATCTCCAGCTTTTGGGGGGAGCCTTGTCAGCACTCTCCTGTTCTCTAAGTGGTGCTCTGGCCCTTCTCAGGATTGATGTGACCGTGTTGGTGTCTGTTTCAGCTGTGGCCTGTGCACAGTGAGAGGTGCAGCTTGTTGGGGATTCAAGAACCATTCTGCCTCATCTCCACATCCGACTGCTGCATGCACCATACTTTTTGGTTGGATATTACTGAGATTGTGCATATGTGGATGGAAACAGAAATCATCTTCTGCTGTCACACTCTCATAGTGACAATTACCAATCCCCTCCATGCTTGTGCCTGTGCAGAGATTGCTGCCGGCCCAGTGGGCATGTCCGGAGCAAACAAAGGTGAGTTTGGTCCTAAGTACCCAGCACAAACCACTTGGGTAAATTGTTTGTGTATGATCTGGATTTATTCACTTACCTAATGCTATTAGCTGAGTTTTATACAGTTAGATTTTCCTGGCTAATAACTGGCAAGTGACTAAGTGGTTTTCATTAGCATAAATGCCCAGCCTTTTGCATTTGTGTCAGAGACCTGCTAACTTACTGCTTTGAGACAGCTTATATGGTAACTCAGACTCTCTCGCAAATTACTTATTCCCTTTTCCCACCTCTCCAATATACTGTTAAATGACAATATTTTAATGCAATTGCTCCATGTGCTTGGTTGCTCCGATTCTCTCCATCAGTAGTTTTAATTTTTGAAATTATGATTGTCTTCTCTGTGATAAAGTTTCAGAAGTGAGCCTCAAGGAAGTGAGAAAATAGTTTTGAATTCTGTTTCTTTTAGCTGAAAGCTGCCTAGTGTTTTCTTAAAGCAAAATGTACCTATTTATATAAATAACATCAGTGACTGAGTGAGGGAACAGCTCAAAATTTGTATTGTACCTGTTGTATTTCATTTTATATAACTACCACAAGGCTTTCTGCTGCTATAAACAACACATTTCCTTCAAAACATTGTTTGCCGAGTCTGAGCTGTAAATTATTTATGAATATTATTCCTGGCAAAATACATAGGCAGTCATATGGGATACTGTATCAGGAGTAAGATACCAAATTATGCAATAGCTAGGACAGCAAAGATTATAGTATAAAGGAGAGATGACTTCACAATGTACTTCTGTTATATTTGTCAATCTTAAACAAGTCAACTAAACTGGAAGGTCTTTGTGGTGGATAGTCAAAGGAAAGTATTGCAGTAATACAAAATACTGTTAAGAAAAGTACTGACAATGTTGTTTAGTCTGTCCAAGGAGTAGCCCATCCTCAGAGTACTTGTTTCATGGAGATTTGCATCCTCTCTAAAGATCAGCCAGAGAGAGAAATAAACTTTTTGTGACATGTTTAATCCAGGCCTCTCAATAACTTACTCAGTAGAAATGTGTTTGCCTCTGCTGTCCACCCCATGGAGCTCATAGCTCACAGCAAGCATTCCATGTGCAGTCCCATAACCTCCTGCTGACACAAACAAAAATGCTGCCTTTGAGCAAAAATGCCAAAGCATGCCCTCACTGACTAAATATTTATAGAAAGATGCTATCAAAAGATGAAATAAAGCAATTTAGAAGGAGAAATAAAAATATTTTTGGAGGAATTTTTAGTATTATGTCTTGATATTTGGCAAAATTTTGGAAAACATACCATGCAGGACCTTCAAGGGGTTGCTCACGGAGGTAAAAATATTAATGTAGTTCCCCAAACTTGTCAGTGGGCCTGTTCATGTGGGCACCCACTCACTGCTGTTCCACTGAAATCCTGGCAAGGATGTGGGCCTTTATTTTAGACAGAGTTTTTTTAGCAGCAGAAATTGGTAGGATACATTCCCATGTTGGTGTGCACTGGGAATGATGACAGATGCAATCTGCATCACGTTATTCTATTTATTCTTACTTTCAAATCAGAAAATTGAATGTCTGTCTGCTAATGCTGCTTCTCACAGCTGTGCTACAGGCAGAACCCTTCTCAAGGTGAAGAGGAGACATAAAGTGGGAAAACTGTTACTGAACTTAGATTTTTTTTTTTTTTAAAGGGACACCTGTCGAGTTCCCTTTCTTTGTATACGTTTCTAAGCAAGTATAGATATATATTTTTTATCTACTGAGGATATAATTTGCATATTGAAAATGTCAGCCTAAATTTATCTATAAATTTAGTAGCTGGACTTTATAGCCTATTAAAGGGACTTCATGAGAGCATTTGAAAGTGGGATCAGGAATGAAACAACACTTGTGAAAATGGACAGAAATACATTTTGTTGCATAATAGTCTGTTTGCTTAGTTTGTTGGGGTTTTTTTCCCAGTATATTTGCTCATTTAAGTGTTGATTTACAAAATTTCTGTGTCTCACAATAGGACACAAAATCTGTCCAGTAGAGGGGTTTCTGAAGTAATATACTGTTTGGAATAATTTAGAAAGAAGACATCTGTTTCTAATCTCAAAAAGCAATTGCAGAATGACCCAAGGCTTTCAAACATTAATTTTCAATACGTTGCATATTATTTTTCCTTATATTGATTCTTAAGTGGTGGACCTTTTCTGCCAGAAAACATGCATAAATTACAATGCATGTGTGAAAAGATGCTTGCACTGTACGATGTGTGCATTAGTGCTTTTGGAAACAAGGCATTCTTTTCCTGGAGTCAAATTTCCAAGGCTTGCCCCTTGACTTGAGCAGTTCACTTCCTGCTCTCCAATTCTCAGACAGCATAAAGCTGGGGTTGGATTTTTTTTTTTCTATTATTTCAAATGAAACCATAAGAAAATTGATGCCATGTGATGTGAAAACTTCTCAGCATGGCAAATATACTTCTTTCTTTTGCGCTGAAAAGGATTGAAGCTAACATTTGTTTCAGATTTCCTGCAATACCATCACTGCTGTGTAATAGCTGAAATGGTTCCATCCATCCCATTATGAAGATACTTTACTTCTTGACAAGAAGACATTAAGTACAAGGCAAATTGGGGGTAGGGAGAATCAAAACTGTGTGAATTGTTTAACCTTCCACCACGGTTCAACAAAGTTTAGAAAAAAAAAAGAGCCTTTGGCAAACTGCCTAGATTTTGTAAGGCCACTGGTGCTTTGTGAGCCCCCAAAGATCACAGTGTTTCTGGCTCAAGGCTGAAATCCCATTGAGCCAGGGATGAAAAAAGCCTTTCAACTGTGTTGAGTAAACACTTCAAGAAACAGCTATTTGTCATGATGCTCTTAAATGTTGGATGAGAGCTTACTGCCACATCTTGGACAAAGATGAACAGTAATCATGAATACGTTGTTTGACATCAAACACTTTCAGAAGTCACAGTTGCACTTGGTGTGGGTGGAACGCGGTGTCTGTTGTTCTGTTGAAACTGTGCACTGGAAAAAGGCGCAAAATGATGCATTTGCAAACTGAACACTAAAATACTCCTTGAAACTCACTGCATAGATCATCTTGAAAAAATGGAAGCAAAAGCGTCTCCCTTATAACAAGAATCCAGATTTCTAACACCCAATTTTCTATTTAGGACCCTAAAAGCAATCATGTCTCCAAGAAAAATACTTCATTCTGAAAAATTGGGACAACTGATGAATTCAATATGGGGATCAGCTAAGAATGCAATTGGTGGCCTTATAACCACTTGTGTGTGTATGTTTGCTAGTTTTGTTTTGGTTTGGGTTTCATTTATTTGGGTTTTCTTTTGGTGGGAGAGTTTGGGGTGGTTTTTTGGTTTGTTGAAGAAATGCTGGCAAACTCAGGAGTAAGCACTTCCAGTGTACCTAGTCCTGTGGGCTCAGGCACCATCCACAAATTCTTCTCAACCCCTGCAAGAGTTTACAGAGCTAAGACAATATCCCTTTGCTCACTGTGATATCTTCAGACCACTGTAGTTTTATTTTAGCTGATTAGTTTATGAACTAGAAAAAAAGTTTATGCCATATACAGTACTTGAGGGCAACCAGGGACGATGAAGACTGCTCAAAATCTCATCATCAGATGACTGTTTTGATATTTGTGCAATTACTTTACCCAGTACACTCAAGATCTCGAGAAATGGGTGTTCATCAAATTACCCAAGCTGCAGTGGCACCTCAGACTCCTCGTGTGTGCAGTAGCATAAGTAACAGCAAACTTAAAACTGCTGCTATTTTTTTCCTGTTGAGGAAAATATTTGCCTGTTTACCTGAACAGAAGTTGTCATCTCCTTACTTTTCCATGACACTCAGAATTAGTCCCGCATACTTAAATACCAGCCTTGGATTTCATTTAGCAGTGAGCCTTACCTCACATTTAGTGGCATCCCTATCCTGGCTTTACTTTTAATATGGTAATTTTATAAATGGTTTGATTCTTTGTGCTGTGGAAATCTCTATCAATCTCTCTTTAATTAGAAATACTCTACCTTTTCCAGACAAGAACTTTGTCCTATTAAAATCAAGAAGCATGGGGATTTGTTACCTTTTTGAACTTAAAAAAAAGTTTATTTAGTTTGCATTTCAGGTTAATATTTGAGATAGGGTTGAATATAAGCTAACTAAAATATTATGGACACATTCCTTTACATCTTGCCCAAGGAATATAAAGTTGTAACACTGGGGCACATAGTAAAGAACAAAGAGGAAAAGGAATGAGAGTATTCTTCTTGGAAATGGAAGCACCTCCTTAAATGCTTGATTAATACGGTGACTTATTTTCAGTTTTATTTTAAGCTCAGGTTTATTGACAGATTTAGTGTGACTGGGAATAAAATTGCCAGATTTGTTCCTGCAACCCCAGTAAAAGGTATTTAGTTACATTGCCAGGCAGTTTCAAAAACAATTTGGCTGGTTTAGGTTCAAACAGCCAGTATAATAAAGCAAATGGTATGAACATTAGAGAAGAAACAAAACAATGAAATTAACATTAGAAGCTTAAAAAACTTTGAATTTTATCCATGACATTGAAATGATGCTGATTATATATTGTAGTGTGGTATTTGATGTTGTAACTACATGGCTTGGTACCACAGGTATTTGGTCATCAGACTCACTCAGCAAAACATTCCTGAATCCTGCTGCTGTAACACTGCAAGACAGACACACCTTGTCATGTGTTTCTACTTAGAATCTGTGTCACTGGACAAATGTTTGTTATTAGCAAAAGTTTCTGCAGATGAGTTTCACCATACATTTTCTGCTTCATTTCAATTTAACAACAGTTTTATATTTTGCTAAAAGGCTAGAAAGCTAAGTTTCTGTAAAGACTTCTAGTTTAACTATCATAGTCCAAAAGGAACACTTTGTTTTAAAAAGAACTTGGAAGAATTATTGTAAAAAAATATATAATTTATTTTGACATTCAAAAAAATAACTCTTATTAACAAATATTTTGTTTATACTGTATGATAAGTATTCAATTTCACAGCAAATAGCTGAAGATGGGCTTGATAAAGTGCAATGTTTTTATAGTAAGTTGTTATGGTGGTCATAGCAACATCAAAGTTCTTTGCTAGATTTTAATTTCTTTTTGTGGACTGCAAGCCAAGATGTTTTTTTTTCCTCTGGATAAGCTCTGTATCTGTTGTGATTGCAGGGAATAATTCTGACATCCAGTAGCATCACAGGAAAATATTAAGTGTATGAAAACTGGTCAAACATTAGAAATGTTGTCAAAGATGTGCTGAATTAGACACTTTTACGTAGAGTTTGCAGTTAGATTAAATGTTTTTCTGTAAACAAATACTGGAGTGTCTCAACTTCATACTTGAATAGTGGCAAACTGATTTAGAGTGTGCAACCTTTTCTGGTGTAAGTGGTATGGATTAAAACTCCTGATACATGTGCACAGAGGACACAACCAGTTTACAACATGTCACTAAGGGGATTTAACATATGTGCATAGTTAAAGATCAGGGCAGGTAAGGTAATTAATTTGTGGATGTTAATATAACTGATGCACTCTGGAAGGCCTTTGTTCTTATTCCCATAACAATCTCTGACACTTTTTGAGATTTTCTGCTTTTGGACTAAAGCTTCTCATGTTTCATTTGAACTCTGTTTGATTTTTGGATGGAGAAAATGGAGCAAAGGGAATGTAAATGGGCTAAGATGTTGATGTTCCTCCCACACATCCCTTCTTTTTAATGCATGTGTAGGAGGGATGAAGAAAAAGCTATAATTTCTTTACTTGCTACAGCTTTCATTTCCTTTTCCAATGTGGAGGCAGAGACTGTAAGAAATAAAAATTGCTCTGCACTGTTTGTTGGGATTTCTTGTTGAAGTTTTAGTGTTTGGGTTTTTCTTCCACAAGAGATTTTGCAAACTTGCCTTATAGAAAACACATGCCTAAGTCAATTCCTCCTTAGTCATCAGTCTCATTCAAGGATGTGTGTTTAACTCTAGGAACATATTTAAACATTTTACTGAAATTTTGTTGAATTGCAAGTTGTGCGAATTTTGATACAAGCCTCAGTCTGTGCTGGGACAGGCAGACAATTTTATTAAGACTTCATTTGCCCAAAGGTAGAACAAAAAAAGAAAATATTTACTGAAAAATAGACTAAAAGTAGACCTCATGAGATCTCAGGCAAGGCAAGCTGTGCTGTGGCATTCCTGAAAACACTTCCCTCATCTTTTCTTGAAGGCTTCTGATGCCAGAAATTTTATGACTTCTTACGTAATCTTTTCCAGGCCTTCACTAATCATGCCATCAAAAAGGTGCCCTCTTTTTTTTCCCCCTATATGCTCCAGTAAGTTCACTATTTCTTTTCTGTCTGCTGTGGGCACAGCCAACAAATTTTATTTTATTTTATTACTTGCAGCAGCTTGTCTGCTGTTGAAGATTGTTATCTTGTCTTTGCTAAGATACAGAATCATTATTCAGAGACTTTCCAGGTGGTATTTTCAGCTGTTCCCAGAGTTTTACTTAACTTCCATCTTTGGTCCTTCAGGAAGGATGATGGCCCTGTTCCAAACAAGTAATATAGGAAATGGATCAAAAACTACTTTCAATAAGAGAGCAGAGCAATCTAAGAAGACACCTGCCACCCAAGTAGGTATGGCAACCTGCCAGCTGGCAGCCAAGTATGCTAGGGGAGGAATTTCATGTCCTGACTCCAGGATTAGACCACTGAAGAGGCCTCAGAGAGCAAAAGTAAGGTCTATAACCAATGTCAGTTAAGTCAGAATTGAGTTGTATGGAAAGTCTTGTAAGTTTCAGTAGCTTCAGCTATTTATTTTATAAAATAAGTAAGCTATATAATAGAAAAAATTAGCCTGAACTTGTTTTTTCTTTGTAGTTGAGGAGGCTAAAAACAGCCAAACCAATGCAGGACCCTGAATTTTTTGGCAAAGGTCTGTTGACAGGTAAAGGCACGTGCGTGCAAGTGTGTTGTAGTTAAAATGACCCCCTTCAGTTGAATTTTAGCACAGTGTTAAATTCTTCAGGATACTAACACTTCTTTTACTCATCTGGCCAGATTCTGAAGCACACATGTAATTCCAGCCTTGTGGCTAGTCCAGTTAAGTCAGTAAATCTGTTCATGGTCTGGTTTTTGTCAAACAAACAAAGAAAAACCCAAACCTAGCAGGTTTCTTCTTAGGAAGGAAAAAAGGATTTTAAAAGATGATAACATTCTTTAAATACACTTCACTGTCTTCTTTGTAGAGAAAAAACACTCATCAGTCAGGAGTCCTTTTAGAGGGCTCTGTAGGAGCTTATTCTTTCTCCTTGGTTATTTGATATTTAAAAGCAACTAAAAGATAACAAGTAAAATAATGGGAACTTACTTAAGGAAATAGATGGAAATGGATCAGGAGATGAGAACAGGAAATGATTTGGATTGCCTTGGTCTGAGCAACCAAAAGATATTTCATATAGCAAAACAGATATTTAGGAGCTAAGATTGTTGGCTGAATTTCTGTGTGAATTTCTCCCCAGAAGCAGTAAATATATGTATCATATGCTCCAGGCCTTCCTCAGTCAGCTTTGCTGAAGTCCCAGGAGGGCTTAGAACAAATGTGCATAATAAGCGGTAAGAATTCTTGTAAGAACAAAGTGATAAACGTTACTGTGTTTGGTGCTACTTCAGCCACTATTGGAACACTGTGTAACGTGCTGGAAGCCAAACTCCAAGAAGTATTTCCATAAACTGAAAATGGCTCAGGGAGAAAATACCAAGGTAATTTGACAGATTCTTGTGGCTTGAAAAAGGTGTTGGATGCTAAGTGGTCACATTTACTCCAGTCCTGTGGAACAGTCAGAGGCTCTGTTCTTTATATGATATATTTCTCCTGTCAATTTTTTCTCTCACTGGTTGTGCTAGATTTGATCCAACAAGGTGATCTGATTATTTTTTTGAGGGATCCAGAGAAAGGCTGTCCTTCAAAAACAGTTCCTCATTTTCATGAAGTATTTCTAGTTGCAGAACATCCCCAAGCTTACCTTTGACACCAGCCCTTGAGTCATCACTTGATCCTGCCTTCATGCTCCTTTTGGAGAAATGAAAAATACCCACAGAAAATTGTCTTAGCCTTCCCTTTCTTGCATGTATTCTTCATCTGCTTTCATTATTTTGTTCCATTATTCCATCCAGGTTTTTCCCTTAAAGTGGCTAGGGATTTTTGCTTCAGTTCATAATTGTTTTCATTATTACAACCCTCCCCCTGCTTTTTTTTAACAATTTCCAGCTTTGTTTTTTTTTTGGATAATTTGTCTCTGTCCTTGTGCCACCCTATTCCTTTAGCACATAGAGTTCTTCTCTGTTCCTAGGACTTACTAGAAGTTACGTCCTGTCATCCAAGTTCCTGTTTATTAGGATAAACAAATTAATTTAATCTCCTTCATTAGGCTTATCTTGATAGGATGCATGAAATGGGTTTATCAGCTTACTTATAAAAGACTTATTAGTGCAGAAACATTCCGCTGCCACATATAAAAACACTACTCCTAAAAGAAAGCATAAAATATATCTAGGGTTATTCCACACTGGAAATCCAATGTGTTCATTGACAATATTACTGACAAACAACTTGCTGCTAGGGGAAGAAAAATTCCTTGCCTACAGTTAATCTGTGCAACATATGAAATCCATGGTATTAACACATGATCTCTGTGGATTTATTGGAGAGGGATTAGGCAACAGTTTTTAAAAAATAATAAATTTGCCTTCAAAAAGGGCATTTTCTTACTAAATGGTAAATGGTTGCAGCTGTTAAGTTCCTTCTAATTGCAGGAAGAATAGTGAAAGAAGCGGTATTTTTCATTAGACTACCCTTTTTTTTCTCTTTCAATTCTCAGGCTCTTTGGGGAAAATTAACATCTTCATTTCCAGGAATTCTTGCTTCAGACTTCTCTCGTGTATTTGGAGCTGACTTAAGACCAACGGAAGTCAGAAACAGCAGCCCAATGCAAGTCTGTCATTCTTCAAGTAAAATTATTTTTGAAAGTATATTATCTGGGGCCCTAATTGATTAGCACCTGGAAGAAGGAACAGTGGAGTAAAAAATTAGTTCTTGCTGTAGACACCATTAGACCTCTCTCACTTCAAGAGCAGATCAGTCCAGCTGGGGAAGGAATTCTTGCTTGATTCAGTTCCCTTGACCACGTGGTAATCCATTAAGCCACTGTTGACCACTCCCTCTCCATATTTGAGCCCTTCCTTGGCAGTGTCCACATTCACTGGCACTGGGTCTCTTCCCATGCAGATGTTTTAAAACTTTCACTCTCATGTGTATCCATGAAAGTATGGGATCTTTTTACATGAGGGTGTAAATCCTAGGATAAACTGTGAAGCAGAAGGGAATATTACTGGATGCATAGCTAGAATGAAACTATTTCTGTAATTTCAAGAAAAATAAGGTTTATGCCCTTCTTTTCCTCTTTACTGAGATATATACACAGCCTCATAAAGCATGTGAGACGAAGTTTCAGTTCAATCAGTAGTTTCCACTGCAATCTGTAGAACTTTTGTTGATTTACTCAAAATAAAAATGCTTATTTAACCTTAAAAATATCAAGAACATTAACTCATGACTTGTCTGTTTTTACTGGAGATTCCTCTGGATGACTGGAAAAAGTTGTTCTGAGTTAAAAAAAGAATAACATGGAGAGAAAGCCAAGCTAATGCCAGAGGACAGTTTAAAACTGTTGAAGACAGATGTTTTACGTGTTCTCTGGGTCACTTTAGGGAAAAAATATGCTGCTGTGACTCCTCAGAAACTGAGTTGATACTGACAATCTGGTTTGTTTCTTCATAAATAGAAAAGCATGATATCAGTTACCAGTAGTAGTGTATTTAAAATTTAATCTATTTAGCTATGATTAATTACATCATTAGTTTAGTTTAGATTTAGTTAAACTGTGGGCAATCAGAAATACAAAAACCAAAAATGGAAAGCAAAAATAATCCCTGTAAAGTGGGCCTTATTAAACTGAATAAAAGAAAATCAACACGTACTTTGAAGTTTTTCACCAGGACAGTCAAGTGCCTATGTAAACATTCAAAACATCACCTTTAACGTTGTTTGGTTAGGCTCTGCTCCAGCATGGATTGGACTGGGAGTAAGAAGCATGGGTGAAGATTATGACTGGAACAGAGAAAATCTTGATGCTATGCCACAAAGAGCCCTGGATTTTAATCATGTGCTGAAATGGGTAATTGTCAGCCTCCAGAGCAGTGCAGGTTAAGCAAAGTGCAAATGTGCAGCCTTCAAGGACAACAAGCATCGCAATGTCCCAATGTGCTGTTCAATATCCTTTAGGGAGCCTTTCTTTCAAGACCTTCTCAAGATCTTCCAGGTCTTTCTGGGTTCCACTGAATCACTTATGAATGATGTGAAGGTGGCAAATCAGCTACGTGATGGCAGAGTAATGTAAACGTCATAGCACTAGGAAGAAATCGGCAGGATATTTGTGTGAAAAAGGAGAGGAAACAGTTCTCCCTTAAATCTGGCACTACGCACTAAGCAAAAGGAGGGGTCTGTCACTGAAGGTTTCAGGGTTTTTAGCAGCTCAAAGGACAATTGGCTTGAGTTCCTCAAGAGGGGCCTTTGGAGAACCAAAAATATTTTTGGCTAAAGTTATGGTGCCTGCAGAGCACTGATGGGTTGTCATGGATCTTATATTGCAAATGTGGCTTGGAACTCAGCAAAGAGGAGAACCTTCAGAAAGGTTTCTCTGATCCCTTTCAAACATGCTGGGGAGCTGAACCCATTGGGAGTCAGGATCTGCTGGAGCGCAGCAGCTCAGTCCCTGAGCCAAGAGTGGTGCTGACAAAGGGATTCTGTCTGCCCTGTAGTGTCTGTGTAGGTTATACACAAATGGGGACATTGCCTCCCTGTATGGGCTCTGCATGTGGAAGAAGCATGTGGTGCTGGGTAGGGCTATCCTGAGGCAACTCTTTAATGCTCAGGAAATGTCAAGTATGTGGCCTGAAAAATGGTGTCTTTGGTGCCTAGAAAGCAAGTACCTAAGCCCAAAACCTGACTGAAGATTCATCACAGTGGGATGCTGATTCTCCAGGATAGCATCAGCTCTTCTGAATCCTACTGCTACGTCCTGAAACATTCAATCTTCTAAAACTCCTTCTGACCTTAGTCTTTCCATATCTGTGTGAAAATACTCTCCTGCTAACAGTTCTTGGTAGGCAGAATTAATGAAGAAATGAGCTAAATGTTTTCTGACTGATCTTCTGGCAATGTGGATGTGTGTCTGCTGCAATTGCACCTTCTAGGCAAAGTGCACATCTGATCAAAACTCAGAAGGGAAATATAGGTGCAGCTCCTCTTCCAAGGTAATGGGTATCCCATTCACCTGGGGGAAGGAGACATTGGAGCAAGAGTTTTCTTACTATTGATGCAAATTTGATACCTTAAACAATAATGCAACAAGTCAGAAGAACCCAAACAAACTCAAAGTAACCCTGTCAGAACAGAAAGTGCAACTCATTCCCTATGATTAAATGTAGTGGTTAATGATTTACTGAAGCTTCAAGTCTTCCTCTTTAGCCTGAAAAGTCCTGAATCTCCTGTGCAATGGTGGGGTATAACCTAAACATCATAGCTGCAAAAAGCACCAGCGCTGTCTTTGGGGCTGCCTATCTTGACTTAACCAGTTCTTTCAGTTTTCCTCAGAGAAATGACTCTTTTATGAACGTGTCATCTTCAAACTGCGGCAAAGCACTTTCCAGGCTGCTCTTGACTCCTGCAGTATGAACTTTACAGTTAAGTATCTTCTACTGTAGGCAAGAGTACAGACAATACAGACTTTGCCTTAGAATAGAGGATCCAAGGAGAGTTGTTGACTTATTGATTTTACAGTATAGGGCACAGTTACCGCACTTGTTCTTTGATCTGACACTCCAGACATCAACCACTAACAAGAAGAGCAATAACTGTAGAAAGCTGATATTTATAGTGATATGCTGCCCTGTCCAAGCAACAGATTGCTTTGTCATGGAACAATGACCCCTGCAAATCACTCATTTCTACCACGTGAAATAGTAGCTTCCTCTGAAATAACCCGTTTCAAGTGCTAGATGAACGGTACTGAGATGAGTTAGGAGGCAATGCCATACATGAAGGAATACCCTTCTTTCTCCATGCAGTGGCTGTGATGTGGAGGTGCCCTTTGGAAAGCCTAATAGGAGTTTCCTGCTGACACTGTGCAAAGCATCTTTCTCACTGGGTAACATTTGGACACCCACAAACATTTGCAACTGTGGGAATGCTGTAGATTTTCCTTAAACTCTAGGGAAAACATCTTGAAAGTGGTTTATTTGCATAACTTGAGAATATAATTTCAAAGGGGGAAGACAGCTCACAGCTGTGTATTCTTACCCTCACCTATGCTTAGCACAGAGTGCCTGGTCTGTGCACCAGTACATATAAATAGAGTCCTGTTATCCCAGAGCATGGCAAACACTCCAGTGATATCAGTACTGCTGTGGCTTTACTCCTTAGCATGCAGCTCAGTTCCTTTTATTAATAAGCAGACATTGTGTTTAACCATTTCACTTGCAGTGTTGCACAGCTCTCCTTTAAGGGACCATCTACGTGTTTTCATAGCAGTTTTACAGCCCTAATTCAGAGCTGGTGATAAATAAAGTTGTTCCCAAACTTAGAAATGCTGAGAGCCAAGAATCACAGTTTCTCAAATCTCCAAAATAAATAAGTCATGTGTCAAACTTGCCTATCCATTGGCAAGGGAGTGCCATGAACACTAATGTCTGATTGTTGATAAGGGAATGTGGATGTCGTGAAGTGTTGACTGATATGGCACTCAAGGGAATGGAAAAGAGAAAGTGGTGGAAGACGCAAAAATGTGTCAGCTGATCTATCAGAAGGGCTTTCTTTTTTTCTGGGTCGGTGAAGATACTGTCCTGATGGGTTGCAAAGGAGAATAACTCTCTAGCTTCCAGCAAAACCAGTTCTAGGAGTTTTATTCTAGCAGTTTTGTGGCGATACACAGTCTAAGGTGAACAAGGTTTTTTTTTTTTTAAGTGCATATCAGGGCTGATGCCCTTGGCTTTTGTTTTTGTAGTTATGGAAGCTTTCATCTATGATGAATTACGATCTTTGTTATCTTCATTAGAACATCCAAGAGCTCATGTAACAGAAATTATACGTTGGCTTGTTCTTTACTCCATTTACTTGTCTGCAAATGAGGGTAATTGAATTCAAAAGGAGACTTTTCCATCTTTTTCATTTTGAGTACCTTTCCATGCATCTCAAGACTTCTTTTTCTTTTTGGTATTTCCTCTCTAGAATGGTACTTCTTGTTCTGATAGACTGTGTCAGTCACTCATCCTGTTGCCTGTAAATTGGCCAGGATCATTTCCAGTAACACAGGCCAGTGTCATGATGCACTAGCACTGGTATCCCACAACTATAAATAGATTCTTCCACAGACCTCAGAAGGATTAATAGCCATTCAGAGTTGCTGCAGTCATATAGGAGAAGAATAACAGCTCTAAAAACTAATTCCAGGACCCAATGTTTGGTTATTCAGAGGGCTGCTTTTTCTCTCAAAGGGCTTGGCTTGTGTAACTCTTTAGATGTTTTTTGATTTTTTTATTTTTTTTTAATTTTATTTGCTTTCTTCTGGCACGTGGGCAAACTGCTGCTACCCAGCATGTGCGCTAGTGTTGTTATTAGTTTTTAGGAGGAAAAGGAAAGGTTTCACTGTTATGGTCATTTCTGGTTTTCACATGTCCTTTTCACACCTTCTACCTCCACATATGCACAGATGTGTGATGTGTGTGTAAGAAGATTCCCTGTATGCTGTGTATAAGAAATCTGCTACGTGAATCAAGCAAGAATCATTTCAGTCAGGGAGACCCAGCAAGCATTTGAAAATGCTTCATCTGGGCCTTCTTGAGTGCAGGAGTTTTTGGCAGCACATTAGGGATGTATGTACTCTTTTCAAGAAAAGTTGTGTAGTCAGAAAACTTCTACTTGCTGTGATATACATGCTCAGCCTAATCCTCCTCCTTGCCATCTTCTAGGATACAACAAGTCAGGTGGATGTCTGTAAAAATTTCACTGAGTTCTTTTGATTTGGATACTTGGATACTTAACAGACAACTTCTGGTAAATCTTGATATGGTATCTTAAGCTGTCTCCTCAATCTGCAGGTCTCTGCTGTGTCTCTGCTGGAGGTTTCTACCTCTAAGCTGAGTCAAGGAAGTGCTTGGAGTCTCAGCTATTGTAATGCAAAACATTTTAGCTTTGAACAGTAATGGAAAACTGTGCATTCCCTTCTTGTAAATCAGATTTGGGAGTAGTAGGTTTGGAAAGCAAGCTGGGACTGGTAGAGATGTGTGGCTATGGCTTAAACCATCACAGCTCTACTGGCTTTTTGCTGAAGCCTGTGACAGGATAAGCCTCCTAAGCTTTGTTCTGGTACAAAACCAGAAAGAAGCAGGAGCCTCACTGGCTGTATGGATGACAAATAAACACAGGGCTCACAAAAGTTTAGTTTTGGCTAAAGAAACTTCCTGTTTTGGCTAAAGAAAATCACAGTTCCAGAGGAATTGATCCCATGTGCTCATGGATGCATTTTATTGGATGAATCATCAAAAGGTTTTTGTCATGTACATTTCCTATTTTTCAAGGACAACTCCAGCAACTGAGATTCCATTCCTTTTTAGAGATTTTGGGTTGACCTGGGCTGCAAAATAGATCATATTTAATTTGATCTCCTTGTGTAGCCTGTGTAAGTTCTGGACTAGAACAAAAAGTGACCACATTTTGCTTGTGTTTGCTCAGCACTCCTATTTGTAAGGCTCTTGTTTCAACTGATTATGATGTGCCAGCTTTAAACCATGTGGCCTTGGCATTTTCATGGCATGTTTTCCCAGTAAGTGTCACTATTAGGCTGAATGAAGCTTTCCAGAAACAGCAAAAATGATTCAGCTTTCTAAGATAGTAAGGTGGAAAAATATATTTTGCCAATGTGCCCAGAAAATAACTCAGTCTCTTCAGTAAGTAGTTCTTGATATTTATTTATTTATTTATCTGAAACAAGGTGTACTGAGGATTTTTTTTCTCTCTCTGAAAAAGAAACTAACTGTGAATTCTGACTGGAGCCTTTTTAGAGTTTGTCATATTAAATTGGCATCTATGGACAAAAGAGAGGATACTTTGAAATGCCTGAGGAATGAGATGTTATCCAGGGGGAGCAGCAGGACAAGCTCAAGAAGAGAACCCATGGGAACCTCATGAGATTCAACAAGGTCAAGCGCACGCTGCTGCACCTGAATTGGGGCAACCCCTGGTATTAATACAGGCTGGGGAATGAAGGGATTGAGAGCATTCCTCAGATGCAGAGAAGGACTTGGGGATGCTGGTGGATGAGATGCTGGGCATGAGCCAGGAACATGAACCACAGCCCAGAAAGCCAATTGTAACATAAAGAAGAAAAAAAAACAAAAACCCCAAACAAACAAACAAAAAA